>ML781819.1:975783-990044 GCA_009831015.1 Picea engelmannii
GGGGAAGAGAGGAGTAGATGTAGGAGAGAGAGAGGGTGAGGGGGGGTGACACAAATACAAAATAGGTAATAGGATTGTGTGCATGCTCTTAAGAATGTGTGTGTGCTCTTAGGAATGCATGTGCACTCTTAGGAATGTGTGCATGCTCTTAGGAACATGTGTGTGGTCTTAAGAACGCCTGAACGTTCTTTGGAGTTCAAATTTTTTTGGTGAGAATGAAAACATGCTCTTAGGAACATGTGTGAACTCTTAGGAACATGTGCACACTCTTATGAACATGTGTGCACTCTTAAGAATGCGTGTGCATTCTTTGGAGTTCAATTTTTTTTGGTGAGAATGAAAACATGTATGCTAACTTGGTGACTTGGTTGCCTCGGATTTAGGTCTGGGGTGACAAACCTAGTGGCTGGGTCTACAAATTGATAACAACCTTCATTTTTGTGAATACCTCTCTATATCTTTTTATTTTTTTTAATTTTTTTATAGGCTATAGAATTCACTTGTTTACCAAACAAAACTACAAACATAGATAGAGTTGACTATGCAAATTCCAAATATATGTTTTTTTTCCTTTTTAAATTAATGTTTTTTACTATTTTCAATTTATTTTTGTCTTGGCATATATCAAAATCCTAGAATACATACCTCTCTTATTTCTCTATAACTTTTTGTCAACTTAACCATTTCTAGAATGAATTATATGTCCCACCAAAGGAGACTATATCTACCATCTAAAAGCAAATAAATTATTCTAATGATGTTAAGACCCTATTAGCCTACACTAACAAAAGGCCTTGTAATTTCAAGGATAATTGACTTTGATAATTTTAAAAAATATATAAATTAATCTTATAAATTTCCAAAAAATAAAGGCACTATAACAATAGGTTCTCTACAATTGTACAAATTTTTGTAATAAAATTATATAGTTAAGGTACTCAACACCTCCACTAACAAAGACATATACCTTATATTTTGCTAGTAAAATAACATACCACTATTAGAAAATCAAATTTCACATAGTTATTCACAATTTCTATAAAATTGTATATTCATAAAGTTAATTCAATTTCCTATTTTTCATCTTCTTACACCACATTCAAATTCATTGTAAAAGTACCTTGAATAATCCCTCCAAATTAACATATTGTTGATTTTCCATGTTTTCATTGTCACTAACTTATCATGAAAGACCATCATTCGCTTGCAGTCACCTCTCTCTCTATATATAACCCTTAGAATCAACTACAACGATAGAGAAAGCTATATATCATACTCACTTTGATACTTTCAATTAATGATAACAGATTCAGAGTTGAATATGTTGTTGTATATTACAGAAAAAATAGAGCAAGAAATGTACAAAAAACCTACAGAAACTATTCAGAGAAAGAGAAAGCTATATATCATACTCTGATACTTTCAAATAATGATAACAGATTTAGATTTGAAAATGGTGTTGTATATTACAGAAAAAATAGAATGAGAAATGTAGAGAAAACATCTCTGACTGTAATTTGTTGTGCACACATAAGGTGTGTTGATTTCATGTCTGTACCACCGTTGATTAATACATGTTGTTCTTAAATTTTATTCCATTTTCATCTCAAATTCTATTCATTTTCTTTTCAAATTTAATGTTGATAGTCATGACTTTGAGTCTGGCTACGACTAAGTTTGTTCCATGTTTGGATTGTTTAGTTCCACAACCAGAAAATGTGCTTCCAGATTGATGATGTTGTGGAGACCAGCTATGAGATATGAGATGGGGTATTGCATTATGTTACTATCTTTAATTTTTATAATTTATAATTTTTACAATTTCTTGTGAGTGGACAAAGCTGACAAACTCAGAAGAGCCTTCTTAGAGGACCTCTATATTTCCAGGGTTAAATATTCACGCTCCAATTTTAGATTTTTCCAAGTCATTATTGTAGTTGCAACACCTCTCAAAGTTTTAGGAAGAATATTTTGTGAATGAATGGGAACCTCTAATAACATTGTGAAAAGAATTTTGTAATATGCTCGCCTAGAAATTCGAAGGCTATCATAGTGATACAAATTATCAACATTCTTTTGTGAATTTAACCAATCTAATGAATATTGATTTGTTTAGTTGAAAAAGTTTGGAGATGCTTCTACAGTCCTTCGAGAGATGAATATTGATCTATCTAGTTGAAAAAGTTTGCAAATGCCTCTAGAGTCCTTCGAGAACTGGTTGTGAAAGATTGAAGATCCTCCTAGAATTTAACAAATCTCATAAAGATTGATCTGTCTAGTTGTAAAAGCTTGGAGATGCTCCCAGATTCCTTGAAGAATTTGAGAAAAATATGTCTAGTTGTAAAAGCTTGGAGATGCTCCCAGATTCCTTGAAGAATTTAAGAAAAATCTATCTACTTGTAAAATCTTGGAGATGCTCCCAGATTCCTTGAAGAATTTAAGAAAAATACAACGCTTTGATCTCTCTAGTTGTTAAAGTAATTTTGAAGATTCATCCAAATTCATTTGGGATTCTAAAAAGTATAGTAGTTATTGAGTTTTTCAACTCAATGTTGAACCAATACTTAGCACCAATTATAGATATTTTTTAATAATAAGATTTTTTTATTTTCAATAATTTTATATACAGTTTTTTTTTTAAATAAACAAGACTATTTGTATTAATTTATCATTAGAAAATTTCTAAAAAAACTTTGCTGAAGGAAACAACAAAGAAATAAGTCATTTGTCCATAAAGTCTGAAATATGTTGCAATCTGCCCATAAAGTCTGAAAGAGGTCCTTTACAATACATTTTCTAACTAAAAACTAGAACTTATAGTAAGCTCTGGTGTATCCACTACTTTTTGTCATCATACAAAACCAAACAAAAATGTAGGGGATTTGAAGTTGAGGTGACTCAGGTGCTAATTATGAGGTGCATTTCAGAGCTAAGGTTGTCTTCACTATGCTTGAGGGAGGGAGACTAGCTAAGGTTTTTATGAGCAGCAAGATCATCCAATTGTAGTTGGATAGTGTCTTGAGCGTCCTCCCTAGTTTGTAGCATCTTTCCCAATAGTGTTTTGAGTGAAGATCATCCAATTGTGTTTTGAGTGAAGATCATCCAATTGTAGCTGGATAGTGTCTTGAGCGTCCTCCCTAGTTTGCAACATCTTTTCCAATAGTGTTTTGAGGTTCCAATATAATTCTACATTCTTCCAATACTTATTTTTGTGCCCTCTCGTATTACCGACGTATCGAACCTGGTTGGTTATTGCCTCATCCACCTCTTGATAAGTCATTAGGATTCTCTCCATGTGTATTTCTACATCCACTCCAGGTGAGCACCAAACTGAGGCAGGCTTACCTCCATGAAGTTGATCGTTGTAGCCTGAGCATCTTGATTCATCCATGATTTGGAAATTCCTTCCCCAACATTGCAGTTGGACGACTTCATTGGAGCACCACTCCTACGCTTGTAGCCACAACAATACCACTATTTAGGTGTCATCGAACCCAAATCTCTTCCCCAAGCGTCGAGGTTGAGACATTTTTTGAAGGGGCGATGTGTCATTCGGTAGGGAGCCCATCTGTCGTAGTAATCCACCTCGACCTCAATGCCTAAAGCGTTGTCTCTGTCTCGACCTTGCTCCTTTCTTCGTCTACCCTGGAGATCAATCTTTCGCCTTCCTTGCTGAGACGACCTCATGTTGTTTGTGTTAAGGTGTTGGTATGTCTCTAGGTGTCCATTAAATCAAGGTTTAACTCTAAGGATCACCAAGGTTCTCATGTGTGAGGATGATTTGTCCCCTATGTCATACACCTCCCCAACACCCTATCTAGGGAAATAACTTTATATATAGTTCATATTGAAGGTGGACATTGAAATATTTTTTATTTTTTATTTTCAATAGTTTTACATATAATTGATATTGAAGGTGGACATTGAAATAATTTGTTTATGGTGACATTGAAACATTTTTTTTGTTATTAATATTTTTTAAATATCACATGTCAACTCTATCTTAATCACTAAATGAATTACACATCTCCCTCATAATGAAATGTAGAAAGCCTCTATAGAGAGTATACTATTTTTTAAACTTTCAACTACTTTATATACATAAAGTTAATATGAAACTATTTTAATCAAGTGGATACTAGTATATTTTATTATGACAGACAATGAAATATTCTTTTGTTATTAGTATATTTTTAAATACTACATGCTAACTCCATGTAAAGTGTTAAAACCATTACATTTCTCCCTCATATTGGAATCATGTAACAAGCACTTATTAAGGTGGATATCAAATATTTTAGTTATAGTCCACATTAAAATATTTGTTATTATTAATATTTTTTAAATGTTATATATCAACTCCACGAAGAATATGAAAAAAATTACACATTTTTAGGTAGAAAGGCGTACACCCATTGGAAATGAGCACATTTAATGATCTTTTAACCATAAATTTCAATAACATTTACTTAATATGATTAAGAAATTACTGTGTGACCATTGCCACATTCAAGTGATGAACAGGCTTACTTGAAATTAAAAAAATTCTTCACTATTAACTTTTTTTGTTTTATATTATTATATTTCCATTTCTACCATGTTTGCCATATCTACCATAAGTAACCGCCATATTGACAAGCATTTCATATTCTGGCAAATAATGAATTCATAAAGGAAATCAGAAAATCAAATCATTGCCATATCTACCATAAGCAACCCCCATATTGGAAAGCATTTCATATTCCGGGGAGCCTAATGAATTCATAAAGGAAATCAAAAAATCAAATCGTGGCTGTGAAGAATTATCAATGTGCTCATCAGAACCTTTTTCATCATGTAAGAATCTGGAAACAAATGTTTATTAGATAGTGTTTGAATTGCGACCAAAATTTTTAAATTTGAATTTGATTTTTTCTCAAATGGATTTTTTAATCGGAACCATTCGCCTCATTCGCCTAAGTGGACCGTTGTACTATGTTTTCCAGAGAGGACTTCTATGAGGAGCGTGACGCGAATGGACAACTTGTTACAATTGAATCTTGGCATGGCAGACATACCAAAGGCCAAACATCACAAAATGAGCAAAATAGAGGATCCAGTGATTTTAGTGAAGAAATTAGAGATGATCATTCATTCACCCAGACACATTATAATAACTAGCTGGCTGACACAGTCTTCACTTAGGATTAGGGTTATTAGAATTAAGATTAATGTATCAATTAATAATACATTAATTATTAATAGGGTTAATAAAGTTAGGGTTATACTAGCATAACTGTCTATAACATATTTTATTTACAAACCCTAATTAAGATTTATGCTAAGTTTGTAAATTAATTATGTCTTTCTATGTTCATCAACTATAATTATGTAACTACATTAGTTTTATAATTATTGTAAAAAACGCACACAGCATCTGACTTTATCGATCCACCAAAAACATACCTATGTGATACGAACGCGCGATCATAATAAAAACAACAAGAGCCTTTACCTCTAATTTCACGTTTATGTGGCCATGTGGGGTTAAGGAATTTTTGCGGGAGGAAGACGACTATATGGGGTTCATATGTTTTAACATTATTTATGTGTTTTTGGTTAAATGACCGAAAGGGAGGGAAAAACGTGGAGTAAATAAATATAATCATTTTAGATATATAACAATATGATATTAAATATCATATTATAAATAAATTATTACAGATTTAAATATGGATAATGAAAGATTAATTTTTTAATTTAAAAAAAAAAATTCATATTCTTTTTAACAATCTCAAATTATAATTATGAAATAACAAGCATTTATGAATAAATTACAAATTTCTTATAATCAATTCCAAAATATATAAGCAAAATCCGTCTTAATCTACTTTCTTAACAAGGTGAGAATCATATCTACTTTTAAGAAAGAAATGTTTATAACAATGAGTTGAAAAACTTTGCTAAACTACTCACAAGTACACGATTTATTTGACTAACATCTCATTGTGACAAAGGCCCCAATTTCTTAGCATATTCATTGGAGGAATGGATTATCATATAACTCTACTTGCAACAAGTACACGACTTATTTGACAACTTCTCATTGTGACAAAGGCTCCAATTCCTTAGCATATTCGTTGGAGGAATGGATTAGCATATAACTCTACTTGCAACAACTCTTAATTCCTCCAATATTCATTGGAGGAATGAATTATGATATAACTATACTTGCAATAACTCTTACTATAATAGATGTTTGTAATGTTTCATGTGAATATGTGAATAAGGTAATTAATTTAACCCACAACAAAAGGCTTTCAAGACTCTAATTATAACTTGAATCACACTCTTAATTTTTTAGCATATTCATTGAAGGAATAAATTGTCATATAACTATATTTGCAACAACTCTGATTTTAATATAGTTTTTATTATTTACATTTCATGTAGATGAGTTAATTAATCTAACCAACAACTAAACGCCTTCAAGACATCAATCATAGCTTGAATCACACTCTTAATTCTTTAGCATATTCATTGGAGGAATAAATTACCATATAATTATATTGGTAACAACTCTTCCTTTAATGCATGGCAGTGTTATTTCATATGAATAAGGTAATTAATCTAACTTACAACTAAAGGCCTTCAAGAGTCCGAGTCCAACTATAGCTTAGATCGCATTGCATTTAAGCATGGTACAATTGTTTAACCTTTGCAAGTACATTTTCTATGGTTTTCCTTTGTTAGCATGACTCTACATAAGTGCAAAATGAGTAATAGGTAACTAATTCAACAATAAAAGCACCCACCAATAACCACGAGATTGGTTATATATATAATGAATGTGACAGGTTCGTGACCATGTATGATCATCTACATGAAACTTGTCAAATTATTTGTCAAATGGGTTGGTAAGCATGCATGATCATGAAGATGAGATATATCATATTATTTATCCCAGACTCTATGATGCTCTTTTCAGGCACAACTCTAGTGGCCACTATTTTCACATTCTTTTATATAATCTTTAAATTTTACATCATATTTCCAACAAGGTATTCAATATTCATAGATAAAATTATCATATTCACTAATAAAATTCGATTCTTCAAATTCTACTTTTACAACTTAATTTAGTATGCACATCATTTACAATATAAAATGTGTTTTATAAAATTTTCATAACATAATACCTAGACAAAGTATTTACATGATTTTTCATTCTAATTTATATACAAAACAAAGGTACTAAATTAGAGTGTTGCATTCCCCTCCAATTTAAAATAAAAATTTACTTTAATGTAGATTTAAAGAGCAAACAAAAATATGTACTTCCCCTTCATTAAATCCTTTATCTTATAAGTTGTCTCACCAAGTATTTTTTATAACATAATCATCTTCTTTTTAAAGAGATATGAGTACGTTATTTGAGAATTCTCTACATGGCTTCACTTGAATCATAAACCATACAATCATATACTTAAAAATACCATGTAAATATATTTTTAAACAAAGACACATAACAAATATTATGTAGTGAGAATACAAGCTTATATAACAACCTCTATCCCCTCTACGATTTCAAATGAATTCAATATATAACATCCAACATAGTTTAATTTCCAAATTTAAAAAACAATTCATAACTTATTTCTTAAGAGTACATAATCCCTAAACAAGACCTATCCCTTTTACGATTTCAAATGAATTTAATATATAAAATCCAACTTAGCTTAATTTCTCAATTTAAAAAACAATTCATAACTTATTTCTTAAAAGTGAACAATTCATAACTTATTTCCTAAGAGTACATATTTCCTAATCTTGAACACTCATTGAGTTATATTCAAATTTACATGGCTCTTTTATCAACATTGGGAAACTTTAAACTTCTTTTTATTGTGAGATCCTCCTTTATCATCTCTTTTGATATCTCCAATTTAAGTGTAATTTTCTTAACTAAATTATCTTAATTTTGTATTCAACACTTTTGTGAAATATGTTATAATTTTTTTAATTTATCATATTATATTTCATTGTTTTTCCTTAAAAAGAACATTTCTACTTAAAAAACCAATCTTAAGAAATAAATCAATAAAATTATTATCTATAAACTTGTCTTCCAATTGTCTAAACACTAGAACTCATATAGACTCATTATTTTTGAACAAAACGGGTTGCATTAATTTCATTATCCTTTACAATTAAAAAAAAAAAAAACCTTTATCTCTTATTTCTCAACGATTCATATGGTTATATTTGTTGGAATTCTTATCCTTTAAACTTTGTTTTTATTTTAACATTGATCATTTGGATCATGATCAATTTTTGGATGATAGGTTTAGAAAAGATTTAGAAAGGATTGAGTTTATTTCAAAAGTTTGATATGAATTGCTAAGTTCTTTGTAGAATCTTAAGATAGGGAGCTGAAAGAATCATCTTGCTTAATGTGCAAGTTTTTTGTCTTCAATATCCTTTCACAATTCAAATTTATCATTTATAGCAGCTTCCTTATCTTTACGTATTTGTTCCTTTAAGTATTGGAAAAATCAATTAGTGCCTCTTTACAATTCCTTATCGTTAGATAGATTTTTGAGAAATTCATTTTAATTTATTAGATAAAACATAACCATGTCTTCATTGTAAATACATTACTTACATCGAAGGCTAAGGTCTTTTGTTCATTGGAAATACATTACATACATCTATATGTTCATTGAAAATACATTACATATATCTAAAAGGTAAATTCTGGTGTAGGTGTTATCACTTTGTTGAGGTTGTCATCACTTTTTGTGCCCAATGCACTTGTCTGGCCAACTACATTTTAAGCCAAGTCATTTCTTCATAGATTTAACATTTTCAAAGGTCCTTTCAAACTTAAATCCAAATTTCCCTTAATCTTTAAGAAGTTGGCATCCTTCAAAAATATCAAAAAAACTTGGATTTTTCTTCCTTATTTGAACATTGCTTCTAGCCCAAATTCCAAATCAAGCCTTATTTCCCAACTATCCCCCCTTTTCACCTATTAGAGTGTTTCCTTGCACAATTCCTATATCCGACTAGATTTCCCAATCGGCCCCCCTTTTCACCTATTCAATTATTTCCTTAGATAATTTCCAACTCATCCCCCCCTTCGCACCTATTTAATTGTTCAACTTGGTTGAATTTCAAATTGGGACTAGGGTGCTCACACGAAGATGATGGAAACAAAAAGTGTCAACATAGTGAAAAGGATCACGGTCACACAAGAACACATGTGCATTCTTAAGTGTGCACATGTGTTCCTGATGCGACTATTTCAGATGACAACTATCAATTGTTTCCTAATGCAATTGTGATGGCTCTTCTATCAACATTAAGAAACTTTAAATTTTGTTTTCTTATGATATCCTATTTTATCATCTCTTTTGATGTCTTTAATCAAAGTGTAATATTCTTAGCTAAATTATCCTAATTCAATGGTAAGTTGAGCTTGAAATATATGGAATTTTTTCTAATTTGTCATATTATATTCCATAAAAAAATTCCTAAAAATAAGATAATATTTTTTTACTTTAAAAAAGTACATTTGTACTCAAATAACACCAAAACTTAAGAAAGAAATACATTTGTACTCAAATAACACCAAAACACCAAAACGTAAGAAAGAAATAGGTTAGTAAAATTATTACTCGTAAACTTAAGAAAGAAATACATTTGTACTCAAATAACACCAAAACACCAAAACGTAAGAAAGAAATAGGTTAGTAAAATTATTACTCGTAAACAAAATGGATTGCATTAAGTCCATTACACTTTACAAATTTTTGAAAAACAATGAGATTTTCCCTCTCCTTTATTAATGACTGATATGGTTATATTTGTTGAAATTCTTATCCTTTAAGCTTTGCTTTCATTCTAATATTTATCATTTGGATTATTATTTATTTTTTTAAATGAGAGATTTAGAAAGGATTCAATCTATGTCAACAGCTTGATATGAAATGATAATTTAATTTACATAATCCTAAGATGGGGAGTTGAAAGAATCATCCTTATCGAATAGCTTAATGTCAAAGTATTCCTCTTAAATATCATTTCACAACTCAAATTTATCATTTATAGCATCTTCCTAATTTTTATGTATTGTAAAAATTAAGTAGTGTCTTTTTTCCATTAGACAATTTTTTGAGAAAAAATAATTTTTAATTTATTAGATAAAATATAGTTGTATAATCATTAGAAAGACATTATCTACATCTAAGTATGTATTGTGTTTATTGGAAAGAAATTAACTAAATCTAAATGGTAAAGTCTCGTGTTCATAGGTGTTATCACCTTGTTGAGCTCTTCATCACCCTTTTAGCCCAAATCACTTTCCTGACTAATTAACTTTGAAACCAAACCTTGCCTTCATTTATCTAACATTTTCAAAGGTCCCTTCGAGAAATTTTCCTTAAACTTTTAGTAGTTGGCATCGTTCACAAATATTTGAAAAACTTGGATTTTTCTTCCTTTTCGAACATTGCTTCTAACACAAATTCCAAATAAAGCTCGACTTCCCATTAGGGCCCCTTTGCGCCTATTCGAGTGTTTCCTTGGACGATTCCAAAATTAGACTCAATTTCCAATTTGGCCCCCTTTGCACCTATCCAAGTATTGTCTTAGGTAATTTCCAAATTAGACCCCACTTTGCACCTTTTTTATTGTTCATTTTGGTTGATTTTCAAATTGAAACTAGTGTCCCATCAATCCCCTTGTTCATTATTTAAACTGCAAATTGTAGTCATCTCAAGATCAAGCCCAATTTTGACTATGTGAAACAAATTTAAATTTTCTTATTCATATTAATTAATATTTAAATATAAAATACAAATTTTAATATAAATTATTCAAATACAAAATCTCAGTTAAAAAGTTTTATAAAATCTCACTCTCATCATTTATTTGACCATGTGAAACATATTTGAATTTTTTTATTCATGTTAATTAATATTTAAATATAAAATATCCATTTTAATATTAAAAATAAAATTTTGAATATAATATTTTATTTTAAAAGTTTAAATTTTATGTTAAAGATAAAATTTTGAATATAATATTTTATTTTAAAAGTTTAAATTTTAGGTTTTAAAGAGAGGGAGAAGTTTTTTATTTATATTAAATATAAATTTGAAGTTTTAGTTCTAAATTCTAAATTTTTTAATTAGTTAATTTTAATTATCTTCAATTATAAAAAAAATATTAAAAACTAATAATTATTTTTAAAGGTGTATATGGATAAAAGAAATGAGGTTAAATTTTAAATAGATGATCATGAAAATAAAATTTATTTAACATTCAATAAAATTCTAGTTATGTCGTGGAATTTCAAAATGTAAAATATATGTAAAAACTTTTGTGTGTTCTAATGCTAGTAAGACAACAAGTAAGTTGCATGATTGGCTTAATCTATATGTAGACTCTAGCATTTTCATGATTTAAAATAACATTATCATATAGAAATGTCTTTTTTATATTCATTTAAGAGAGAAATGGTCATCACGTCTCCACATGGATTAACATGGACTTTGAAAAACAATTAATTTTCCTAATTGTGCACAACGGTCAATCCAAACACCGCAGTCATACTATCAATATATCATAAGTGTATCAATATCTCATAAGTGTATACCTAGAAAAAGATTTAATGCATTATTTGTAATCATATCTCATCTTTTGGCAAAATTAGAGCACAAGTTAAAACATTATTCTTATTACAATGATGTCTAGCTAAACTTAGATAACATTGTGTCTCTACCTATTAAACCAAAATATAACTCGTGAAGTGGCATTGTAACCATTAATATTTAATATCCATGACAAATCCACCCAAAATTAAATCAGAACCATAATGCATTTACCAACCGACAAAAAAAACATGAAACACATCCCATACATTATCCCAACCTTGAGTTTGAACTATCAAGTAACTTTCATTTTACTCAAGAAATCAATATAACAACAAATATAAAAATCAAGTATGTTCAGAACTCTAGATTACCTATAAAAAAAAATAGAAAATATAAAAATATAAAATCACTAAAGAAAACCAAATTAAAACAATAATCATTTATATTTGAATAATCGGCAATCTTATTTGTTCCATTAATATAACTCACTTTGATTAGTTGATGTTTAGGTCAAGTGGACCGCATGAAGTAAATTGAGACATAGGGGTTGGGATTACGAAGAACATTATAATGAGATTTCTTATTCTCCTCTACAAATATTAATACTCAAAGAATGTTTGCAATCAAAATGACAATAAAGGATATGAGAACTCGAAGGAAGAGAAAGTCATTTTCTATTGCAAAAGTATGATGCTCTTGATATATCTTCAATTTCGTATGAATTGAGTATTTTTTTTTCCCTCTTCAGTTCTGAGAAATCAAGCTCTCAAATTAAAAACCTCCCACGTGTAAAAGCACCAAATATTTCTACCTATAAGTTTTTGGGAAAATGTGTGATCGATATTTGGTTCTAAAAGTTCCTTGAGACCCATAATTTTGATTTCTCCTTTAATTTTGTAGGTTTTTTAAACTAAAATTTCCATTAAATCAGGCTTAGGATCCCCCACTCTCTCTTAATCCCATGAAATCAAGGTAATTCATGCAAACATCCACCTTGTTAATAGTTATGTTTCCCACATGGAGATTATTGTATAGGTGTCTCCGTCTCATAGTGCCATGTATCCGTTTAGAGTATGGACCATCACTTTCATGTGGAAGTAAATTACTTTTTATCTCTTTGAAGTCTAAAATCAGGTAGGAGCAACAATTCAAGCAATGAACAAAGGGCTTAATGGAGGCATCGGGCCCAATCTATAAATTAGCCATGGTGAAAAGTTCAAACAATCAATAGGGGTTTCGATGGATTCATTAGGTCCAATTTAGAAATTGACCATGTAGTCAACACTTTGGATAGTGAATGAGGGGCTTCATGGGGGCATCAGGCTCAATTTTAAAATCGGTTGTTGTGAACACCTTGAAAGGTGGGAACGGGGCCTCGATGAAGACTCTTTTTCATGTATCTTCCTCTCATAGTTTCATTTTTCTCTCATGAACTCCACATGGAAAACACTTACATTATCCATGTGGATATTATTATTCATGTGTCTTCTCCTCATCGTGCCACCTATCTCTATTGGAGTATAGACCTTTACTTTCCCTTGAACTTTGAATACCTTTGAATACAATTAAACTCTAAATATGGCTAGGTGAACACTTACAAAGTGAGCAAAGTTATTGATGGAATCATTGAGCCTAATCTAAAAATCAGTTGCACCGAACACTCATAAAGTGGGTGAGGGGCCTATGGGGGCATCAGGAACAATTTGAAAATCAACCATGATGAAAACTTCAAAAAAGTGCAAGAGGAATCCATCAAGATTCCTATCTTACATAGAGTTTTTTGTCGACATGGAGATTCATAGCCATGTGTCTCCTTCCTACAGTGCAAATTGCTCTCTCAAACTCCATGTGCCTAGCGGTGGAAATGGTCATGCAAATACTCTTGTCCACATGTCTTCTTCTCATCATGCCACCTGCTCATCTATAGTACAAACCTTTGCTTTTTATTTAAAACTAAAATCCTTTGAATATATTAAAACTTATGAAATTGGCTTAAGTGAATAGTTCAATCAGTGAGAAAGGGGCTAGATGAGGGCATAAAGCCCAATCTAGGGATCAACTACAACGATCAATTGAAATAGTGAACAAGGTGCTTTATGGGAGCACTAGTCCCCATTTGAAAATCAACCAAGTTGAACAATTCAATAGGTGCAAAGGGGGGGTGAATTTGGAAATTAGCTAAGGAAATACCTGAATAGGTGCAAAGGGGGGGCAATTGGGAAATCAAGCTAAATAAACGAATCATCTAAGGAAACACTCAAATAGGTGCAAAGGGGGTCCTATTCAGAAATCATGCTTAATTTGGGATTTGGGATAGAAACAATGTTTGAAAAAGGAAGAAAAATCCAAGTGTTTTAGATATTTGTCAAAGATGCTAACTACTAAAAGATTAATGGAAATTTAGCTAAGTGTGAAGGGACATTTGAAAATATGAACTATATGAAAGCAAGGCTTGGTTTCAAAGGTGATTGTCTAGGAAAATGTTTTGGGATCAAAAGATAATGACAAGCTCAACAAAGTGATAAAACCTATGAACACAAAACTTTATTATATGTAGGTAATGTCTTTTGAATGAACACATAAATTTATCCATAGATATAGGTAATTTTTTTCCAATAAACA
>ML781819.1:1029557-1073163 GCA_009831015.1 Picea engelmannii
ACAAGTTTTGTTTTTACTGTAAAGTGAAATTCTAAATAAAAAAAATACTTTTATATGTCGGAAGTTGAATAACTTGTGAAAATACAGTTTTTTTTTCTCATAAAACAAGCAAAAGTGTAACCCATCTTCATGATTTCACCCATTTACTATATAAGAATTACCAACTCTTTTTCTTTTATATCAACACCAAAGGCCACTAACTCATCACTCACAAATCGAAATTTCTTCACTAAAACTTTGCTTTATAATGATACATTATAAGAGACTTAACATAAATTTAAAAATGTTCTTCAACTTAGCTCATGCAATTTTGCATCTTTTCCATCCCGAAAATGAATGTTTGATCATGGGTTGAGTGATAGAGAAGGTTAAGATCAACAAGGGCTATCTCTTTGGATTTTTAAATTTACTGATTGCGTCTAAGTATATTGTAGGTGTTATTTATGTTCCTTTACTAGTAAAGGAAAGAATGTATTCCATTAGAGTTGTGCATGAAGCATAATTTTTACCATTTTTTTTTTGAAAGTGAGAGAGTATTGGTGTGACATTTTAAATAATGAGTTATGGGTTACCTCTTAGGCTTAACTCCCCATTATGCGTTGGAAAAATTGTTTTTCCCTAGTGTTCACTTTTCCCAAATTTTCAAATTTATGTATGAGACATTCCATGCACCAATTTTTTGGGTTAGGGTACAAAACATGTGTTTTTGCAGGCTCTCCACGAGCTTCGGTTTTCCCTCCATTGGGACAGATTGTTATCATTCTCTTCTTAGAGGATGAAATTTCTTTGATGTGCATGGTCACGGTGTTCTTTAGCACCCTTGTCATGGACCTTTTTTTTTTAGTCACGGGATTTACCTCCCTTCATCATAAAACCTCCTTTCTGTCCCTTTTTTTTAACATATTTCCTTCCTAAGACTCTTAACTTAACTTAAGAAGCTCTTTAGCTTAAATTGATATTAAAATTCATTTTTAGAGGGTAGCATTGAGTAACTTGCTATCCCACAAATGACCTAGGTAAGTTTAAATGATATGCACTTAATAGTAAATCCCTGTGCATTTTGTGATCTTAGCCTAAGCCATCATGGTTTGGGGTAAACTTCCTTAGGTTAGCAATGCAACTTACAAAAACTTACAAATGGTAGGATCTTGAAATGAAAAAATATTGGAATCAAAAGTTCAACATTAATTCTAGGGCTCATTCACAACTCATGAATAACTCATGAATAGTGGAAAAAATAAAACTAAATAACATGAAATCCAAAGCAACCCTAATGTGCTCCAACTCTACATTAGCAGTAAAATATTTTAGATAAATAAAAAATTATAAATAAATAACATTAGCAGTAAGGAATCTGATCTAAAAACGGATGATCTAGCCATGGCGAGAGCTCTATAAGGTTTAGGTTTTTCATGCTCCAAACTTCCTCTCACCCTGTGACCTCCTTTGTATGTGCCTGCCACACTCTGTTCTGCGGATCTGATCGCCTTAGCATAATGAGAGAAGAAGGGGGGCTGAAATCCCCCTCTTAACATAACATTGCAGCAAATGACTCGGAGAACTCTCGATCGCGCCGACCGTCCTTTTAGCCATTGTTGCACCTGGGAGAAAAATATTTGCAAGAAGAAATTGATGGAAGCAAGGAATCGAACATGGATGTTGAATCCTCTCATCCAAAAGCAACCTGGGTTTGGATACCCAGAAAATATATCCCTCAAGCCCTGGTTGCACCTAGATACATCATCAAAATCACCAGAATAGGGGAGCACACACAGTTCATGAGAGACCATGCCCTCATAGGAGAATTCCTAGGTCTCTGGCCCTCAGAAAAAGACCTATCTCATTGGATCCAGGCATAGTGGAACCCCAAGGGGGACTATGAGCTCCATCTAAGCTCCAAAGGGTTCTTTACAGTAATATTCTATAACCTGGAGGACAAAGATCGCATCTTCAAAGGAGGATCGTACTTCTATAACTATGTTGGCCTCTACCTGCGCTTCTGGACAGACCACTTTTTCCTAGAGAAGGAAAACTTTGCCTATGCTCTGGTATGGATCCGCCTCTATTCCTTACCTCAAGAGTTTTGGTTAGAATAAATTTTAATGGGCATAGGTAATACCCTCGACAAACATGTCAAATCTTCTAAAGCCACTAAACAAAGAAAATACACCTCTTACGCAAGAATATGTGTCTACATGAACATTTCCAAAGCTCTGTCAGGCACAGTAACCCTAGAATACCAAGATGAGGAATGGGCTCAAACCATAGATTACAAACATATCCCTTTCAGATGCTGAAAATGTCATGAACATGGGCACCTCTTCAGATACTGCACCCTAAATTCCCCCCCCCAAGATGGAAGCTGAATATAAACCAAAGGAAGGATTCACCCAGGCTCAAAATCTTAGAAGACACGTGCAGAAGAAACCCACAACCAACAATAGAAGAAATAATCCCAATACCAACTCATTTGAAGCCCTTAACCGCATCCCATAGGAAGAAGAGGTGGAGAACCTTCACAAGAAGGTAGGCAAGGATCACAACAAAAACAATGAAGATCAGTAACCACAAGGGCATAAGATCCCAAAAAACCAAGCTAACCTATAGACTCACCCAGACTCAGGAAAAGAACTAGAAAGGGAAGAAGAAAGAGTTATGGAAATGGATGAGCAGGACCTGGCTGAAATCGACCTAGATAGGCTAGAAGAAGCACTCAACAAGAAGAACCATCAAACCCTACCAGAGGACCATCTCAGGAAAGTTCACAAGGTATTTATGGACTCATTAGAAGGGGCCACCTCTAGGCTGGGGATTAGTATAGACCCAAACCTAGATCCAAGAAGACAACCGAAAGAAAACAAGCGTCGGGGAAGAAAATCAGCTCACCAGCTAATAAAGGAGGCGGGTAACTATATGATCAACTCACAACAGATACACAAGCTCTCAGAGAGCTCCTTTTCCCACCCACCAAATTGTCAATAATGAAGATCCTCACCTGGAATATCATAGGCCTAAATGGAAGATCCAAACAAAGGATTCTCCTAAATTGCATCAAAGTGGAAGACCCTGATATACTCTTGATACAAGAAACAAAATTTGTAGGGAAAACCACAAAAGATATTCTCAAAATATGTTGGTGCAACTGCAACTCCTATCACACGGACTCGAAAGGGGCTTCAGAGGGCTTGGCCATTCTTTGGAACCCTTCTACAATCATCCTATGCCAAGGCTTCTCCACTCCAAGCACCATCTCATCACATTACCGTGCCATTGGTTCGGAAAAGGAGGGAATGATCACCAATGCATATGGACTGCAGAACAACCAAGACAAAGATCTCTTTCTCCAAAGTTTGGTTTACCTAGGTTCTATGGTGGAGCACAAACGATGGATAATTGGTCGATACTTCAACATGATTCTCACACTGGAGGAAAAAAGAGGGGGGGGGGACACCTAGAACATGACAGCTTAAAATTCCAAGAACTCATAGAGCACCTCAAACTAGTAGACATAGAGAACGACAATGGCACCTATACCTAGATCAACAAAAGATTAGGACATCAAAAAATAGTCTGCAGGCTAGATCGTTTCCTCATCTTGAAAACTCTCCTTCTAGAAGGCCCTTTAGTATATTCCAACATCCTCCCGAAGGCAGGCTCAGACCACTGGCCAGTTCAGCTCTAGGTAGACATAATCTTCACCCCTAAGCTCAATCATTTCAGATTTGAGAAATTTTGGCTCTCCCACCCAAACTTCCAGGAGCTATCCCATTACTGGTGGAGCATAGCAGAAATACAGAAGGGCACTAAATTGTATTGCTTCCAGCAAAAATTGAAACATTTCAAACAACATGTGTGAAAATGGAACAAAGAAGTCTTCGGGAACATCTTACAACAAAGAAAATTGCTAGAACAAAAACTAGAGACCCTACATGCACAAATCATACAAACTGGGCGCACAATAACTCAACAACAACAAGAGCAGAGTATCAAATGACAACTGGAAGAAAGATACATGCAAGAAGAAATTCTCTGGAGACAAAAATCATGGGTTCAATAGCTCAAAGAGGGAGAGAAAAACACCAAATTCTTCCACCGCTCCATGATCTATAGGCGCTACATCAATCGTATCACTAATATGGAAGACTTGCAGGGCACCACCCTACTTTCCCATCAGGAAATAACGGAAGAGATAACATGTTTCTACGAGGATCTCCTCTCAGAACCCTTTGTGGACCATACCTCAACGATTGAGAAGGTCACCCAAAACATCCCCACTCTAATCTCTGAAGAACAAAATGAAGCCCTCATGACACCCATAACTTAGGCAGAGGTGGATAAGGCTATCCAAGACCTACCCACAGGCAAAGCTCCAAGCCCAGATGGATTCACCACAGAATTATTCCACTCCTGTTGGCCAATGTTAAGGGAGGAAGTGTGGAAACTAGTCGAAGAGTCTTGCAGCTCAGGTAAAGTTATCCCAGCACTAAATGCCACCTTCCTCACACTAATACCTAAAGAAGAAAGAGTTACAAATCCAAAAAAATTTAGACCCATATCACTTTGCAATGTAATCTACAAAATCATTTGCAAGGTCATAGCTCTAACACTCAAGCCAATCCTACCCTTCATTATCTCCAAGGAGAAATATGGGTATGTTGAAGGAAGGGAAATTATGGATAGTGTCATTCTTGTTAACAAAATCATCCATTCACTCAAAATCACCCGCACTCCAGGTATGCTTCTGAAACTTGATCTTTCAAAAGATTCTAACAAATAAAGCTGGAAGTACATGAGAGTTGTCTTAACGTCCTTTGGAATCAGCAAAAACTGGATATCTTGGATAATGAACATCATCTCTTCCACCTTCTTCTCTATCCTAGTCAATGGTGCCCCCTCTCAACCTTTTTTATCTTCACGGGAAATAAGGCAAGGTGATCCTCTCTCCCCTTTCCTCTTTGTCATAATGCTTGAAGGCCTTGGCCGCTACATCAAAGCGTTTATTCAAAATGGCTCCCTCCAAGGTCTCCCTCTCCATGGGCTTCAACCTGCGGCTTCCCACATCCAATTTGTTGACGATACTATGTTCTTGAACACCCCCACAACGCAAGAAGCTAATAAACTAAGATCCATCCTCAATGATTTCAGTGAATCTTAAGGAACCACCTTCAATCTAGCCAAATCGCAACTCTTCATTTTCAATATGCCTATCACAATCCAACAACACATTTCCCAGCTCCTGAACATCCCTGTCTTCTCCCTCCCCTCTCAGTACCTAGGCCTCCCTCTCTCAGACTCATCAGCCCGAAACATCTCTTGGGACTCCCTCCTCCTCTCCATATCCAACCATCTCAGCACTTGGAAGTTACGCTCTCTTAACCTTCCAGCTAGAATTACCCTCTTAAAGTCAGTCCTCCAAGCTATCCCAACTTACCTTTTCTCATCCCTAGCTACCCCCCAATTAGTCATAAATAAAATAAGAAATTTGCAAAGGAACATCCTTTGGCACAACCACAATTGAGAGAAGAAGTGGGCCCTAATCAACTGGGATAAAGTTTGCAAGCCCAAATGTCTAGGTGGCATGGGCCTCCGAGATACTAGCAAATTAAATAACACCATGGGAGCCAAAATCTGGTGGAAATGGCTCAAAACTCCAACATAAATTTTGGCAAATATCTGGAAACACAAATATGCCCCTAATTCGTAACAAAATCATTTGATCATGATGCAGGAAAAAACTCATGGCTCCAACATATGGAACGCGGCTTGGAAAAATCGACCATTAATACAGGAACATGCCTTTTGGGAAATATGCAATGGCCAAAGCGCCCTTTTCTAGGAAGACTCCTAGCAGAAATTGCCACCCCTCCAATTATAAGAACATCTACAAATATATGAAGATCACATCCAAAATATTTCCACTTGCAAATTTGCAAACATGTGGACGAACATCCCAAGCAAATTTTCCTGGTGAAGCTGGAAATCAACCCATCAAGAGCTTCAAGCAGAAATGGACTGCGATCTGCAACGGTGGAGGCAAACAATTATCCCACGAAGAATCTGGATAAGCATGGATCCATACATTCTCAGATGGGGGCACACACCACAAGAAAAATTCACTCTCAAAGAAGGGTATGCTCTTCAAGAAAAATTTCAAAACCAACAAAAAGACCACATTTAGACAACGGTTTGGAAATCTAAATTCTGGCCCAAAATCTCCATGTTCCTCTGGCTCCTTCTTCAAAACAAGATCTTAACCTAGGACAATATTCAAAGACAAGGTTTCATTGGCCCCTAGATCTGCCATCTTTTCTATCAACAAGCAGAAACTATGGAGCATCTCCTAAACAACTGTATCCTCAGTGAGGAAATATGGAACCAAGCCACTCAACTCATGAGACGAACAAAACATGTCAAATACAGTATCACGAGCACAATCAAAGAATGGGGAACATGCCCTTACAAAATCTCAATCCTGAAAAGAACCTGGAAACTCTTACCAGGCTTCATCATTTGGCAACTCTGGAAAGAGAGGAGCAAAAGAATCTTGCAGTCCCGGCCATCCCAACCTACCCACCTCTGGTCCACCATCCTCTCCAATCTCCAAGAAACTCTTCAACTCCAACAATGGACCCATGAAGACTCCCCCTCTGATCCAAGTGAGATTTCAATCCTCAACTCCCGAGGCTTCATGTCATATGACTCCTTGTCTCCACTTCAGCCTCCTCATCAACCTTCCCTCTTAGCCATACCCTTCAGTCCTTCTACATGGTCTCCCCCCAAGACCAACTTTCACAAAGCTAACTTTGATGTAGCTTCAAATGACAATCTCGGTCTCTCTGGCCTAGGAGTAGTCATAAGAAATAGCAAAGGCCAAATTCATAGTCTCACCGCAGAAAATCTGGGATTTGATACCAACAACTCAACGAAAATTTAGGGTCTCATTAAAGGAGTGCAATTGACGTTGGACCACAACCTCACTTTCCTAGTCATAGAAGGGGACTCCAAATTCATAATTGATTTGGAAACAAAAATCCTAAATGGAAGAGATCCAGAAAAAATCACCCCCAGTTGGTGCCTCATGGGCCCCCTCTAGAACTTTCAATCACTCCTCAGACCCTCTCTCACTCTCATCACCTCTCACATGAGGAGAAGTGCAAACAAGGTGGCGAATAGACTGGCCAACACTAGAGTAGACTCCGTGCAGCAGATTACTCTTACAAATTCAAGGCATTCCAGAAACTCGCCCCTATGGACTCATTGCATGGAGCCAGCCTAAAGGGATTTCCCTCACCCAGATGGGGTGCCACCTGGAGAAAGCAAGACAACAACTAGCATCGAGAAGCCGAAGGAGTTAATAACCCTGACCGCCAGCCTCTACGCATTCATTCCTCCATGGCTCCCACCATGAGATGATTTATGGTAGTGCGCCTGGTTGGGCACTTAGGCGAGCGAACTAGCCAGGCAGGGCGTACCAGGGGGATGCAACGGTCTTCTCAAGATTCAATGACCGACGCAGAGGTGACCTCACGATTCAATGGCGATATGAGATGCAGTCAAGCCTTTAATTGGGAGTCCTACTTGCTTCCTCTCCCTACTTGGTGCACCCTTCCTGCCAAGTTCTTCGGCTACCACATAAACTCTCAAGCTATTTCTGGCTGTGACCTCTCCCTTTGGATGAGAGGTATCCTCCTCGGATTCCTTCACTCTATTTCTCCTCTCGACTTCTCTGTCTCCCTCCTTCACTCCTTGCACCTCTTCCCAGCCTCCATATCCCCCCTCCACCACCCTCATTTCCCCTGAGCATGCTCTAGGAGTGCAAAAAATCCAAGAGGGGTGACCGTAATAGTGGCACCCTCTCTCGAGGAAACATGCTCACCCCCTCTCAAAGGGCGCTCATCACCCACTGTGCCAGTCCACGACACTCCACCCAGAGAATGGAATTGACTCCCCTCCATGGAACTTCTCCAGTAAAATTGGAGACCACCTCCTCCACTGCTCATCACTCCTCATCTCCCCCACTGCTCCACAGAATGAGCAAGGCAAAAGAGGAGGCGCCACCCTTCGGCACGTGCCCCACTCTGACTACCAACCTATTGGCCCCTCCCATCGTCAAGCCAAGCGACCCTGACTATGGTTATGGAAGCTGCCAGGCAAAGGAGGAGATTCCTCCAAGCTGACAGTGGGAGATTCAAGTAGGAACAACCGAATACATTACCACAGAGGCCGGCAACATAGTGGGCAAGGAAGAGGAAGATCAACCACAACATTTCACCAACCGCCTCGTGTAGGAGCATATCAGCATCCTCTTCAAGATCACACAGAAGCAGGAGGACCAGGTGCACTCACAGTGAATCCTTAGCCAACGAATGGACATCATGTTCCATGCGCTCTCAGACACTCCTGCGCACACCAAATGCATGATATGCAATCAACGGTTCACCCTGTCTTACAACATACATGGAAGACTAGGCCAGGCAAGGGATTGAAGTTTCCAGTTTTCAGTTTTTTTTTGTCCAATTTAGTTGCAGAGTCACTGGTCTAGCGACCCTCGACGGACTAGCTTTCTTTTCTTATTATATTTACATAGTTCTAGTCATGGCATCTCTACCTATAGCTAGCCTAATTCGCAGATGGAAACATCGGGTCTGTATAATTTTGTTTACACAGGCAAACTGCAATTTTGGTCTGTATATTTTTGTCAACTACAATTCTGATGTGTTAAAACTTAGAAGGACACGTCAATACCTCAACAAGCCACCTGTACGTTTATACGACAATTCTCGTCCTACCTCTTCATTAAAAACACATATAAACCTAAATAAAACCTTTTTAAGGTACAAATAGAACCCTTTTTAAGGGTACTTATTTGGTACGTTTGATATTTTAATGGGAAGAGTTTTCAATATTAACGAATGGGGATTTGGTGGTGTTAAATGTGATTGGAGGGAAGTCATGAGCGGCGAATTTAAAACGAAAGATTTTGTTTTATATTCATACAATGAAGGACGTTATATGAAATTTAATGGATTAATATATTTGGAGATTGCATCACTTCTGGACTTCAAACGTTGGCATGATTTCCAAAGTTCATGGTTATGTGAATGTTTTCATCTTTTTAAAGATTTAGTCAGTATTTTTGGTCCTTAGTGTAAGACAATCTCAGAAAAAACGTCTTCATGTAATCATTCAAAACAAAACAAAAAAAGGGAATTTGAGGAGGATTTTGGTTTAAACAAATGAATTTTTATAATATCTTTATTAAAATACGCCTTTGCTTGTATCTTCTTTCTGTCAGGGACGTGGAAAGATGCGTTTCATTTAATCTTACTATCTAAACCTCCTCGCAACTTCTCGTACTTCAAGAAATAGTGTCTCGACATCAGTAGCGCTTCTATTAATGATAAAGATGGTGATCTAAGTAGTGTGTTGATAATTAAAAGTGTAGCAAAGAGATCCCATAAATTTAAATTGAAGTTGAATTTGACTAAAATTTTAAGTCTGGTCAGATTTTTATTATAATTCAAATTTCAAGTTAGATAAGATTTTTATTATAATTCAAATTTCACAGGGTTCAAAATTCTGACGAAGGAAGAACCATTGTTACATGATAGAAACGAAGACTGTGATGTCCATCATTTGTATTTTTTTAGGGATCTTCAAATGTAACCAGAATTACTGCAATCGTGGCTTTTACTCTCGCCATCAGACTCCCACTCACCCTCATTTTTCTCTCCAATGCCTCAGTGGATTCAAAGATGCACAAGGGCCCAAACCCACGCTACATTTTTCTGGGTACCGATAAATCTCGCCTGCCAGGGAGACTCCATTGCCAGACGCAATTCATCTTTGGTATACCAAAGTAGCTTGAAATGTCGAAGCCCAATAGATCAGACAGTGCCAAAAATACCCATTTACTCTTAAAAATATGCTTGCTACTTTTAATTATAACGCCAATCTCACAATCATTGGTAACAACACTTTAGAACTCACGGATTCGTCCATGGTGCTGATTGTATTTTTCAAGTTGTTATTNTATATATATATATATATATATATATATATAATGAATTTAATAATGTCAACTGTAGGGACACCCGCCAGTGCGCGCACCTTGAGCAGATTCCGTGACAAACGGACGAACAACACACGGAGGAAACAATCAATTGGGTGAAAGAAGGTAGCTTGGGTGTGGGAAGGAGCACCTTCGGGCATGGTGATGACATGCGTGTTCAAGGGAGCACACACCCTTTTTCTTTTGCGATGGAAATTTAGGAGCATTTGGGCAATGGCGTGGAAACTTAGGAGCATGCCCAATGAATGGACCAATCTGCCCTTAGCATTATGGGCGTGCCTGAGAGGCTGAATGACTCCAGCAGAACACCTAGAGTCGTGTCAATTGGTACAAAGGGGAGCACGTAACAAAATATGCACACTCAAGGATGGGGCACGTTGGTCCAAGAAATGAATGGTTGATGGGTGCATGGGCTTAGATGGGCGTCGTGGGTCCATGCATGAGGGCGACAGTCGGTTGAGTGTGACGATTAGGGGCACAATGCACTGAAGAGACGCGACATTTCTCTCAAATGACTCTTGGATTTCATATAAAGGCAAGAGCACACAACCAAACAAACTCAATGAAAACCAAGTGTGAGCAATAGGTGGAGATTTGAGGCTAGGCACACTAGAGGAGTGCACCTTAGGTTGAGGAAAGGAGGAACAACAATATGAAAGTTTTGGTGAGATGAAATTGTAGGTTTGGACAGTTCTCATATGTAGACTCTAACCATTATTGTAACTGGGACAACAACACCTTCTTTCAAAATCATTCTCTTTGTATAATAAACGAAGTCGAGTGTTAGGCACATGGTTTGTGTCACCCATACTTTATAATTGTCTCTTGTATTTTTCATGTTTTATGTTGTATGCCAAATTGACTAAGTGTTAAACAGAGTTCACAATTGTCTAAGTATACAAGTGAGTTGCACAAAGTAAGGATTTGACTCGCCCATAGCCCGGAACAGAGTATCAGTATGCTCTAGGTGAAGAGGCATAGTCTGGGTGAAGTATCCTTGGTTGTGTCAAGTTCCCAAGGAAAAACCAACGTGGTGTCACACATCAACGAGATACCAAGGTTGGATGTGGGCATGAATCTTAGGGTCATGACAGATGGTATGGGAGCAGTTTTGCAATGAATTTTTTTATAGAAATAGAGTGCACAGTACAACAGACTTCACATGATCCAGAAGTGGGGATATCAAGGGTGGTGCGACTCCTTGGACAGAAATGAATGAAATCATATGAAGAAATAAAGTGGCAGACAACTCGAGGAAATTTTATTAAAGTGACCCACACCTCAGGCAAAAGAGTCTCATCTTAGGCAGCGAACCAAGATATGCAAGGACTTGCAACGAAGCTCTTTAGAACCAAGTGGTGGACCAAGGGGCACTCCCACAGAGTTTTCGAAATGGGAGTACAACGCAAGTATGTTGTATTGTGATTACATTTGTCTTTTTCACTTAATGCATAAAGAGTGGCAAGGCTTGGTTTGTAGCAAGCTATGAAGGGTTGGTGCCTTGGGTGCCTTGGGTGGAAAATTTGGCAGCCAAAACCATCAGTTGTGTTTTGTGGATCTGGTGGAAGAATGGTGCAAGCTCTGGTTGACTCAAGTTCCTCACACAAATTTCTAAAGACTGAGGTAATGAAAGAGATGGGACTTAGAGTCTCCTTGGAAGGACCTATAGTGAAGGAAGTAAAATATAAGGAAAGGGCAACAACTGCTTTTGCCTCCTCAGTTCACATTCATCCAAACAAGTCGGAAGGTCGGGCTAACTTCATGATGATGCCTATGGATGACTTTGAGGTGATTGTTAGACAATATTTCCTAAGGAGGACACATCTGGTTCTCATGCCATGGGTGGACAAGATAGTTATACTTGGTGAACAAAAGGCTTGAGTTGTGTGCACCACCGCAAGGAATTCTAGCGGAAAGGTGGAGTTTGTGTCTGCATTGAATATGAAGAGAGTGGCGAGATGGAATGGATTGCATATTTACATAACAATTGTTGGAGAAGTTCAAGAGGATGGAGTGGGGATTCCCTTTCCACCAAAGATCACTAAATTGTTAGGTGATTTTGCAAACAAAATTTCGGACAATTTGTTGAAAGTGCTCCTACCGAGATGCATTGTTGACCACTATATAGAGCTAGATCCTAGGATGAAACCACTAGAAAGAGCCCCTTACCGATTGTCCGAGTCTGAGTTGGAGGAGTTGAAGAGACAACTGACATAGTAGATTGATGTTGGATTCATTCATCCATCTAGGTCCCCATTTGGCATCTTGGTTCTCTTCCAAAGGAATAAAGACACTTTAGCGCTAAGGATGTGTTTGGACTACAAAGTGTTGAATGAACAAACTATGAAAAAATGATACATGATGCCTTTAGTTGTCAATTTCTTTGACAAGTTGGCCAAGGCCAAGGTCTTATCAAAGCTTGACTTATGACATGGGTATTATCAAGTGCAAATCTCAGAAGGATACAGAGCAAAGACAACCATGGTGGTGAGGTATGGGAGCTATAAGTTTCTAGTGATGCCTTTTGGATGCACTCTAGTGTACAACGAAAGTATGGAGAAGCACAAGAAGCATTTTGCACAAGTCTTTGAGGCACAATTGTTCATGGTCCAAGTTTGATTTTGCGCAGGCTGAGATACCATTGTTGGGGCATTAGATTAGCCAAGGATGCATTCACATGGACCTTTCAAAGGTGAAGGCAATTGAAGCTTGGGAAGAGTTTTGGATAGTTCATAATGTGAGACTCTTCCTTGGACTAGCCAACTATTATCGCAAGTTTCTAGAGTGCTACTCCAATATTTTTGCACTACTGACTGACTTGCTGGAAAAGGAGAAGGAATGGAAGTAGAAATATAGGAGAAGGTTTTTGTTTGAGGAGCTAAAACTTAGAATTGTCACAACTCTCATGTTGAAGCTCCTAGACTTTAAACAATCATTTGAAGTGTAGAAAAATGCATCAAACTTTTCCATTCGAGGAGTTATGACATAGGAGGAACATCCGGTTTCCTTTGAGAGATGAAATCTCCAATATCCCAAATGAAGATACATCATTCATGAGAAGAAGATGACTGCAGTGGTACATTTTTTTGTAGAGTTAGAGACACTAATTTTTGGGAAAGTCATTTTTCATGAAGACATACAATGTTACGACAAGTTACTTCATGACACAACTAAAGTTGTCACCCAAGAAGGCAAGTTGGAAGAACTTCCTCATAGAATTTGGCACGACCACTGAGTATAGGTCGGGCGGGATGAACACAATCACAAATGCCTTGAGCATAGAGGAACAACTCTCTATCCTAGAGGAGGAAGATGAGTTTCCTATACCAGGTGGTGGTCAGATTCATGTCTTGGAAGAGTTGCATGAACATATCAAGGAAGGGTTAGAGCATGATCACACAATGAATAACATAATGAAGTAGGTGAAGGAAGGAAAAACATGGAAGTTTTGGCTACAGCGGAATGTTGTGCTTTAGGGAATGAATCCATGTCCCTAAGTCATCCAACCTCAAGTGGGAAATCGTGAAGGAATGTCATGACTCACCCTGGGATGGCCACCCACGACAATGAAGAGGGATGGCGTTGTTGGAGTGAGGATACTTTGGGAGTGGATGAAGGATGTGGAGGAGTATGTTCTCACTTGCCTTATATTTCAGCAGGATAAGACAAACACCAAAATGAGAATAGGGTTGTTGAAACTTTTATCAATTCCGGAGAGATCGTCGACAAGTGTCTCGATGGATTTCATCACATAGCTTTCGATGGTGCAAGAAAACAATGGGATTTTGGTTGTGGTGGATCGATTTTGTAAGTATGTTGTCTTCATTGTGACGAAGATGGCTTACAACACCGAAGAAGTTGTGAAGTTTTTTTTCAAGCACATAGTGAAGTATTGGGGTCTTCCTTTTAACATTGTGTCGCACAGGGAAACAAGGTTCACAAGTAATTTTTGGATAACATTGTTCAATCTTGCGGGGAAAAATATGTTGAATACTTCATCCTACCATCCACAAATTGATGGGTAGACTAAAAAAATCAATGCACTTATGGAGGAATACTTGTGGCACTACATACATGCAGATCAGATGAATTGGTTGGAATTGTTGGATGTCCCTCAGGTCATCTCCAACCTGCAAAAGAGTTCAACAATGAATTATTTTCCATTATAATTGATAAACGAAAAACAAGTTACAACTCCTCATTTTGTAAAGTAGGGTTACTATGGGATGAATCCATTAATTGTGGGTTTCCGTTAAGAGTTTCCATGTGGGTTGGAGATAGCTCACACACACTTGAATAACACAACAAACAAAATGAACCAATGGCCCAGTAAATCACAGTTTACGTGACATTGAATCCAAGTAGCAGAGATGATCTTACTCAAGCTAAGCAGAGATTAGTTCCCACCACCAAAATGGATGGCTCCATCTCTCGTGTGGAGGTATGAGGGACCATTCAAATTTATTGATAAGGCAACGTCACCTACAAATTGGAGTTACCATTTCACATGTGACACATTCATCCTTTCTTCCACGTTAGTCAGTTGAAGTCATGTCAGAGGGACCCAAATGACCCAAGTTGAGTTGATCCATCCATGGCGCCAACCATGGTTGCAAATAAGCCAGTGTTGGAGGTAGAGAAGATTTTTGCGCATCGCATCCTGGGACATGGCAGGGGTTGAGTGCATGAGTATTTTGTCGAGTCAAAGGACAATCCTAACCAAGAGAACAATTTGGAGAAGTATGAGTCCTTATGGAAGTATGAGGACATGATTTGGGAGTTCTATAAATGTCACTACAAATCGCAAGTGATACAAAAGTTGTTGAGATGGAAACAAGTTCAATGGTAGAGGATGTATGGCTTCCCAGGAAACCTACCAATAACATGTGCTCCTTAGGAAGATTCAACAATAGATGGATGAAGAGAAGAATGAAGAAACAATTGTTTGGGTGAATGAATATGGTTTGGGTGTGGGCAAGAGCACCTTGGAGCATGGTGGTAATGTGCGCACCCAAGGGGGCAGGCACCCTTCTTACCTTGCGATGGATGATGAAGACTTGGGTTGCATTTGGGCAAGGGAGGGGAAACTTGGTAGCACACCCAAGGATTGGACCATTCTACTCTTAGTAGCATGAACACGCTAGAGAGGTTGAATGACTCCATCGACATTGTAACATCCTTGTTATAGCACAATTTGTAGCTAGGTCAAAAAGGCTAAAGGATAGAGGCCAAACTGGCGTAAAAAGAACCTACCCCACCCAATGTCACCTCAATGGGGAGGTTCTTTCTATTTAGGGAGCTTAACCCAGGGGAGATGTCCCCGGCAACCTGGGGTTTTGAAGAGGCCAAAGTATAAAGATCAAGGCAAAGTTTCCTCCTCAAAGGTTACCACCAATGGTCAGATAATCTGTCTAATCAGCCAATAAAGAAGTGTATGCCCAAAAGAGAACACCTGCCCAGAACAAGAGAATAACAAGATAATATGTATGCAGGCTATATATCAGTGGGTTAGTACTTCATGTAATTATCTGACATCAATATATAAGCAATGAAACAACATGTATTAATGAGATCAACATTTTATCAATAGAGTAATGGAAAAGTATCAATTCATCAATAACTATCGAGATGATGTAGAAAACAATATATTCAATAAATCATTTACTCAATAAATGCCTTTAACCATCATCTAATTGCTTATTATCAATATTTGTTGTGTCGAAATGGAATAACTAACTATGGTGTCAGCCCAGTTAGGGTTTCAAAATTTAAGGTTTTGAGAGTTGGTTTGAGCACTACCACTTCAACGTTGTGTGTCTAAGATCAGTGCCTAAGGGTATATGGAGTCATTCAAGGAGAGGATGCAAGGTTGAAGGAGTAATAGGCTAAAGACAAGAAGGAAGGGTTCTAGAGTGTGCAATAGCAGGGCCCTAGAATCAAAACCCTAGGGGAAAGAGGCTCACTCCGGTGTTGCTTAAGCAAGGCCTCGTGCTCTTTCCTCCTTCTTTAGGTCAAACTTGGCAAAACGACTAGCATATGAGAAGAGATAAAACAAGAGGATCAAGTGAGGGAGATTGTTGCAATGGCAAGGCTCTATCACTAAAACCCTAGAAGATGGACGGCCCTAGGTGTAGATAACCTAGGCCTAGGATGTCACCCTCCTTTTAACCTTTAAAATCAAATCTAGCTTAAGGGAAGAAGTGAGAAGAGTGTAGCAAACTTTAGGCTCTTTCCTTCTTCTTCAATGGATGAAAATTTCTCTCCAAGGGGACATGAGACAAGGACCTACTTATGTGCTTGTAACCTAGGGTTTTTAAAATCAACAAATTTATAAGTAAATGCAAGAATTGTAAACCTACAACCATTCAATTAAGAAGTTTTGCAAGAAAAGCACTTACATATCATGATGAAAAGCATATGCAAACCCTAGTTGTAAACCTTCCTTCAAGAGAAATGCCAAACATGCCAAGAAAATCCTTCCGTTAACAAGTGTTCCTCCTTTAAAAGACCAAATACCCAAACTAGGGTGCAAAAATTAGACCTCACAAGTGTGAGTTGTGTTGTTATCTTCAAATGAGGGAAAAACATCCTCAATATATAGTGTATCATGACCTTTAATTAAAATTAGGTCATTAAAAATAGCTGATAAGGCTACAAACCAAAATCATATTGTTTTTACATTAACTGCTAAGTAAAAGACATAAATGAGCAAAAGGTGAGACGTTAAGCCCCTCTGAGGGAGACGTTAGGCCCCTTTGGGGCTAGTTCAGCATCCAAAAGTCAGATGTTAGCCCTTTTTGGCCTCCTCCAAGCTGCCACACATGCCAGCCGTCCTGTCAAACTGCTACACGCTCAAGGAGACATCAAGACATCCTGGGTGACGTCCTGGTCATCAAAAGGAAAACGTTCCATCTAAAGTGGGTCAACCCCCCTAAGCTGGGCTCAGCCAAAGTGTCTCGGGTGGAGCGTTCTTCTTCTTCTCATGTGCAAAGGCTCATCCAATCACTGTCTTGTCTCTGCCCCTGATGGGATCCCAACAACCATCTGATGGGCTCTTCAGCCCCATGGAGGTCCAAACTAATCATCTCCCCATGTGTACCGGTCCAACTAGTACTTGTTCGTCTGGCAAGGTCCTGCACATCAAAAACTTCACCCTCCATGGCCTCATTAGTCACATGGATCATATAAATGTCAACCATATTTCATCATTAATTTTATCAAATATATGCATAAAACCCCTGATATATCATTCAATAGCTCAAAGATATTACAATGACCTACAATACAAAGGTGAAGAAAAAGACAAAACACCCTATTGGGCCAGCATCCATAAGAAAAGGAAAGTCTCCAGAGGATATCATCCAAGCCATGCAACACGAGGTGATGTGGTCAAGGGATGTCCAGACATACAGGTAGAGTGAAAGACAGGGGTGTACAATATTACCTGTGGGTGCCTTTGTAGACGGCAAGCTGTACCTGTCATGGATGCAATTCTTTCCAAGCCCTTTATTGCCTTTATTCTTTCTTTTCTTTATTTATTTTTCTTATTTATTTTATTTCAAGGTCTAACTAGAGGACACTACCTTGGCGTGGTGACCAGAGCTGATAGTGTTACCCACAAATACTTTCATAGAGATGATAAGGTTGGCTCGTGATGAGACCCCCTTTCCCTTGGCCATGCAACCAAAGGTCACTGCCCTGGCATGGTAACCAGATGATGACAATGTCATACTACTAGGTATCCATGAACATAATAGGCTGGCTCGTGATGAGAGCCCCTATCCTTTTGGCTAGGCCTTGTTTTGTTTTCTTCATGTCCCTGTTATTTCTTGCTGAGAGGCTTTTTATTACCTTCTTGGGGATCCTTGGGCAAGGCATCTCTAGGTTTCATTTTTATGGCTTTTAACTTTTACCAACTGTTTTTACCATCTGGGCCTTTAGCCCCTTCTTCCCACGAGAGAAGGTGTAACCCCACAAACAGATCATCCTAATTCCTGGACTAGGGGAATGGGGCAGATGAGCGGGAGATAAGATGCAAAAGTGGTGATATGATGGGAGCAAACGATGGCCCTTCAAAAATCCCCCCGATGGCAAACCAAAACCTATGGGGACAAGCTTGTGAGGGTACCCTGTCAATCCCCCCAACCATGGTCAAGTGGGTTAATGTAAGATCCAAGGTCGTCAGACATAAAAGGAATTTGATGCATATATCTAAAGGTTATAATGATCAAATATGACACATATCATGATACCTGGACCAATTACCTCATGGAGCAAGAGTCTTCTCTGATACAAGTCCAAGCCAAAGGTGATGGATGCTATTGTTGTTGATAAGACAAGTCTGATGAAGAAGAAGAAAGATGGGCCCTCTAGGGCCATACTCAGGTCAATCCTGCTCTCGGTACTCCATGTCTAGGACCCGTGGGCCTCGAGACATGATCTCCTAGTTATCACTAGAAATCGGGGATAACAGTCCTCAACCACCAACATTCTGGGCAACACCATTTCTTGGACATTTCACTTAGCTCTAATACCATTTTGTGAATTTATATGAACACATATATAACACAATTAACAGTTACAACATTTTATTCATGTCATTTATTCATGTAGAAATAATCATTAAAACATACTAACAATATATTCTGACCATACACAAATCAATGCAGAAATAATAGTAAACCTACACACACAACATAACTAATATATCCAAGCATTACTCATCAAGTTATAACACATGTAAAATTACACCACATACAATTAATAGAGATTTGGCACTTATCTTTCAATAGATGGCCACCAAACTGTGTGCAAACCTTCCACAAACCTCCCAGCCTTAGACCACGCTGCTCATCACACTCACCATTGGGTCACCCCCAAGCTGGGACTAAACTCCACCGGGCAAGGGATTCCTAGGCTTGGCAAGGGCAAGATGAAAGTTGCACAGGTCAACAGGAAGGATTATCTCCCAAGGACATCTCACACTAACATCTTACAGCCTCTCATTCCCCACATGCTTGTCCCACCCCAAAAATTGTGCCCCTTCTCTGCTCAAAAGTCTTTCGACTGCCCCACTTCCCTTATAGGGCTTCAACAACAGGCCGAAAAGGAATTCTTCGAGCACTATAGTTGCAGTTGGGTTCCCTCTGGGAAATCACTTCCTCAAAAACCTCTCTCACCGGGAGAGAGTTGCTTGCAAGCCTGACAAACTTCTTCTTCCATCCACAGGCCTGACAAACCGCCTCTTTAAACCACAAGCCCGCCAACCCGCTTCTTCAATCCAAATTATAATTCAATTGCCAAAAAGGTGATGGCAATTGCAAAGCTCAGTAAGAGCAGACGATGGCAGCAAGACACACTCAGTCAAGGAACTGCATGAGCTGCAACAGCTAACAATTATGACACAACACGGCTTAGATAGTTACAGGGTTCATTCTTGTTCAGAGGTTGACAATGGAGATGATGGCGGCTCAGTACGTGAGTCAATGGTGAATTGGGTAGGGTGACAGACTTCTAGATAATCGTCAGGCTCATGAGAATGGAGAGGAGGAGGAATCCCCAACGAGCTAGCTTTCCCTGCTATAAACTGCATGCGCCCAAGTTGACACATGTCTTCATGAAGCCACTTGAGTTCCACTTAGTACTCGTTCCCTTTCCAGGAACTTAGGACAACACCGATCATGTCCACCTTAGCCTTTAGAAAATAATAATAAAATATTATTTCCTTAGAGGTAAGCCCTCTAGCTTAGCCCCTAGGCCTAGACACTTATCCCCTCCCTTACCCTACCTAGTGAATCTTATTCCGCCATAACTCTTTCTTCGTTGTCAGTCTACATGCAACAATGTATTTTTTTTAATGATATGTATATTTACATATACAAAATCAGGCTCATGGACTTAAGTATATAGGCTCTCCAGCCTAATAAAGATGTAAGTATTCAACTTATAAACACTTGCCTCACAAACCTATAAATATAATTAAAATTCAGCAGGGGCTCAGCCTTGGGGTGTTACAATCCCCTCAGGGGTTCATGCTTGTTCAGAGGTTGACAATGGAGATGATGGCGGCTCAGTACGTGAGTCAATGGTGAATTGGGTAGGGTGACAGACTTCTAGATAATCGTCAGGCTCATGAGAATGGAGAGGAGGAGGAATCCCCAACGAGCTAGCTTTCCCCGCTATAAACTGCATGCGCCCAAGTTGACACATGTCTTCATGAAGCCACTTGAGTTCCACTTAGTACTCGTTCCCTTTCCAGGAACTTAGGACAACACTGATCATGTCCACCTTAGCCTTTAGAAAATAATAATAAAATATTATTTCCTTAGAGGTAAGCCCTCTAGCTTAGCCCCTAGGCCTAGACACTTATCCCCTCCCTTACCCTACCTAGTGAATCTTATTCCGCCATAACTCTTTCTTCGTTGTCAGTCTACATGCAACAATGTATTTTTTTTAATGATATGTATATTTACATATACAAAATCAGGCTCATGGACTTAAGTATATAGGCTCTCCAGCCTAATAAAGATGTAAGTATTCAACTTATAAACACTTGCCTCACAAACCTATAAATATAATTAAAATTCAGCAGGGGCTCAGCCTTGGGGTGTTACAATCCCCTCCCCTCCCCTTATTTTTTCACTGTCCTTAGTGCAACTTACTTATGCAACAACAACAGGATTTTCAAAATATTCAAAAAGATGCGGGTAATCTACCCGCATAGCATCTTCATGCTCCCATGTTGCGTCCTCAGGACCGTACCAGGTCCATTGAACTTTTACATGTCCTATGGCTCGATTCAGGAGATGCTTGCTTTTTCGATCCAGTATACACACCAGATGTGCTTGAAAAGTGCTTTCCTACTCCACCTGAATCACATTCCAATCAATAACATGATTAGCATCAGGTACATATTTCCTAAGCAATGACACATGAAATACATTATGCATAGACATGCATGCAAACAATGCAAGCCTATATTCTACTGGACCAATCATCTCTAGGATTTCAAAGGTACCACAATATTGAGCTGCCAACTTTGAACAATTTCCCAACTTCAGGGAACTTCTATTGGCCTTCACTCTCAAGAATATATGATCCCCTACTTTAAATTCCCTATGAGTTTTGTTCTTATTAGCATAAATTTTCTACCTGTCTTGGGTAACCTTCAAATTATTCTTAATCTTCAACATTTGTTCTTCCATTTACTTTAGCAACTCTAGCCCAACCACTACCCTATTAGTTGGGTTGTCCCAAGTTACTAGGGTGTTGCACTTTATTCCATAAAGTGCTTCAAATGGACTCATCTTCAGGGATGCTTGATACCCATTGTTGTAGGCAAATTCTACCAAGTGTATATAATATTCCCATTTAGATGGGTTTTTCCATCACATACATTCTTAGCATATCTTCTATCACTTGGTTCACCCTCTCTATCTTCCCATCAAACTCAGGATTATAAGCAGTGTTGAAGTTCAGATTCATTCTGAACCCTTTGAATAACCCCTTCTAGAACTTTGATGTAAAATTTGGGTCTCTGTTAAACACAATTGTCTTGGGTACGCCATGCAAACATGATACTTCGTTCATATAAATATCAACAACATTAGTTTCTTTATGATTAGTCTTCATAGGAATGAAATGGGAATCTTTAGTAAGCTTGTCCACCACTACCATGATTGCATCATGTTGCTTGTTCTTTCTGGGAAATCTTGTGATGAAATCCATTGTTACCATTTCCCATTTCCACTCGGGAATGGGTAATGTTTGTAGTAACATAGTCGGGTGTCTATGATCAACCTTGACCCTTTGACATTCCAATCATTTAGCAATTAAATCATCAATGTCCCTCTTCATGTCTGGCCAATAATATTGGCTTTTGACCACTGAAATTGTTTTTTGATATCTTGGGTGTCCTGCATAAGGTACATTGTGCATTTCTTTTAAAATCACACTCATCAATTCAGAAGAGTTGGGTACATAAACTGTATTTTTGTACAGGAGGATTCCATCAATTCCCAATTCATAATCCTCAACCTTCTATTGCATTTTACCTTCCTACAATTTTGTTACTAATTCCATGTACTACAAATCTGATTTTGTAGCCTCTACAAATCTGTCTTTCAAATTTGATTGGTACATGCTAATGGAAGTATCATGCAACTCATGCACTCTTCTGTTGAGTGCATCAGCCACTTTGTTCTCTTTCCCCTTGATATGCTTTATATCAAAGTCATATTCACTAAGAAACTCCAAGCATTTACTTTGCCTGGCATTTAGAGTTGGTTGATCAAACAAATACTTCAAACCATTATGGTCGGTACTTAGTTCAAACCTCTTTCCCATGAGGTATTTCCTCCACTTATTCAAGGCGTGCACTATGGCTTCCAACTCCAAATCATGAGTGTCATAGAGCCTTTCATGCTCCTTCAACTTCTTTGATTCATAACATATAACAAACCCATTTTGACTGAGGACTCCACCCAATCCTTCTTTACATGCATCTGTGCATACAATGAAGTCTTCATTTGAATCTACAGTCCTCGTAATTGGAGCACTGGTTAACAATTACTTCAATTGTTCGAAGCTTCTTTCACATTCTTTTGTCCGTTGAAAAATTTTCCCATTCCTTTGTAAGGAAGTGATGGAGTCAATTATTCTCGAAAGCCCCTGCAATGAACCTTCTGTACTAACCAGCTAGACCCATGAAGGATCTGACTTCTTTCACATTCTTAGGTGTTGTCCACCCTTTAATGGCCTCAATATTTTGAGGGTCCACTGCTATCCCTTCTTCAGATATGATATGCCCCAAATAGTGAATTTTGTTTTGATAAAATGAGCACTTTCTCAAGTTGGCATACAACTGATGTGCATGATCCTCCATATTTGGCACCTTATCCTTATATGATTCCTCCATAAGGGCTACAAATATTTGATAGCCCTTCCTGTAACACTCCTTCAGCTACATTCCTAAGATTTTCCGGACAGTAGCTACCCTGAGAATTCCTTGGGCTTTTCTCTGATTTCCTTTCTCATCTAGGAAAGTGAATGTCTTGTTATGAGGGTCTAAGATGGTATGGTGTTGGTCTAACCAATCCACACCAATTAAGCATTCATAATATCCTAAAGGAAAGATGTTCAAATCTTCCCTTGTGCTCAGTCCATTCATGTCCATACGACATGACTTTACCATCTCATTGAATTTTCTTTTGGCTCCAGAAGCCAGCTCCACCAACCAAGATTGTCCATGCTTGTTTCTTGGTAATTTCAAGCTTTCCACCATATTAGGATCTATATAACTATGACTAGCTCCTGAATCAATTAAAATAGTAATGGTTTGGTTGTTGATCATACCTTTCACTTCAATCATATGTGATTAATACTCTACTTTCTTGTTGTCCAAGGCTGCATATATCCTTGGTACATTTCTTATCATGTCCCCCATTGTTTCAACTCGTTGAACATAGTGAACAGCTCTCTCTTTGTCACTTATGTGAAGACGATCTCTAAACATATGATCACCTTTACAACCCCAACATTGAATAGGTGGTTGCCTTGGCCTTTGACCACCTGTCTCAATCATTATGGGTTCTCTAGAAGATGGTTTTCCCTGAGGATTATTTCTGAAGAATGGTGGCATAATTCCCTTCTTCCTCTAATCCATCTTGAATTTCTTCTTGTCTTCCCAATATTTTTGGAAATTTGGCCTTGATTTTTGCTAATCATATAGGCACTTAGCTCACCTTATGGTTTCCTCCAATGTTTTGGGATCATCATATTGTATTTTTTCACTGATGGATGATGGAAACCCACTCAAATACCTTTAAATCTTGACTTTCTCATCCATTATGAAAGAAATATACTTCAACAATTCTAAAAACCTTCTTTCATACTCATCAATGGACATACTTCCCAAATTGAGTTCAAAGAACTCTTTCATTTTCTTATCATAGTACCTCTTAGTCAAGTATTTCTTTTCAAAATGCTTCTTGAATTCCCTCAAAGTAACATCTTTGTCTTTAATGTGTGCCACCTGCACAAGTTGATCCCACCACATGGATGTCTTACCTTTGATTTGATAAATGGCAATTCTTCCCTTTGCATGAGAAGAATGATTATGCAATTGAAAATACTTTCTCATGCCCAATAGCCATGTCTCTGCATCTTCATTCTTCTTGTTCTCCCCATCAAACGTAAGAGGTTTGATTTTGTTCATTTCCCCTTGTAGCTCATCCTCCCCAGACCCCTTATGCTTCCTAACATGGACTAGACTTGAGTTATTATGTACTCTCTTATTTGAATGCCTCGGGGAGTGATGTCTGCTATCACTTTTTGTTCTTCTATGACTTTCTGATTTTCTTGAGCCACTCTCCTTATCCAATTTCTTTTATATTCTTTCCAGGCTATGCATCAACTTTATGTTGAATTATCCATGTTGCTCTCTGGCTTTCACAAGCTTTTTGTTATCTGCTCAGTGAGTCTTAACATATTTCTGCAACTTTTCAATGATTTTTATCATGTTTCCTTCTTTATCTATCTCTTCCCCATGCCCATTGTAGTTAGATCCTTCAACTCCTAAATGGACATCCATTCCTCTAACTTCATTTTCCGAATTGTAAGCACCTTCTACCTTCTCCATTTCTCTGCACTATGCGACAATTCAGTTCGGTTCTGACAATCGTTAACTCCGTAAAATGCACAGTTAACCGAAATTTTGTCAGGCGAATAGATGCTAATAGTTTTCCAGAATAAACCATTATGATTCAACAAAAACAATATCAGATTCTATTTTCTGCAAATCTTGGTCGATCAAGAACCCATCGGGCTTCTATCTGTAAGCCATGCTCTATTCTACAACAAATTTTGGGCACTAGCCCATTTTTTTTCTTTAGCCCTTGGTTCACATGGGACCACAGCTGTGACCAAGTGCTTATGATTTGGGCGCTTATCTGGAGCCTTGAAACTTCGGGCTCCGAGCTTCAGAGGTTTCCCTTTTTCTGCTCGTCCCAACATCACAGAAAAATGAATTGTAGAATGCGTGAAGAAAAATGGATCTATGGTCCACATTCCTTCATGCACCATTTATTCTGGAGTGTCAAGTCTTCGAATTTCACGATCTGGCACCACAAGTCCATTGGGGTCCACGGTTTCGTACTTGAACTACTAAATGATGAAAACGTCACATCAACTTTAACACTTTTCAAATTGCGGGGACATGGGTTGGCGGTTTTGGAGTAACCCACTGATCATTCCATAATTGTACCCACGCAGACACGTACCCCTTCTAGGAAATCATGGTTTGGATTGCGGGACCGCCTTGTAGGATTATATGTCACGCAACTTCAATCTCTGCAATTCTGCTTGGCCATCGATCTTGATAGATCGTGACCAAAGTTAATGTGGGCCCGATCCAGCTAACTTATTCACCAAGTTTAACTACCTTGTGCCACCTCCAGGAGCGCCACATGGCAGGACTCATGAAGCCGACACATGGTCCAATCAGGCGGGTGATATATGTCACATTCTATCTGCATTTCTATATTACAAAGGTTCTTAACTCAGTGACACGTGGCACACGTTCCATGTCGCCATGTCATCCCTAGTGATGTCATCAAGCCACATCATGTCAGGATTTAGGGCTTCGAGAGATTTCACCTTAGCATACCCTGTTTCTCCCGAATGTTGAATTCCCAAGCAAGCCAATCTTCTGACATGTGTCTCCTTTGATGAACGGTCATGATTGTCTTCGGACTTTGGGACTTTGGACTTCGGGACTTCAGAGCTTCGAGCATCGAGAGTTTCCACTCTATTCACACCTTGTTTCTCCTGAATGTCGTATTCTTGAATAAGCTAACTTGTCGACACGTGTTACTTGCTTGGATCAATAGACAGGAATTGCATGAAGTTCACTCTGTCTTCTCTATAGGTGATCAAGAGATGTAACCTCGTCTTAACCTTTGGGTGCTTATCTCACTTTGTAAGATCGACAGTCATGTTTTAAAGAGTCGTGAAGATCAACGACCAGGAGTGATTGCGGAAACTCAACTTGGTCACGATTTAATTTCCTTCCCGATCTCCGCAATGCGAAGATGTTCATCCGTGGTGGAATCAATATCCACCGTTGATCTATTGATCGAGCAATATCAACGATCCTGAGGGATTGCAAGGTCTCAATTTACTCTCACTTGAATTTTCTTCCCGATCTCTACAATGGCTCCCCACTGTTGATCTCCCTTCAACGAGATCTGACGGTCATGACTTAATCTTCGCTTGACTGTCTGAGAATGATGAAATGGTTGTATTACCTACTTCGACTGTGGATTACAATGCTTTGCTTACATAGATTGGTTGATATTTTATTAATTATTTACATTATTGTTTAGTTATCCATTTTTTTAATAATAAGTTTACAATTTAAAAATAGTTAACTATTTGATAATATGATTAAAAAAACTTCCGAAACCCTTATCACCTTTTTTTTTTTTTACCAAATGAAACTCCCAAAAAGGAATGTTAAGTTATAGTTTTATAGTGTAAGTTTGAAATCTCTTAATCGAGATATGACCTTGAAGATGTTTCTTCAATTTTTCTCATCAACATGCGTGTGATACATTAAAATAATATATGTTGAATATAAGGATATTCTCTTTCTTAAAAAAAAAACATTCACTTGTTATATATAGGGATATGAAGAACATGAAAAACATGTCTATGGTATTTTAAAATAATATATATTTAACGTAGGGATATTCTCTCTCTTAAAGAACATTCATTTTTCATATATCTTTTCATATTTAGGAATATGAAAAATTGTATAAGGGATGGAAGTTCAACTAATTAATATTTGTAAGAGTGAGAATAAATGTGTAATCATTTTTCCACCTCTTTGTTTGAATTTGATTGATTGAGATATTTAATTATTTTTAGAATATTGAAATTAGATTTAATGATAAATTTCTCAGGATCTATTTATGAAATACATTTAACTTATTCCATATTGGTATGTTTTTAATTAAAAAGTTAAAAAGAGATGCACCTAACACATGAAAATCAATGACCTTGAAGCGTTAAAAAGATATACTTTAGGATACAATAATTTTCCAGACACGTCAGTTATCCATACACGTCAGTTACCCATATCGACCAGGGGGATGACATCGATATGTTCCTATAATTGACTCTGCGACGGCGATGGGATGTCGTTTTTTCCGAAAGTTTTTTCATCGGCACTGCCCCACGAAATTAAATAACAGTGGCGAGATGAACCAATAAAGAATCTTGTCAATGGCGTGGCAGCCTTTTGCTTAAGGATAGGGACCTCGTGTTGTTTTGTTTCAGTGCTAGGGACCATCTCCATTTGTATTCCATGACATGGATCGTTGCACTGAAACAAATTTTAAGGAATTTTAGGTTAATTTGTTTTCTTATTTTCACAAATAATAACAAATTTGTAGCTTAATTTATGATAATAATTATTTATGTATTTATACATTTTTCCTAAAAATAATTTTTTTCAATCCATGACCACCCATCATAAATTTTAGGGAATATTCATTACATATAAAGTTTTAGGTAGTTGTGGATACTATTGGGAATACCATGAATTTATATTTAGAATTATGTAAGTGTTTGTATAAAAAAATATTTTTTAATACTTTGTCTCACTTTTTTTTTCCACTTATTTCAATATGTAGATGTTATTCCATGTATTGGATTTTTTTTAGTAAATTGAAGAAAATGTTCTATTTATTTTTAAAGATATTTTTCAATATCATTATTTTTGGTTGTAAGTTTTTTAATAATTTCTATGAATATCTATGAAACTTTGATATTTTTCTAAATGTTCTAATGTAGGGTGTATGATTCTTTGTCAATAATACACAAGTGACACTCATATATTGGTTTTTTCACCTAATTTTTAAGGTAATAAAAAAGCATTAATGAGTTATCACCTAATATAGATGATTAAAAAAATTATAAATGTGATTTGATCACCAAAATGTTTATAAGTTATGACTTACATGATTTGAAAAAAAAACACCAGGGTCTTTTGGATCCTTGTATTGATGTCTAGTGGATATTGTTTTCTTATGCTTTCCTTTCCACTTCTTCCTCCCCTCCTTGGAATAATATCAATGGTCTTTCTTCTTAGAGTCACTTGGTTGTCCTTTATTCTTATCCATATTCTCCAAATTTTGTGCTTGTACACATGCCTTATCAACTTACCCAGGTTTAAAGAGCATCACTTGCCTCTATATGTGAATATGTATACCACCAATATACTTGAGTAGTACATATGAGTCCTTGGCAGATGTACCCAACATAATATCCATTTTTTCTAAACTTAAAGGTATACTCTTGCACATTGTAGGGGATCCAATTGTCCTCTTCATACCCAATAGAGTAGGAATGGTGCATGAGATATTTAAACACCTACCACTTAGTTATTGGGGGATTTCCCTCAACCTAGGTGTCCCTAGGTGACTTTCCCACCAATTTTGGGCATGTCCCTCTAACTTCAATCGGATAAATGAAATATTTTTCTCTTCTCCTATGTTATGGACACGAAAAATAATCTTCTCATTGTTGCAAGAATTGACTCAATTTGATAGAATAAATTTCACCTTGATAGGGTTTGATGTCAGCTTTCACTTCCCTTTCTTTCTAATGATATTTTTTTAGCTCCTTTTCTACGTCATTTTTTTCTCCATATTTTGTGTCCAAGCCATATTTTGAGTTAGAGCTACCAAACTCCTTGAAAGGTACAAACTTATTATTTAGTTTTGTTATGAAGACAGGAATGTTTCAAGAGAGGTCTTAAGATAATTCTAGGTACAAGTCCCATTGAATTTGATGAAATAGATCCCCTTCATAACCTTACATCTAATTCAAAGAAAGAGTATATTATCAAGTTGAGTATAAATTCCAACATTTGTTAAAGTAGATATCCCTTAGAACCTAGTAGATAAGTTGAAGAAAGTGTGTTTTATGAGGCTGGGTCAAGTCCTTAGTGAATTGGAAAAATAGATATCGCAAAAAACCTAGGATCTAAATGAATGAGCCCATAAGCAAGTACCATTCTAAGGCTAGGTCCAAGTCTTAGGCTAATTTTGTAAAATAATATTCCTCTTTAAATGTGGAAGTGGGATTTAATTCAAAGGAATTTCATGATAATACAAGGTTGGCTACAAGTCTCAAATGAATTTAGTAGAATGGATATCCCTTAAAACCTCACACATAAGCCTATATAAGTTGCAAGTATGAATCTAGGTGAATTTTAGATAACCTTCAAACAAAGCATCTAAGACAAAGGAAATCTATATTATGATGTTGAGTGGAGATTAATTTCAACGGATTTGGTGAAATAGAAATACGCATCTAATCTAAATGAAGTTTCTATTGTGAGGTCAAGTGAAAGTTCTAGGCAACTTCACTTATTAAATACCATGTCTTGGCATCTATGTTGTTCAATGAAAGTCTGGAATATATGGTTAGTTGTAATTCCTTATGAATTTGGAAAAATATATATTTTTAGAAATATACATCTCACTTGAAGAAAAACTTGTATTATGAAATTGGACACCATCTAAGCTCAAGGATGTTAATATTATAATCTCATATCCCCCCATCCCCACCCTCAAGGGTGGGGGTTGTGGGATATATTAGAGAAAACAAATCCCCACCCTCATAAATGAGGGTAGGGATGTATTAGAGATAACATATAATATGAGGGTGTGGGTGGGATATGTATTAGAGAAAACATGTAATATGTTTTCTCTAACATATCCCACACCCCACACCCTCATATTATATGTTTTCTCTAATACATCCCCTCAGCCTCACCCTCATATTATATGAGAGTGGGGGTGGGGGGATGTATTAGAGAAAACATATAATATAAGGGTGGAGGGTGAGGGTGAGAAGATTATTAGAGAAAACATATAATATGAGGGTGGAGGTGGGGGCATGTATTAGAGAAAAAATATGAGGGTGGGGGTGAGGGCATGTATTAGAGAAAACATATTATATGTTTTCTCTAATACATCCCCCACCCTCACCCTCATACACCCCACTCCCACCCTCATATTATATGAGGGTGAGGATGGGAGTGGGAGATGTATTAGAGAAAAGATATTATATGTTTTCTCTAATACATCCACCCACCTCCACCCTCACCCTCATCCTCATATAATATGAAGGTGAGGGTGGGGGTGTGGGTGGGGTGATGTATTAGAAAAAACATATTACTAATACATCCCTCACCCCCTCCCCCACCTGAGGGTGAGGGAGAGTGATGTATTAGAGAAAACATATAATATGTTTTCTCTAATATATATGAGGGTAAGGGTAATGAGATATATTATAAAGAACATGTGAGAGTGGAGTAAAGGTGGAAGCTCGAAAAATATATTAAAAAAAACATATGTACAACTCACAACAAATTTTCCAAAGTGAAAACAAATTTGAGTCTACTATTTAGTTAGATAGAGGAAACTTCCCATTAGGAAGAAGGTGACATAGAACATGCCATCTAACTTAAGAAGGTTTATATTATAAAATTAAACACAAGCTTTCACAAATTTGGTAAAATAGAAACATGGTTATGACATAAGTAGAAAAAACCATGTGAACCTCGTAAATGACCCTAAATATACTTATTTTTATGAGATAACTTACAAATCCTCATGATGAATTTAGTAAAAACTATATATTTCAAAATGCATGTAAACCTAAAAATAACTAACAGATCCTCGTGATGAATTTAATAGAAAACATATATTTCAAATATGTGTGAACCTAAAAATAGATCTTTATAACACTAAGGGAAATTCCTTGCTAAATTTTGTGAAATAATTAGGTAAAACCTAGCTTGTAAAAGAAAACGATATTAAGCCATCCAACACATGGAAACATCTCTTTTGAGATAGGTGTGTGAATAAATAATGATAAAATAAAAAATCACAAAGACATAATGTGGTCTCTAGTGTCATTAAAAGTTCCACGTTTTGGGTCTTTCATTCAAAATGCGGGCACAATGACTAACAGTCCCCGTACGATTTTGGATGAACTTTTCAAATCGAGTGTGGCTTTTCCTTTATTCTTTCTATGCCTCACATTGCGCATCTTGCAAAATAATATCCTTCCTTTCTCCTTTTCAGTCATCCTTGACCCGATTGGGGTCAGCTCAGCCTACAATCTACAATCTTCTGCCCTTCTGCTTGTTTGGGCCTGAAGTATTCATACTTACTTGAGCCTCAAGATTCACAGTCTGCAGCAGATTTTCAGCAATATAGCAGATGATCAAAGGCGTTGTATTCTATGCCATATGTTCTCCTGCTCTGCTAAATCTAGCCAGGATTTGCTTCTTCGTAATCTCGTTTAGTATGCGCCGGTTGATTCGTTTAATACAGATAATTATGGATATCCATTCCTTCAGGCGACCATTGGCGTTTGTTAAGATAGAGAAGAAAGAGAAGAGTAGACGAAGTTCGAATGGTAAGAAGAATGACAATACTGTTCTGAAGGGATTCTTTCCTGTGTATGTAGGGAAAGATATTCCTACGAGATTTGTGATAGATGTTAGCGTTCTCAACCATCCCCTATTTGCAGAGCTGCTGGAGGCTTCTGTAGAGGAATTCGGATACGAGCACCCGGGAGCTCTCAGGATTCCCTGTGATGTCTTATTGTTTGAGAGGATCTTTAATCTCATTAATAACTGAACTCCAAATTTATCAATCAATCATGAATGATTTTAATAGGCTGCTATTGTTTCTTAATGAATCTATCTAAATTTCATTAAAGGATGGATAGTTTATATATGGATATATGATAATATCTCTTTGGAGTTTGGGCACCATATCTGAAGGTCTATTGATGGCAGAAATGGAACTCCGAGACTTCATTATCTCTTTTCCTGCTTTATTAAAAAACTCTCTATATGTATATTTAATGTGATAAGAGCTTAATTGATATTAAACATATAAAACGATAAAAAAAAAAAATTGCCACAAACTTTGTTAACCTCAAAACAAAATCTTAGATCGGGTTCAATTAATATTAACTATCATAGAGGCCCAACTCTATCTCCATGTTGTTTTGTCCAATTTGCTTAAAAGTAGTAAGACAATCCATAGATGGAAATCCATGTCCATGTTTGATTTTTCTAATTTTCTTAGAACTTATCTAATCAATAATCAAAAGAGTTTACATGTATTTTTTCTTGTTTATTTTAAAAACATAATATTTTCGTTATATGAATTTACAATTTTACAAATGTTACAAATGATTTGGGAGATTCGTACAAATGATTTGAGAGTGAAAGGTAAAAGGAATGTAATTATAACAAATTATTTGGATTGATAGTTTTGATCATCAAAACTAAATCTAATTTGTAATGAGAGAGAGGGATTGGATGAAGAAGACTTAGAACTGAGATAAGTGAGGTGGATGTTATGATTTATAATATAGTAAGTCGAGACCCGGAAGTTGGTTCTCACATTGAATCAGATCAGTTTTTATAGCGTGAATTAAGCGATGTATCAGCTACTTTGTGATTACCATTATATGAATTCCCTTAAAATCATAGTTGCATGGAAATCCTCTTGATTTCTCTGAAACTAGTCTTCGAAGTTTTGGAAATTTTGGGAGTTTGGGAACTAGCTGGGAAAGTTCCCAATTGGTTGGGAACATTTTTGGGAACTTGAGAGCTTTTTGTGAGTTTCAACATCAAAGAAATGAGAGCTTGGGAACCCTTTTCCTAAACAAAGAGCTTTAAATTAGAATTATATTAAATTAAAATGTAAATATATTTATTCCATTATTGCAAATACATAATTTCTTACAAATATTTTAATTATATTTATTCAAAATATCACTATAAAACTAAGACTAAACTACATATAAATATTATTTCAACAATTAGTTAAGTAAACAAACTTAATAATACTCACTTTATACTGTATCGACCACACGACAAACATTAGTTCCATTGTAGATATCATTGATTTTAATTGTATTTTCATATTAGAACAGTAGTACTATTTTGTTTTTTCCAATAAAAAAAGAATAATGCTTCAAATTTACAAAGATGTTTAAAGTTTATATATGTAAAGTTTAATTTTAAAAAAGATGTTAAAATTGTATATATGTATTTTCAATTTTGTTTCTTATTTTCTAATGGAATATCTAACGGTATTAATGTTTCAGTATTGTGTTAAATATATTTATATAAGTATTAGCACAAATTAAATTAGTAATTTTAATATGGTAGTTGTTGCAATAGGAGAAACATTGTCCTCTATTGACCTTTAATTTTATTGAAATACTATTTTAAATGTATCAATATCTATACACATTATAATCTAAAATATCATTGTAATTTAAAATATTTTTTATAATTTTTTAATATATATTATTTTTCTCCAAATTCAAGTTTCCTATAAATTTGAACAAAACTTTTACTAATTAATTATAATTTTTTTATATATAATATACTAACATCAAAAAATACATTCTCCAATATTCCAAAACATTTTAATTACATCATTTTATTTAGCCAAGAAACCAGAATCCAATTACTTAAATGTTAAGAGTTGGAATGGACTGAACAAACAAATCTCCTATCTTAACTCAGTTTAAACCCAACGTCTTGGACTCGAACCATAGGTGAGTTGGCTTAATTCTAATCCATGCATACGTATCACTCGATCAGATTTGCCACTACAGTCGGAATTTGCATTTAAAGGACGATAGTCAATATTTGCATTGATAAACGAATATCAATATTCGCCGAGCTTATCTCGATGACAGATTCCCGCGTTCGCCGACATGGCTAGTTGGTCCCCCTCCCGTCTCCATTTACATAGACAGAGAGGCATTCGCGACTGGCACCATTTGTCTGTCGAAAAAAGCCTTCTCAACCGGAAAACCTGCTTTCTGAGGTCTCTGTTGACTGTTGGCGCTAAGCACAGTGAACAGAGACCAAACTGCAAGGTACAGAGTTTTCAGGTTGAGAAGGTTTTCCACAGGCAAACAGTTCTGACGGCGACCAATTTCGGCTCCGGAGAGTGGGGCTCAGCGGACGGGTGCACGGAATCTGCAATGGAGACAAGGGTTCCTGCTTTATTGGTTACATGTGTATTTTATTTATAAAAGATTTAAAATTACAAGTTTACACGTTATAAAAGTGGTTTAAGTTTATATGTTATATTAATTAGTTTTATAATAAATAGGTAAGATTAGGGTTAGGGTTTCAGATTAATCTTATAATAAATATGTAAAATTAGAGTTAGAGTTTCAGATTAATTCAATAATAATTGGATAAAATTAAGGTTAGGATTTCAGATTAAGATTAAGAACATTAAAGTTTTAAATATGTCCTTATTTTCCATTTTTTTTTCTTTCAAATAATCAATAATAGAATTTATTATGTAAAAATTATTAATTCTTTGTTTTTTATATCAGCACCAAGTGTCATTAATTCATCACTCACAAATCTAAATTTACTCACTAAAACTTTACTTTAAATACATTATAAGGGACTTAACAACAATTTTAAAATGTTATTCAACTTAATCCATGCAATTTTGCATCTTTTACATTCATAAAATGTTTGATCATAAGTCGAGTCGAGTGACAAACAAGGTTAAAGGAAAAAATGTATTCCACTTAAATTGTGAATAAAACATAGTTTTTACTATTTTAGAGAGTATTATCCTGACATTTTAAAGAATGAGTTATGGGTTACCTCTTAGGCTTAACTCCCCATTGTGTTTGTATAACTGTCACGACAAATTATTTTTTCCCTATTGTTTTCTTTTCTCAAATTTATGTTCGAGACACTCCATACACCAACTGTTTGGGTTAGGGTACATAACAGGTGTTTTTACATTTCTCCACGAGTTTGGGTTGTCCGTCCAGTGGGACGAATTGTTACCATTCTCTTCTTAGAGGATGGATTCTTCCGTCTCAAAACCTTCTTTCAGTTTTTCTTTCTTTTTTTTAATTTTTCCTCATAAGAGAGGATGGATTCTTCCGTCTCAAAACCTTCTTTCAGTTTTCTTTTTTTGTTAAATTTTTTTCATAAGATTTTTAACTTTACCTAAGAATATTTTTAGCTTAAATTGATATTAAAATTCCTTTTTCCAGGGTCAGCGCATCTGATATACTTTTAGCATCGGTAACTTGCTATCCCACAAACGACCTAGGTCAGTTTAAATGATATGCATTGAATCTTAAATCACTGTGTATTTTGTGAATTTAGCCTAAGCCATCATGGTTTGGGGTAAACTTCCTTAGTAATGTAACTTACAAATGGCAGAGATGGAGTAGATCTTGTAACTCAAAAATATTGGAATGAAAAATAACTAAACTAAATAAGAATGAAATCCGACAAGCAACCATAACGTGTTCCAACTCTACATTAACAATAAAATTTAAAATATTTTAGATAAATAAAAGTAAAAAGATAAATCCTACAAAGTTCTTGCAAGCCAGGAAAGCTAGCTATTAGATTAATGAAAAAATTATCTAATTAGAATCTAATGGCCTCGAAGCTATTGGTACGCAGATTAAAAAAACAGAATAAGGCCTATTCACATCCATCTTTTAGCATACTTCTCGCACATTTTTTTATCTCAGGGGCTGGAAATTTAAAACAAATAAATGTCAAAACAACGCCAAATTTAAAACTAATAAATGTTAAAACAAAGTCAAATTCAACCGCTAAAAAACTCAGAGTAAATTTATGGGTGCCCTAGATCTTACACATGTAAGGAACGCAAATTCAATCTGATCGAAGAAAGCATCCAGAGATCGGAGATGGATGGGTAGAGCAATAAGAAATTGCTCTGTTGAATGGGATGTTGTTTTTTTGTAAACACGTCTAGACCTGAACCCTCTCAGAAAATTTACTGGTGCCTTGGATCTCAGACATGCAAGGAACCCAAATTGAGTCTGATCGAACAAAGAATCCATAGATCGGAGATGGATGGGTAGAGCGATAAGAATTCTCTGTTGAATGGGATGCTGATTTTTTTCATAAACATGTCTACACAAGTCTAGACTTGGTCCCTCTAGATGTTGGAGTTTCTTGATTACTCATGGCTCCTCATCTTCATTTCTTTTGGTGGATGAAATCTGAAAAGCCTCCAAGCCACAACACACTTCACACTTTACATATTTCATGACTAAGTTAATCATAATAAAATGGAATCTTTTAATTTGGCATTATAATTTTTTAATATGATAAGTAAATGTGAAAAAGTAAACAGATAAACTTAAGTATTTATGAAAAAAAGGAAATTGATGGTTGAAATTACAACCCTTCATTTATTTTGACAAGGAAGAATATTCCATCCACATTTAATCATATCCATGGAAAATGATATAAGAACTAAAACTTTATTAAATGTGCCCATTTTCAATAGGTATCATAGCAACTTTATAAGGTGGTTGATATAAGCAAGATTAGGATTAGGGTTTCAGGTTAATCCTATAATAAATATGTAAGATTACACAACCACATTATAAAGGTGGTTCATATATGTGAATCAACTATATCAATTACTTTTGTAATAAATAGGTAAGATTAGGTTAAGGTTTCAGATTAATCCTATAATAAATAGGTAAGATTAGGGTTAGAGTTTCATATTAGGATTAAGTTCATTAGGTTTTCATATTAGAGTTTCATATATGTCCTCATTTTTCACCTTTCTTTAATCAATAATATATGTCTCTATTTTCCACCTTTATTTCAAATAATCAATAATAGGATTTACTATATAACAAGTATTAACTCTTTGTCTTTTATATCAACACCAAAAGTCACTAACTCATCACTCACACATCTAAATTTGTTCACAGAAACTTTACTTTATAATAATACATTATAAAAAACTTAACATCATTTAAAAAAAAAAAATCAATTTAACTCATACAATTTTACATCCAGAAAATGTTTGATCATGGATCTAGTGAGAGACAAGGTTAAGATCAACAAGGGCTACCTGTTTGGATTTTTTAAATTTATTGATTGCATCTCAATATATTGTAGGTTTGATTTATGTTCTATGTACTATATTAGTAAAGGAAAGAATGTATTCCACTAGAGTTGTGCATGAAGCATAGTTTTTACCATTTTATTTTTGAGACTGAGAGAGTATTGACCTAACATTATGGGTTATCTCTTAGGCTTAACTCTCTTAGGCTCCTACCTCTTCATTAAAAACACATATAAATCTAAATAAAACATTTTTAGGGTACAAATATAACCCTTTTTAAGGGTACTTATTCGGTACGTTTGATATTTTAATGGGAAGAGTTTTCAATATTAACGAATGGGGATTTGGCGGTCTTAAATGTAATTGGTGGGAAGTCATGAGCGACGAATTTAAAACGAAAGATTTTGTTTTATATTCATACAGTGAAGGACGTTATATGAAATTTAATGGATTAATACATTTGGAGATTGCATCACTTCTGGACTTCAAACGTTGGCATGATTTCCAAAGTTCATGGTTATACGAACGTTTTCATCTTTTTAAAGATTTATTAAGATTGAAGAATTTGAGAAGATTTTTTCTAATATCTTTATTAAAAATACGCCTTTGTTTTTAACTTCCTTCTCTTGTCAGGGAGGTGGAAAGATGAGTTTCATTTGGATGGACATTATTATTTAATCTTACTACCTAAACTTCCTCGCAACTTCTCGTTCTTGAAGAAATAGTGTCTCGACATCAGGAGCGCTTCTATTAATGATAAAGATGGCGATCTAAGTAGTGATTTAAATTGAAGTCGAATTTGACTAAAATTTTAAGTCTGGTCAGATTTTTATTATAATTCAAATTTCAAGTCAGATAAGATTTTTATTATAATTCAAATTTCACAGGGTTCAAAATTCTGACGAAGGAAGAACCATTGTTACATGATAGAAACCAAGACTGTGATGTCCATCATTTGTATTTTTTAGGGATCTTCAAATGTAACCAGAATTACTGCAATCGTGGATTTTACTCTCGTCATCAGACTCCCACTCACCCTCATTTTTCTCTCCAATGCCTCAGTGGATTCAAAGACGCACAAGGGCCCCAACCCACACTACATTTTTCTGGGTACCGATAAATCTCGCCTGCCAGGGAGACTACATTGCCAGACGCATTTCATCTTTGGTATAGCAAAGTAGCTTGAAATGTCGAAGCCCAATAGATCAAACACTGCCAAAAATACCCATTTCCTCTTAAAAATGTGCTTGCTACTTTTAATTATAACGCCAATCTCACAATCATTGGTAACAACACTTTAGAATTCATGGATTCTTCCATGGTGTTGATCGTATTTTTCAAGTTGTTATTTATCAACTTGACGAACAGATGAAGAGCACACTGAGGAAACAATCGGTTGGGTGAAAGAAGGTGGTTTGGGTGTGGGGAGGAGCACCTTCGGGCATGGTGGTGACATGTGTGCCCAAGGATCACACACCCTTATTCCCTTGCGATGGATGACGAAGACATGGATTGCATTTGGGCAAGGGTGTGGAAACTTAGGAGCATGCCTAATGAGTGGACCAGTCTTCTCTTAGCATTATGGGCGTGTCCAAGAAGTTGAATGATTCCATCGGGAGTAGTGTCGATTGGCACAAAGGGGAGCACGTAACAAAAGATGCACACCCAATGATGGGGCACTTCGGTGCAAGAAATGAATGGTTGATGGACGCATGGGCTTAGATGGGCACCCTCGGTCCACGGAAGAGCGCAATAGTGGGTTGAGTGTAACTATTTGGGGCACAATGCACCAAAGAGATGCAACGTTTCTCTCAAATGGCGATTCTATATAAAGGCAAGAGCGCACAACCAGACAAAGGCAATGAAAACCAAGTGTGAGCAAGAGGTGGAGATTTGAGGCTAGGCGCACTAGAGGAGTGCACCTTAGGTTGAGGAAAGGAGAAACAACAATAGGGAAGTCTGGCTGAGATAAAATCGTAGGTCTCGAAAGTTCTAATATGTAGACTCTAGCCATTCTTGTAATTGAGACAACACCCTTTTTCTAAATCATTCTCTTTGTATAATAAATGATGTCCGGTGTTAGGCACAATTTGTGTCTTCCGTACTTTATATTTGTCTCTTGTGTTTTGCATGTTTTATGTTGTATGCCAAATTGACTAAGTGTTAAAGAGAGTTAACAATTGTCTAAGTATACAACTGAGTTGCACAAAGTAAGGATGTGACTCGCCCATAGCCTGGACTAGGTGAAGAGGCATAGTTCGGGTGAAGTATCCTTGGTTGTGTCAAGTTGCCAAGGAAAAACGACCACCGTGTGCACGTCAAGAGATACCAAGGTTGGACTTTGGCATGACTCTTAGGGTCATGACAAATGGTATGGGAGTAGTTTCACAATGAATTTTTTTTTATAGAAATAGAGTGCACAATACACCAGACTTCACACGATCCATAACTCGGGATATCAAGGGTGGTGCGACTCCTTGGATAGAAACGAAATCATACGACGAAAGAAAGTGGTAGACAACTCAAGGAAAGTTTATTAAAGTGTCCCACACCTCACGCAAAAGAGTCTTGGTTTAGGCAGTGAACCAAGATATGCAAGGACTTGCAACGAAGCTCTTTAGAACCAAGTGGTGGATCAAGGGGCACTCCCACACAGTTTGCGAAATGGGAGTACAATGCAGGTATGTTGTATTGTGATTTCGTTTGTCTTTTTCACTTAATGCATAAAGAGTGCAAGGCTTGGTTTGTAGCAATCTATGAATGGTTGGTGCCTTGGGTGCATTGGGTAGAAAATTTGGCAGCCAAAACCATCAGTTGTGTTTTATGGATCTGGTGGAAGAATGGTGCAAGGTCTGGTTGACTCAAGTTTCTCACACAAATTTCTGAATATTGAAGTAACGAAAGAGCTTAGAGTCTGCCTACAAGGACCTACAGTGAAGGAAGTAAAATCTAAGTACAAGGCAACAACTGGTGTTGCCTCCTCAGTTCACATTCATCAAGTTGGAAGGTCATGCTAACTTCATGGTGATGCCTATGGATGAATTTGAGGTGATTCTTAGACTAGAGTTCCTAAGGAGGACAGATTCAGTTCTCATGCCATGGGTGGACAAGATGGTTATACTTGGTGAACAGAAGGCTTGAGTTGTGTGCACCATCGCAAGGAAGTCTGGCGGAAAGGTGGAGTTTGTGTCTGCATTGAATATGAAGAGAGTATCGAGATGGAACAGATTTCATATTTGCATAGAAATTGTTGGAGAGGTTCAAGAGGATGGAGTGGGGATTCCCTTTCCACTGAAGATCACTAAATTGTTAGGTGACTTTGCAAACAAAATGTCGGACAATTTGTTGAAAGTGCTCTCACTGAGATGCATTGTTGACCACCGTATAGAGCTAGATCCTAGGCTGCAACCATTGGAAAGAGCTCCTTACCGTTTGTCCCAGTGTGAGTTGGAGGAGTTGAAGAGACAACTGACATAGTATATTGATGTTGGATTCATTCATCCATTTAGGTCCCCATTTGGCACCTTCGTTCTCTTCCAAAGGAAGAAAGACACTTTAGCGCTCAGGATGTGTTTGGACTATCGAGTGTTGAATGAACAAATTATGAACAACTAATACATGATGCCTTTAGTTGTCAATTGCTTTGACAAGTTGGCCAAGGCCAAGGTCTTTTCAAATCTTGACTTACGACATGGGTATTATCAAGTGCAAATCGTAGAAGGAGATAGAGAAAATACAACCATGGTGATGAGGTATGGGAGCTATGAGTTTCCAGTGATGCATTTTGGATGACATTCTAGTGTACAACGAAAGTATGGAGGAGCACAAGAAGCATTTTGCACAAGTCTTTGAGGCACAATTGTTCATGAAGAAGTCCAAGTTTGTTTTTGATACCATTGTTGGGGCATTAGATTGGCCAAGGATGCATTCGCATGGACCTTGCAAAGGTCGAGGCAATTGAAGCTTGGGAAGAGTTGTGGATAGTTCATAATGTGAGAGTCTTCCGTGGACTAGACAACTACTATTGAAAGTTTTTAGAGTGCTACTCCAAGACTTTTGCACTGCTCACTGACTTGTTGGAGAAGGAGAAGGCATGGAAGTAGAAATATAGGAGAAGGTTTGTGTTTGAGAATCTAAAACTTAGAATTGTCACAACTCTCATGTAGAAGCTCCTAGACTTTAAGCAATCATTTGAAGTGCAGAAAAATGCATCAAACTTTTCCATTGGAGGAGTTTTAATATAGGAGGAACATATGGTTTCCTTTGAGAGATGAAATCTCCAATATCGCAAATGAAGATACATCATTCATGAGAAGAAGATGACTACAGTGGTACCTTTTTTGTAGAGTTGGAGACACTAATTTTTGGAAAGTCATTTTTCATGACGACATACAATGTTACAACAAGTTACTTCGCGATGCAACTAAAGTTCTCACCCAAGTAGGCAAGTTGGCAGTACTTCCTCCTAGAATTTGACATGACCATTGAGTATAGGTTGGGCAGGCTGAACACTATCCGAGATTCCTTGAGCATAAAAGAACAACTCGCTATCCTAGGGGAGGAATATGATTTTCCTACGCAAGGGGGCAGTCAGATTCATGTCTTGGAAGAGTTGCATGAACATATCAAGGAAGGGTTAGAGCATTATCACACAACGAATAACATAATGAAGTAGGTGAAGGAAGGCAAAACATGGAAGTTTTTGCTACGCGGTGGAATGTTGTACTTTGGGGAATGAATCCATGTCCCTAAATCATCTAACCTCAAAAGGGAAATCGTGAAGGAATGTCACGACTCACCCTGGGATGGCCATGCATGACAATGAAGAAGGATGGCGTTGTTGGAGTGAGGATAGTTTGGGAGTGGATGAAGAAGGATGCGAAGGAGTATGTTCTCACTTGCCTTATATTTCGGCAAGATAAGACAAACACCAAAATTAGAATAAGGTTGTTGCAACTTTTACCGATTCCAGAGAGACCGTCAACGAGTGTCTCGATGGATTTCATCACACAACTTTCGATGGTGTAAGGAAGCAATGGGATTTTGGTTGTGGTCGATCGATTCTGCAAGTATGTTGTCTTCATTGTGACAAAGATTCCTTACAACACCGAAGAATTTGTTAAGTTTTATTTCAAGCACATAGTGAAGTATTGGGGTCTTCCTTTGAACATTGTGTTGCACAGGGAAGCAACTTTCACAAGTAAGTTTTGGATAACATTGTTCAATCTTACGGAGAAAAATATGTTGAATACTTCAGCCTACCATCCGCAGATTGATGGGTAGACTAAACAAATCAATGCACTTATGGAGGAATACTTGTGGAACTAAGTACAAGCAAATTAGATGAATTGGTTGGAATTGTTGGATGTCGCTCACGTCATATCGAACCTGCAAAAGAGTTCAACAATGAGTTATGGTCCATTCAAATTGAAAAACAAAAAACAACTTACAACTCCTCATTTTGTAAAGCAGGGTTACTATGAGATGAGTCCATTAGTTGTGGGTTTCCGTTAAGAGTTTCCATGTCGGTTGGAGATAGCTCGCACACACTTGAATAACACAACAAACAAAATGAACCAATGGCCCAGTAAATCACAGTTGACATGACATAGAATCCAAGTAGGGGATATGATCTTACTCAAGATAATCACATATTAGTTCCCACCACCATAAGGGATGGCTCCATCTCTCGTGTGGAGGTATGAGGGACCATTCAAATTTATTGATAAGATTGGCAACGTCACCTACAAATTGGAGTTACCTTTTCACATGTGACACATTAATCTTTTCTTCCATGTTAGTCAGTTGAAGTCATGTCACAGGGACTTGTTATTGCTGAGTTTGTAGGGTAGGCTTCGTAGCTTGGAGATAAGACTCAAACTGGCGTAACATGAGCTTCCCCACCCACTATCACCTCGATGGGGAGCTATTTCTTTTCAGGGTGGCTAATCCCAAGGGATACGTCCCTAGTAATCTGGGGTTCTAAAGGAAAAGGATCAAGGGTTTAAGGCTCAAAGGTTAAGGTAAGATTTCCCTTCACAGATTACTACCAAATGGATAGTCAAAGAGAAGATATTCCACTGAAAGGGCACCTGTTTGCGAGACAAGGCAATGATAAAACTAAAATATGCCACAGTGTTTAGTACTTCAAAATATTAATGACTATCTTTAATACATATGAGCAATAATAAATGTAATTATTGACGAAGTCAATGATTGCAATTAAAGCTTATGTTTTACAATATTACTTCTTCAACAAATGCAAAATGATACTTGCATTCAATGTATAAAATCAATCTTTATTATATCACAACACAATAAATGTGCTCATATATATATTGTTGCTGCGTCAAACCTGCTAAAAGGTGGCGTCAGGCCTATTCTAGGTTAGCTTTAGCTAGACAATAAAGTGGACGTTTTGCTAAATAAGCCAATGAAATTGCTCAACACTCAAATGTCTATCAAAGGATGACAAAGCCACAACGTTTTACACTAAACAAGGGTTAAAAAGAGGCTTGACGTCATCAACTAGTTA
>ML781819.1:1073213-1122870 GCA_009831015.1 Picea engelmannii
CCAAATCAAAACCCTAAGGGGAGGAGGCTCATTCCGGTGTAGCTAAAGCTAGGCCTCATGCTCCTCCCTCTTTCCTTAAGACTCTTTGGAAAAAACGACTAGCTATAAAACATAAATCTATGGCTGAAAAGTGTTGTTTGGGGGCAAGGCTTTTCAAACCCTAAGAGTCAATCCCTAGGTGTAAAATTAATTAGGCCTAGGACGTCTTCTTTCTTCAATTTATGTTTCAAACTAACTCAAGAAAAAGAGGAACTAGTGTAGCAATGGCTAGGCTAGGTTCTTCTTAATCAAATGGCTAATCAAGCTTTTATCATGGGGACATGAAGCAAGGACCTACTTGTGTGCTTGCTCCCTAGTGTTTCAATGATTAAGCATAAAAATAACAATGTAACCATGCATGTAAGAGTTTTAAACTACAACCATTCAATTAAGAAGTTTTGTATGAGAAAAACACTTACAAATCCAAGATGAGCTTATCAAACCCTAGTTGTAATACCTTCCAATGATAAAAACACCATATGCATGCCAAAGATAATCCTTCCAAGAGACAATAACAAGACAAAAGACTAAAAATATCACTCTCACAAGAGAGCAAGTTGTGTTCTATCCAAAATGAGGCTCAACGTCCTCAATATATATCATCCAAATGACCTTGAATTATAAAATAGGTCATTAAAAATAGCCGACAAGGCTGACTTAACAATATTACATCATTTGTCACGTTAAATGTTAAAATGTCAAAGTAAGAGCTAAAAAGGGAGACGTGAGGCCCCTCTGAGGGAGACATTGGCCCTTTTTGGGCATCATCAGCATCCAAAAGGAAAAACGTTGGCCCCTCTGGGGCTCCTGCAACCTACCACACGTGCCAAATAGTCCCAGCACGCTGCCACATGCTCCAGAAATCGTCCAGCCTTCCCTGGGTGGCATCCTGTCCATCAAAGCCATCATCCCATTTGCAGGGGTTGATCTCCCCTAGGTCAAATCTGTGCCACAGTGTCCTGGTGAGGGCGTCCTTCTGTCTTCTTCATGCAAGGGATCATCATGACGTTGTCATGCCTCTGCCATACCAGCAACCATCTGATGGGATCTTCAGCCCCATGGAGGTTCAAGCTAATCATCTCCCCATGTGTACCGGTCCTCTGGTACCTGTCCGTCGGGTATGGTCCTGCACATCAAAGACTACGCCCTCCATGGGCTCATCATTCCTAGAGATCATAGCAATGTAAATCATATCTCATCATTAAAGTTATCAAATATATGCATGAAATCCCTAACATATCATCTAAGAGCTCAAAGATATTACACAGATCTACTATACAAATCTAGGAAAACCAATAGAACAACTTATTGGGCTAACACCCACAAGAGATGGAAAGTTTCCTCAGAAAATCATTCAAGCCATGTTTTATGAGTTGATATGGTTTTTAGGGATGTCCTGTCACAGTTAGACCAAGGGCAAGTGTTGTCTGTGGGTTCCTTTGTAGGAGGCGAGTTGTACCCGTCATGGATGCATTTTTTCCAAGCCCTTTATTGCCTTTATCTTTTTATTTTATTGCTTTTCCTTCTTTTTATTTCAAGGTCTGACCAGAGGACACTGCCTTGGCTTGGTGGCCAGAGCTGACAGTGTTACCCACTGGTATCTTCGCAGAAATGATAAGGCTAGCTCGTGATGAGACCCCCTTTCCCTTGGCCATGCAACCAAAGGTCACTGCCATGGCGTGGTGACCAGATAATGGCAATGTCATGCCACTGGATACTTATGAACATAATGGGTCGGCTCGTGATGAGACCTCCCATCCTCTTGGTTAGGTCTTGTTTTATTATTTTTCTTAGGGTCCCTTTAGTTTCTTATCGAGAGGCTTTTTATTGCCTTCTTGGGGATCCCCTGGGCGAAGCATCTCTAGGTTTCATTTCTTATGGATTTTATCTTTTACCAGCTGCTTTTACCCCCTGGGCCTTTAGCCCCTTCTTCCCACAATACAAAGTGTAACCCTCAAAGGTCATCCTAATGACAGGACTAGGGGAATGGGATGGATGAGTGGGGTATAAGATGTAAATATGATAAGATGGTGGGAGCGGACGAATATCAGCTTACTAAGTTACCCAATCAATCACCCCAACAATGGTCAAGTGGATTAGTTTAAGATCCAAGCAGTCATCAGAAATGAAAGGAACCTAATGCATATATGAGAAGGTTATAACGATCAAATATGACACATACCATGATACCTCAGACCAATTACCTCATGGAGAATGAGTCCTCTCTGATGCAAGCCCAGGCCGGTGGTTATGGAAGATTATACTATTGACAGGACAAATCTGACAAAGAAGAAGAGAGATAGGCCCTCCAGGGCCATGCTCAAGTCAATCCCGCTCTCGGTACTCCATGTCTAGGACCTGTGGGCCTCGAGACATGATCTCCTAGTTATCCCTAGATATCAGGGATAACAGGACCCGAATGAACCAAGTTGAGTTGAACCATTCACGACACCAACCATTGTTGCAGAAAATCCAGTGTTGGAGGTAGAGAATATTTTTGTGCATCGCATCTTGGGACGAGGCAGGGTTGAGTGCATGACTATTTTGTCGAGTCGAAGGACAAGCCTAACCAAGAGAAAAATTGGGAGAAGTATGATTCCTTATAGAAGTATGTGGACATGATTTGGGAGTTCTATAAATGTCACTACAAATCACAAGTGATACAAAAGTTGTTGAGATGGAAACAAGTTCAATGGGAGAGGATGTAAGGCTTCCCAGAAAACCTACCAAGAACACATGCTCCTTAGGAAGATTCGACAATAGACAGACGAAGAGAAGAAGGAAGAAATGATCAGTTGGGTGAACGAAAATGGTTTGGGTGTGGGCAGGAGCACCTTGGAGCATGGTGGTGATGTGCGCACCTAAGGAGGCACACACCCTTCTTCCCTTGCGATGGATGACGAAGACTTGGGTTGCATTTGGGAAAGGGTGGGGAAACTCGGTAGCACGCCCAAGGAGTGGAACAATCTACCCTTATTAGCATGGATATGCTAGAGAGGCTGAACAACTCGATCGACATCGTAACGTCCTCAGACATCAATAGGGCAAGCAACGCCACTTCTTAGACATTTCACTTAGCTTTGATACCATTTTGTGAATTTATATGCACGCATATCTAACACAATTAATAGTTACAATATTTTATTCATGCCACTTATTCATGCATAAATAATCATTAAAACATACTGACAATATATTCTAACCATACACAGATCAATGCGAAAATAATAGTAAACCTACACACATAAACATAGTTGATATATCCAGGCATTACTCATCAAGTTATAACACATGTAAAATTACATCGCATACAATTAACAAAGATTTGGCACTTATATTTCAATATATGGCCATCAAGCTGTGTGCAGACCTTCCACAAACCTCCCAGCCTTAGACCACGCTACTCATCACGCTCACTAGTGGGTCACCCCCGAGCTAGGACTAAACGCCATTGGGCAAGGGATTCCTAGGCTTGGCAAGGGAAACATGAAAGTCACACAGGTCAACAGGAAGGATTATCTCCCAGGGCCAACTCACACTAACATCCTACAACCTCTCATTCCCCACATGCCAGTCCCACCCCAAGAAGTGTTCCCCTTCTTTTCTCAACAATCCTTCGACTGCCCCACTTCCCTTCTAGGGCTTCAATAATGGTTGTAGTAACCCACTCGAGTGTCTATGCTCAGCCTTGAACCTTTGACATTCCAAGAATTTAACAATCAAATGAGCAATCTCCCTCTTCATGTATCGCCAATAATATTGGCTTTTGACTGCTGAAATTGTTTTCTGATATCCTGGGTGTCCTGCATAAGGTACATTATGCATTTCTTTTAAAATCACACTCCTCAATTCATAAGAGTTGGGTACATAAAATTTGTTTTTGTACAAGAGGATTCCATCAATTCTCAATTCATAATCCTCAACCTTTTGTTGCATTTTACCTTCCTGCAATTTTGTTACTAATTCCATGTACTACAAATCTGATTTTGTAGCCTCTACAAATCTATCTTTCAAATATTATTGGTACATGATAATGGATGTAGCATGCAACTCATGCACTCTTCTGCCAAGTGCATCAACCAATTTGGTCTCTTTCCCCTTGATATACTTTATATCAAAGTCATATTCACTGAGAAACTCCAAGCATTTGCTTTGCCTGGCATTTAGAGTTGGTTGATCAAACAAATACTTCAGACCATTATGGTCGTTCCTTAGCTCAAACCTCTTTCCCATGAGGTATTGCCTCCACTTCTTTAGGGCGTGCACTATGGATTCCAACTCCAAATCATGAGTGTCATAGATCCTTTCATTCTCCTTCAACTTCTTTGATTCATAACATATAACAAACTCATTTTGACTGAGAACTCCACCCAATCCTTCTTTACATGCATCTATCCATACAATGAAGTCTTCATTTGGATCTACAATCCTCATAATTGGAGCACTGGTTAACAATTGCTTCAATTGTTGGAAGCTTCTTTCACATTCTTTTGTCCATTGAAATTTTTTTCCCTTCCTTTGCAAGGAAGTGATGGAGTCAGCTATTCCCGAAATCCTTGCAATGAACCTTTTGTAGTAACTAGATAGACCCATGAAGGATCTGAATTCTGTCACATTCTTAGGTGTTTTCCACCCTTTAATGGCCTCAATATTTTCAGGGTCCACTGCTATCCCTTCTTCATATAAGATATGCCCCAAATAGTGAATTTTGTTTTGATAAAATGAACACTTTCTCAATTTTGGATACAATTGATGTTCTCTTAGCACATGCAATACCATCCTAAAATGATGCTCATGCTATTCTTCTCACTTGGAATATACAAGAATGTCATCCAGTAAAATAATGACAAACCTATCTAAATATTCCTGGAAAACACCATTCATTAAGCACATGAAAACAACTGGTGCATTTGACAACCCAAATGGCACCACTGTGAACTCATAATGACCATACCTTGTCCTAAAGGAGGTATTTTTGATATCTTCATCTTTAATCCTTACCTAATGGTATCATGAAGTAAGATCTATCTTGGAAAATATCTTTGCATCCTTCAATTGATCAAAGAGATCATCAATCCTTGGTAGAGGATACTTGTTCTTTATAGTTAATTTGTTCAACTATCTGAAGTCAATGCACAATATCAATGCCTCATCTTTCTTCTTCATGAACAAGAATGGGGCACCCCAAGGTGACACACTTGGGCATATATACCCCTTCTTAAGAAGTTATTCAAGCTTCATTTGCAATTCCGTCATCTCTGGTGTACTCATTCTGTAAGGAGTCTTGATATTGGAGTTGCTCCAGGCATCAAATTAATAGCGAAATCAATATCTCTCTTTGGAGGTAGTCCTAGTACCTCCTTGAACACATCTTCAAAATATTCCAGGACTGCATGATCCTCCATATTTGGTACCTTATCCTTAGATGCTTCCTCGATATGGGCTGCAAATATTTGATAGCCCTTCTTGTAACACTTCTTCAGCTGCATTGTTGAGATTTCTCGGACAGTAATTTCCTTAGGAATTCCTTAGACTTTTCTCTGATTTCCTTCCTCATCTAGGAAAGTGAATGTCTTTTTACGAAAGTCTAAGATGGTATGGTGTTGGTCTAACTAATCCATACCAATTAAATAGTCATAGTATCCTAAAGGCAAGATATTCAAATCTTCCCTTGTGCTCATTCCATTCATGTTCATAAGACATGACTTAACCATCTCATTGAATTTTCTTTTGGCTCTAGTAGCCAGCTGCACCAACCAAGATTGTCCATGCTTATTTCTTGGTAATTTCAAACTTTCCACCATCTTAGGATCTATATAATTATGACTACCTCCTGAATCAATTAAAATAGTAATGGTTTGGTTGTTGATCATACCTTCCACTTCAATCACATGTGATTGATACTCTGCTTTCTTGTTTTCCTATGCTGCATATATCCTTGTTACATTTATTCTCATGTCCCCCACTGTTTCATCTCATTGAACATTGTGAACAACTCTCTCTTTGCCACTTATGTGAAAACAATCTCTAAACATATGATCACCTTTACAACCCCAACATTGAATAGGTGGTTGCCTTGGCCTTTGACCACCTGTCTCAATCGTTCTAGGTTCTCTAGAATATGGTTGTTTTTTATTAAGGTTGGTTGTCATTGATGTCAACCCTTGAAGAAATCCCCGTAGCACAAAAGTTTGGGTAATGGACCCAAGATTGTTTGATGTAAATATGACTCATTAGTGTTTTTTCATGGTTCATAAGAAGTAAATATGGATGAACTCCAAAGTGATCCCCTTATGGTGAACGACTTCACAGGAAGACGCCTTGCAGAGTAAAAGAACCCATGCTTAATTGTGGAATAATGAGATGAAGGATAGTGAATTTGTCCAGGAAACTATCCTAGATTGATATTTCTTTTCATTCCATTTCCGGTGGTATGTAGAACATCACATAAATCCTCAAGGTTAGAGAGTTATGACCATGTGAAGTTCGAGAACCCGGGTTTGGGTAATGGACCCAAGTTTGTTTGATGGATAACAGTATGATTTTTGCTATATTTGAAGGTAATACTATTCTAGATGGATAGTACATGTCATTCCATTTCTGGTGCTATGTGGAATTTCACATAATTCCTCACAGTTTGAGAGTTATGGCTTTACGAAGTTGGAGGACCCTCATATGTCATCTAGAAGCCCCGAAAGGTCAAATTAGTCAAAGTGGTTTAAGAGATTTTAAAAGGTAAATAACAAAGTGAAGTGATGAGTGTATTATTATTCAAAGTGAATACAAAATAAATTATTTGAATAATAAATTTAATGGAGAAATTAGAAGTCGGTTAACCCTAAAATAAGGAAAGTGAGCCAAGTGACCTAGAAGTGTTTTTAAGGAAGATACTTGGAGAGTATAAATAAGAGGCAAGGCTCTCTCATTTTAATTACACTTGAGAATATTGAATATATATAGGTGTTTGAGGTAACCAATGATATCTAAGACGAATTTCTAAGGGAAGGTGATGAAAAGAAGGCTGAAATGCAAGGAAGGATAAATTCTTTTGATGGTGCTTTCTAAGGTATGTTATTTAGAGGCCATCTCACCATTTTTGTTAAAACTTTATTTCTATAATGATTCAGACCGTGAAATTGCTATGAAATTGAGAAAACATACCCAATTATCTTTGGTAAAACATTCATCTTGTGGTTCGTTGTATTTTGGGAGTTACACTCCGTGGAAAATAGGATTTGTGGCTAGTCCTGAAACTAGTAAAAAACAGATGTTTTGGGTAAAAATGTCATAAATTCTTCATAACAGATCCAAATTCACTGAGACAAAATGTGTCTATTAAGGTATAGTCTGTAGTATTCTGTGTAACATTTTCAGATCCATTCAAAAAATATTTCATTCGGGGCGCGCTGTACAAGGTCACTCTCTAGAATAAGCCAGAATTCAACAAGGTATGTCATTTTTTCTATAAATCATTTTCTGAGAGGTTCCAAGTAGTGACACCTGGAGGAATTGTATAAAACACATTGAAGAAAATTTTGTATCAGTTTCAAATATTTATACATGACAGGTTCAAAGTTATGATTACTTCAAGTTAGGGTTGTTGACTAATCCAAAACTAGGCATGTCAGACTAAAGAAAAGTTTGATGGAAATGCTAGTCTCTTGCTGTTAAATTTAAGGAAGGTTTGCAGGAATGTGATCATATACACTAGGTCTATTACAGAGCTACAAATCAGATTTGGATGATGAAATTGATGAGGGCTTTTGATTGAGGTACATGTTGAGTGCATGGTTGAGACAAGTAGTTGATGAGTTGGCACATACATGAAGTGTATAGTTGATGATGTTGGTACATATTGATGAGTCATAGTTGAGGAGTAGTTGAAACATGATTGGTAGATACTTGGTACATGGTTGGATGCACTTGTTTATGGTACAAGTTGATTACAGGTTGTTTGGTACAGGTTGGTGCATAGTTGATGCACTTGTTTATGGTACAGATTGATTACAGGTTGAGGTAAAGGTTGATGCATGGTTCATATTTATTGGTACATGTTTAGAATGGTATATCTCATAGTGATAGTTTGATAGTGGTTCCATCATTCTATTTCTACTTTAGGGTGGCAGGACCGGGCAAGGACATGTGGTTGTAGCTACCTTCCAATTGTAGCTGGAGAACATAGGGGGTTGTAGCCTCCTTCTGGTTGTAGCTAGAGAATTGTGGAGTTGGATCTTCCCTCAGGTTGTAGCCTGAGAAACTAGGGGGTTAGAGCCTCCTTCTAGTTTCATCTGGAAAACAAAGGAATTTGGTGCTTCCAATGAATGTAATTTTTCAAGACATATAAGAAAAATCATTCCGTGGTTTTCTCCCGATTTGGGTTTCCACGTAAAACAATGGTGTTCTATGTATGTGTGTGATTTTTTATTTCTTGCTGATCATTATTGGATAATAATTCTACATTGATATAATATTTGAAGAAAAATGATTATAATTACACTATTACTGATTCACCCTCCCTCTCAGTAATCCAACAATTGGTATCAGATAAGGTTCCTTCAGAAATTAGTTTAGCCACTGAAAGGTAGATCATGGAGAGTACCAACTTGTATAAAAATGGAATACCACAGTTTGATGGACAGAAGTATGATTTTTGGAGCATAAGGATGAAGACATATATACAAGCATAGCGATTTCAAGTTTGGAAATCAATTGTAGATGGATACACATCACCAACAGTTCCACCAACAAATGAAAAATGAGTGAAACTCGGTGAGAATAATTCCAAAGCCAAAAATGAACTTTTGAATGGTCTTAGTGATACGGTATTCACCAAAGTTGCACATTGTAAATCTGCTAAAGAGATTTGGGACAAGCTTCGAAATATTTATGAAGGAGATTCAAAAGTCAAACCAACAAAGCTTCAAACTTACAGAGGTTAGTTCGAACAACTAAAAATGAAGGAAGATGAAGATATCGCATCCTACTTCTTACGAGTCGATGAAACAGTGAATGCAATCATAGGATTGGGAGAAGAAATCGAAGAATCTGTAATTGTTCAAAATGTACTAAGATCTCTTCCTATGAGATTCAAACCTAAGATATCATCACTAGAAGAAAGATCGGATCTAAAATCAATAAGCATGGACGAATTGCATGGAATATTCATAGCATATGAGATGAGAACTGAACAAGAAGATCCAGATGTAAAAGAAGCAACCTTCAAAGCATCCAAAAGATCAAAGCAAAATAAAAAGGAACAAGAAGAATATAGTAGCAGCAACGACGTCTCGGAAGATGATGAAGAAGTGGCCAACTTCGTCAAAATACTGAACAAGGGAACCAACGGTAGGTATAGAGGTAATCTTCCTTTAATTTGTTTTAATTGTGATGGTATTGGTCATTTTGCTAACAAATGTCCTCATATGAAAAAGAGAAATGATGAAGGTTACTCAAAAGGTAGACAAACATATAAAGGTAAAAGAACTACAAAGAAAGTTTTCAAGAAAAGATTTTGCACCAAAGAAGACATCTCATCATCAGATGAAGATGAAGTCAGTGACAGTGAAAGATGGAGAGTTATATTCATGGTAGTAGAAGACTCTGATAAAGAAGACTTTGAATAAGAATATGAAGAAGCATATGAAGAATAAATTGAAGAGGAAGAAGTTGACTTCCGAGAAGAATTAATGAGTACCATAGAAGTAATCAGAAGAGAAAACAAGAAAAACAAGAAAGTACAAGAAGAACTAGATAAGAAAAAAGACACTCAAGAACTAGAACAAATGATCACAAAATTGAAGGTTCAAATAGAAGAAGATAAAATAATTGAAGAAGCACTCAAAGAATAGCTAGAAGGAAAGGATAGGATCATTGAAAACCTGGAAGTAGAGATTGTCACACTAAGAAAGGATATTCAAAAGAAAAATATGCAGAATAGCTCAAAAGTTCTGGATGACATTATCAGCATTCAAAAATCTCATCTTGACAAGTCTAGACTTGGATACAATTAGACAGAAAATGGATCAATCTCCAAAACAATATAGCAAGAAACAAATCCAAAAAGCTATGCAGAAACAATCAAAGGGGATAAAAAGATATACAGGGAAGATTACAGGGACACTCCTCCACCGAGAAAATTTAGATTTTAGAATTAACAACAGACAGACAAGCCTCAAGAAGAAGAAGGATTCATAAGAACACCTCCTTTCATAATATCTTCAACTACCAGGAATAATAACTACTTTGAGAGCCATACACAAAGGGGTTATTCAAGAAGACCCGGTGAAACACAGAGAAGAAGTTACAACAGGTTTGAATATTTGAGCATTGAAGTAGATTGTTACAAATGTAACAATTTTTTACACATGTCCAAAAATTGCAGAATGATAATCCCTCCTAAAGAACCTCAACAGAGTCACAAGCAAGAACCTCGGAAAACGACATGGATAAGAAAGCAAGATCAGTATAGCAATGAAGAATGCACAGTCGCTCTACAAGCTAAACAAAAAAAACGTGTTTGGTATGTTGACAGTGGATGTTCAAAACACATGGCAGGTGATAGAGACAAGTTTCTTACATTACGAAAGGAAATAGATGGATCAGTCTCCTTCGGAAATGATGATTAAGGAAAAATCATTGGAAAAATCACAGTAAGAATTGGGAACAAGAATGAAAAGGGAGAAAATGTTCTACTAGTAGAAGATATGAAACATAATATTTTAAGTGTGAGTCAAATGTGTGACCAAGGTCATAAAATTACTCTCAATTCACAAAAGTGTGAGATAAGAAAAGAAGGTTCAGGGAAATTGGTCGCTACAGCTGCAAGAACTTCAAGCAACATATATGTGTTAAGTGAACTTGGAAATGAAAAGTGTTGTCTAGGAAAGGAAAATGAAAGTTGGCTATGGCACATAAGAATGAGTCACATGCATTTTGATAACCTTGTCAAAGTCAGAAAAAGAGAAGTAGTCAAAGAAATTCCCTAGATCACGAAACCAACAAACACTTTATGCAAGCATTGCCAACAAGGAAAGCAAACAAATACCAGGTTTAAATCAAAGGAATATTCAACAACAAAACCAATGGAAATTGTGCATACTGATCTAGTTGGACAAACTACAACAAAAGGGCTAAAAGGTGAGAGATATTTTATGTGTTGGCATGTTTATTAGGCAGGTGTGCTTGTCATTGATGGCAATATCAGAGTACGCAGCGACAGTAAAACAGGGACGACGTAATCTCAGAAGAGAAAGTGAAATGGTGCATGCAGAGTGCAAGAGTGTGCTTGTTCATTTGATGGAAAATAGGCATGCAAGGAAGATCAGCAGCGCAAGGATAATGGCATGGAAAGATCAGAATCATAAACTCTATTTCGGAGCTTCGGATACCGACACATTAAGAAGTCAAGAGTTGAGACTCTTCAACATAGGAGTCCCAGAGTTGCGAGATCTGGAATCCCAAAATCTCGAAATAGGGACATAAACGAAGAGTTTTGTAGATCGGGAAATAACTCCATTTTGGAGTTTCGAATACCGGGAGTTGGAAGATTTAAGACTCTTCATCATCAGGAGTCCCGGAATCACAAAATGTGAAACACCGAATTCCCGAAAGAAAGAGGACAATTTCGGGTACTGGGAGTTGGAAGAGTCAAGACTCTTCATCATCAAGAGTCTCGAAATCGCAAAATGCAAAACGCCGAAATCCCGAAAGAAGGAGGACAATTTTAGATACTGGGAGTTGGGGATGCCAGGAAATCTTACTACAGGAGTCCCGAAGTCGCAAAACCCAAAATCACGAAATGCAAAATCATGAAATGTCAAAGACTCCATACTGGAGGTTCGGATACTAGGAGTTGGAGATGTCAAGGACTCTCATGACAAGAATCATGAAGTTGCGAAGTGTGAAAAGAAGAAAAGTTGAGATGACTCCATTTCAGAGTTTCGCAGACCAGGAGTTGGAGTTTTCAAGAACTCTCACGTCAAGAATGTCGAAATCACGATGTGTGAAATCATGAAAAGATCTGGACCATCGAATCATCTAGGGTGTGGACCGTTGATCTGACTCCATTTTGGAGCTTCGGATACCAGGATTTGGAAGAGTCAAGTGACGAGACTCTTCATCACAAGAATCGCGAAAGGCCGAAATGAGAAATATCGAAATGATCCGAGCTAGTGCAACCAAGTTCCATTTCGGAGCTTCAGATACTGAGACAAGGAACATCAAGAGCTCATCGCCATAGGAATTCCGAAGTGCCGAAAAGCGGAATCATGAATGCACTATATGGATAAGTGATCGGTCACCTTTCTTAGTCACATGGTCAAAGAGCTATATAGAAAATCTTGAAGCGGCAAGCTCCTTTTTCGGAGTTTCGGAGATCGTGACTTGGAGAGTCGAGATGCCACACAACAAGATTGTCGAAATGAGAAACACGTTTTGGCTCAGCCTGTGGTCACAGCCATTGGTCACATCAATGGAAGATGGAGGAAGGAGCTAGTGCAGACAAGATCCATTTTAGATTTTCGGGGATCGAGACATGGAGAGTAACAAAATTTTTACCACGGGGATCCCGAAATTCCAAAGTGCAAAATGGCGAAATGAACACAAGATTCAATGAAGTCAATTCAATGGTGCATATGAATTTGAATAAGATCGGAGGGCTACTGTTGCACTTCATAGTGTAACTTCTAGAAACAAATGATGGTTTCTGCTAAAGGATGAGTTTGTCTATGACAGAGAAGACGAAGAGTCTCAACTGCCAGAGAAGATGAGGAATCTCGATATAACACCCAATGATTATGGATGCATGGGTGAAACTGCCAGAGAAGATGAAGAGTTACCATGATGATCAGGAAGAGAACTCACAATGAGTAGGAAATGCAGAACAGAGAGAGACAATGTGGCACACAGGAGATGGGATAGTTGTGGAAGAGTGAAGTGGAGAAAACACCCCGATGTGGAGAGGATGCGAGAGAAATAAATGGGTGTTGTTGTTGAGTGTGATTGAGGAGTGAAAAAGGAGGTAGAGCACAGCAGCAGAAATGTACAGAAGGTAAATGGTGCATTGAAGGGACATGGTGCAGAGAGCATAAAACTAAAAAGAAAAGAAAGCGCAAGGAGTATGCAGAAGGCACTGATGCAGACAAAAAAGCGTAGGGTAGCAGAACAGTGATGAGACCGGTAAGCCATTGAAGAACTTTATATCACTGTAATAAGTCATAATAGCAAAGATTTATATTTCAGGGTGGTAGGGAGGTGCTAGGGAGGACTATTGTCCTCAGAGGTTCAAGTGGTTTCTTGAACAAAGGGATTTGTAGCTTCCATCTAGTTGCAGCCAGGGAAACAAGGGTGGCAGGGTGGTGCAAGGGAGAACTGTTGTTCTCTGTTATCCAGGTTGGTACCTGTGTGACTAGAAGTTGGTGCTTCCATCCAGTTGGTGCTGGAACACTTAGGGAGTTGGTGCTTCCTTCTAGTGGGTGCTAGAGAAACCAGGGAGTTGGTGTTTCCTTCTAGTGGGTACTAGAGAAACCAGAGAGTTGGTGCTTCCTTCTAGTTGGTGCTAGAGAATCCAGAGAGTTGGTGCTCTCAGCAACTAGCAGCTTTCAAAACAAAGGTTGTAGCCTCATTATGAGTTGGTGCTCATATGTATGATAATGTAAATAATGTACAGATTACTTATCATATAAAGAAGAAGAGATTTTTTCCCTTTATGGGTTTCCTCAAGAAATATCTGTCTCTGTGTATCTCATTTGTGTGAATTATGTTGAATGGTCTATTTCTTACTTCCCTACATTATTATGATTGTCATTGAGTGATCTGGAAATTGTTTAAAATAAATATGATTGTTTAAGCAAGGTTACAACTGATTCACCCCCCCCACCTCTCAGTTGTCCAACAATTGGTATTAGAGACGACCCCTTTTATCTAAGGGTAGATCCTAGAGATTCAACCAAATAAGGCCCTTTTGTTCAATGGAACAAACTTTGCCTTCTGGAAAGTTAGAATGAGAACCTACATAATGGATTTAGGTGCAGATGTCTGGGATGTGGTAGATACTGGTTATGTAAAGCCAGTTGAACTAGCTAATAAGAATGACAAGCTAGAATTTAGCTTCAACGCTAAGGCTATGAATTCTATCTTGAGTGGGCTTGCAGAAGAAGAATTCATAAAATTTATGCACCTAGGAACTGCCAAAGAAATGTGGGACAAACTCATTAGCAGTTATGAAGGTAATGAGAAGGTAAAGGACGCCAAGCTTCAAACCTACAGAATACAGTTTGAACAGCTGAAGATGAAAGAAGATGAAACTGTTGGAAAATACTTTCTGAGAGTAGAAGAAATGGTAAATGCAATGAAAACACTTGGTGAAAAAATTGAGGAACCTTATTTAGTTCAGAAAATCTTGAGATCTCTCCCAGATAGTTTCAACATGAAGGTCTCTTCTATTGAATAACTTAATGATCTGAAAATCTTAGAGTTTGATCAACTTCTAGGAACATTGACTGCATATGAAATGAGAATAGTTAAACCCGCCTCCAGAGAAGCATCATTTAAGGAAAACGAGAATGAGGATTTAGAGCCTGATGAAATTGAAGCAAAATTTGTGAAGAGACTGAAGAAGAGATCAGGAAAATACAAAGGGAAACTGCCTTTCAAATGTTTCAAATGTGGTAGGATAGGTCATTTTGCAAATAAATTTCCCCACAAAAGAAAGGAGCATACATGTGATGATGAGGAGAAGCACAAACACAAAAATTTCTTTAAAGAGAATAACTTTAAGAAGAAAAGTCTTTGTGTAAACAATGATGATGATCCTTCAGATGATGAAGACAATGACTTCACTATTGAATATAAACTAAATGACTTCATACTTATGGCCAAAGAGGATTATGATAATATAAGCACAGGAAGTGATGCTAATGAAGAAGAAGTTGTGGTTGACATGGAAGGAGAACTGATCAGTGCACTGGAAGAGATTGACAAACTAAGAATTAAGAACAGAAAGCAAACAAAATTGCTGATATAATTTGAGAAAGACAATACAGAACCTGATGAAGACCTTGTCCTACTAAAAGTGGAATTAGAAGAGGCAAAGAAAATCGAAGACATTCTAAAACGAAAGTTCTCATAAAAGAAGGCAAGATGTGAAGCCTTAAAACAAGAAGCAGTGAAAACTAGAAAAGAGATGGAGAAGTTTCAAGCCTTGTATAATCAGAATCTATCAAGTATCAAAGCCTCAGAAGGATTAGCCACCATTCTGAATCAGCAAAGGAATCCAAAGCTAAAAACTGGTTTGGGTTATGAAGAGGGATCAAGTAGTGATCAACCAAGAGACGAAGAACCCATCAAGTTTGTAAAATCTACAACCAATGACAACAACGAACCTACAGAAACAAAGGAAGACAATCAGTCGCCCAGGACGAGTAAAGAAAAAGGTGTCAGGACTGAATCTGTAGAACAAATAAATAATGCAATCCCTGCTGAAAGATGTCATCAGCGTGGAAGAAATCGATTTGCTCAAAGAAGACAACCATTTTCCAGGTACAAAGAATTTTTCTATGGCTATTGTTTCTATTGTTCTAACTTTGGTCACAAAGATGTAAATTGTTCCTTAAGACTTAGACATGAGTAATTAAGATTTCAAAGGAATAAATACTTGCCACAACAAAGAATGATACAACCAAGTAACAAACTTTCACAAATTGCAAATTGCCAAATTAAGTTTAGAGACATGCAACTAAGGAGGTCAAGAAATAATCAATAGTCAATAAGTAGACAACATTGCAACAATAATTTTGACGTATTGAACAATGAGGTTGAATGCTACATCTGTCATAACTATGGACATAAATCTGTTGTCTTTCGATTAAGGAACTATGAACCAGATTTGAATTCCCCTGCTAAAAATGTCAAGGTGTGGAAGAAGAAAGAAAATGACAAGTGTGGATTAGTGTTGTCAGCTCAAAGAAAAACGAACCCTTGGTATATAGATAGTGGATGCTCCAAACATATGACAAGAGACAAAGGTAAGTTTCTATCTCTAAGTGAAAGAAAATCAAGAAATGTAACCTTTGGAAATGATGCTCCAGGTAAAATAAAGGGTAAAGGACTGAAAGATAAAGTCTGTAAACTCAGGACAAGTGGTTGCCAAAGGCATAAGGACAGAAAATTATGTATATGTGCTGAAATAAAATAGAGAAGAGTGTCATCTAAGAAAACATGATGAAATCTTGTTATGGCATAAGAGACTTGGACATCTAAAATTTGACCACTTAATCAAACTCAAAAATATCGAGGCAGTAAAATATCTTCCAAGAATATCAAAGCCCCAAGATTCAATGTGTAAACCCTGCTAAGTAAGTAAGAAAACCAGGACACATTTTAAGTCCAAGAGCTTTACTTCAACAGAGAAACCACTCCAACTATTTCATATGGATTTATGTGGACCATCAAGACAAGAAGGCACAGGGAAAGAAAACTACTTCATGTTGATTATTGTTGATTATTGATGATTACTTGGGTTTCCTTTCTCAAGGAAAAAGATGAAGCTTTTGAGAAGTTTAAAATATTTAAGGCTTTAACTGAGACTCAAACAGGCAAGAGGTTAAAGGAAGTAAGATCAGACCGAGGAGGAGAGTTTATGTAAATTGAATTCAAGGAATTTTGTGATAAGCATGGGATCAAGAGAGAATGCAGCATCCCAAGAACTCCACAACAAAATGGAGTAGTTGAGAGCCAAAACAGAACAGTGTAGGAAATGGCCATGTCAATGATGAATGAGAAGAACATTGGTCAAACCTACTTGGTAGAAGCAATACATACAACATTCCATGTTCTTAACAAATCCCACCTCAGACCGCAAAGTGACAATACACCTTATGAACTGTGGTATGGGAGACCTGACTCAATCAAACACTTCAAAGTCTTTGGGAGTAAATGTTACATAAAGAATAATGATGAGAACCTTGGAAAATATGATGACAGGGTTGATGAAGGTATCTTCTTAGGATATGCTACAAACAATAAAGGATACAGATGCTATAATAAGAGGCTGCATAAAATGGTTGATTGTATTGACGTAAAAGTTGATGAGGGATTCCCAGCAAGAGAGGTGTGCAGCAATGAGTCTTCTACAGAAGATACAACTAAAGCTGAAGATGAACAGGTCCAAGAATCATAAAATCAAGACTTTGAATCAGATGACGACACAGATACTTAGACAGACTCAAATCAACAGACAACTTCAAATTCCTCTTCCAGAATCACTCAAAAGAATCATCCTGGAAGTCAGATAATTGGTGAAAAAGAAAAAGGTGTACAAACCGGGAGAAAGCTAATAAAAAACACCGAACAATCACATATAGCTTTCATATCCATGTTGGAACCCAAGAATTTTAATGAATATAACAAATATAACCATTGGATTAAAGCAATGAATGATGAACTTGATCAGATTGAGAAAAACAATACGTGGGAGATGGTTCATAGACCTGAAGGTAAAAATGTTATTGGCTCCAAATGGATCTTTAAGAATAAATTGAATGAGAAGGGACAAGTTGTCAGGAACAAAGCAAGATTGGTCTGTAAAGGGTATGCTCAGATAGAAGGACTAGATTTTGATGAAACATTTGCGCCCGTAGCAAGATTAGAAGCTATCAGAATGTTTCTTGCCTATGCTTGTCATAAAAGGTTTAAATTCTATCAAATGGATGTCAAGTCGGCTTTTCTAAATGGAGATTTAAATGAAGAAGTATATATGGAACAACCAAAGGGTTTCGAACTGTCTGATAACCCTGACTTAGTATGCAAGCTTAAGAAAGTTTTATACAGTTTAAAACAATATCCTCGTTCCTGGTATCATAGACTGGATACATATCTCAAAGCCAAAGGGTTCAAGAGAGGAACAATTGACAACAATCTATATATCAAAATAGAGGGTAATGATTTGCTCATTGTGTTGGTCTATGTATATGACATCATCTTCGGATGTAATAAGGATTCATTGGTAAAATGGTTTGCTTCTGCCATGGAGTTTGAGTTTGAAATGTCTATGATAGGTGAACTATCATTTTTTCTTGGTCTACAAATTACTCAGAGGTCTGAAGGGGTGTTCATTTCTCAAGAAAAATATCTAAGAGAAATGTTGAAAAGTTTTCAAATAGAATATTTTAAACCTGTGGGCACACCTATGGTAACTGGATGCAAATTAAGCAAGGATGATGACTCACCTGATGTTGATCAAAGTTTATATAGATCAATGATAGGCAGCCTACTGTACATCACAGAATCTCCCCCAGACATAATGCATGTTGTTGGAATGGTAGGAAGATATCAGTTTGCACCTAAACATGGTCATTTGCAAGATGTCAAAAGGATATATAGGTATTTAAAAGAAACAATGACTTGTGGTCTATGGTATCCTAGAAATCATAATTTTTAGTTAACTTCCTATTCAGATGCAGATTGGGAAAACTGTGTTGATGAGAGAAAAAGTACCAGTGGAGGAGCGTTCTTCTTGGGTGACTCATTAGTAGCATGGCGTAGTAAAAAGAAAAGTTCTATTTCTTTATCGACTACAGAGGCAGAGTACATTGTTGCTGCTACCTATTGCACTCGGGTATTATGGATGATTCAGACACTTGCATACTTGGAGGTAAAATACGCAGCACCGATCCCAATTCATTGTGATAACACTAGTGTCATCATTGTGTCAAAGAATCCTGTAATCCACTCCAAGACCAAGCATATTCCCATAAAATACCATTTTCTAAGAGAGCAGGTCACCAATCAGGTTGTCAAGGTCCATTACATTCCAACCACAAAAAAAATTGTAGACATATTTACTAAACCCCTAGCCAAGACACCATTTGAATATCTCCGACATGAGTTGGGTGTCATCACGTCTCACACCTAAGAGAGTCCATCTTGTTAGGGGGAGTTTTGTATTGATTGAATATCAGATACCTCCAAAAAAAAAAAAAAAAAAATTTGCAATAGCTCGAGGTGAGCATGTTTTCTTTGACATTGATGTCAAAGGAGGAGAAAAGGAGTGGTCCAAACCGAATGCTACAGTTGAAGGTCCAAACAGATTAGCGTAGTCATTCTGCAACAGCTCAGGGGGTGCATGTTTTCTTTGAAATTGATGTCAAAGGGGGAAAAAAGGAGTGCTCCGGACCGGATGCTATAGTTGGAGGTCCAAACAGATTAGCACAGTCGTTCAGGGTTGCCATCAATGCCAAAGGGGGAGATTGTTGGCATGTTTATCAGGCATGTTTGCTTGTCATTGATGGCAAGATCAAAGTATGCAGCGACAACAAAATGGGGACAACGTAAGCTCAAAAGAGAAAGTGCAATGGTGCATGCAGAGTGCAAGAGTGTGCTTGTTCATTTGATGGAAAACAAGCAGGCAAGGAAGATCAATAGCGTAGGGATAATGGAATGGAAAGATCAGAAGCGTAAACTCCATTTTAGAGTTTCAGATACCGGGAAATTGAGAAGTCAAGAGTTGAGACTTTTCAACACAAGAGTCTCGGAGTTGTGAAATCCGGAATCCCGAAATCCTGAAATAGGCACATAAATGAAGAGTTTCACAGACCGAGAAATAAATCCATTTTGGAGTTTCGGATACCGAGAGTTGGAAGAGTCAAGACTCTTCATCATCAGGAGTCCTGGAATCATGAAATGCGAAACGCCAAAATCCCGGAAGAAGGAGGACAATTTCGGGTACCAGGAGTTGGAAGAGTCAAGACTCTTCATCATCAGGAGACTCGGAATCGCGAAATGCGAAACACTGAAATCCCGAAAGAAGGAGGATGATTTCGGATACTGGGAGTTGGGGATGTCAAGAACTCTTACTACAGGAGTCTTGAAGTCATGAAACCCGAAGTCGCGAAATGAGAAGTCACGAAATGCGAAATCGCAAAACATCAAAGACTCCATACCAGATGTTTGGATACCGGGAATTGGAAATGTCAAGGACTCTCACGATAGGAATCCCAAAGTTGCAAAGTGTCAAAAGCCGAAAAGTTGAGCTAACTCCATTTCGAAGTTTCGCAGACCAGGAAGCCGAGTTGTCAAGAACTCTCACGTCAAGAATGCCGAAATCGCGATGTGCGAAATCACAAAGAGATCTGGATCGTCGAATCATCTAGGGTGTGGACCGTTGATCCGACTCCATTTCGGAGCTTCAGATACTGGGAGTTGGAAGAGTCAAGTGACAAGACTCTTCATCACAATAATCACGAAGGGCCAAAATGCGAAATGCTGAAATGATCAGAGATAGTGCAACCAAGCTCCATTTCAGAGCTTCGGAAACCGGGACATGGAGCATCGAGAACTCATCGCGACAGGAACGTCGAAGTGTCGAAAAGAGAAATCGCGAAAGCACTATATGGATAAGAACTTGGTCACCTCTCGTAGTCACATGGTCGAAGAGCTGTAGAGAAAATATTGAAGCGGCAAGATCCTTTTTCGGAGATCACGACTTGGAGAGTCGAGATGCCACACAATAGGATTGCCGAAATGCTAAATGCGAAACGCGTTTTGGCTCAGCCTGTTTTCATGTCCATTGGTCACATCGGCGGAAGATGGAGGAAGGAGCTAGTGCATACAAGCTCCATTTTGGAGTTTCAGGGATCGAGACATGGATAGTAACGAAATATTTACCACGGGGATCCCGAAATTCCGAAGTGTGAAATGGAAAAATGAATGCAAGATTCAATGAAGTCAATTCAACGGTGCATATGAATTTGAATAAGATCGAAGGGCTATTGTTGCACTTCACAGTGTAACTTCTAGAAACAAATGATGGTTTCTGCCAAAGAATTATCTCATCTATGATAGAGAAAACAAAGAGTCTCAACTTCCAGAGAAGCTAAGGAATCTCAATATAACACCAAGAGATGATGGATGCGTGGGTGAAACCGCCAGAGAAGTTGAAGAGTTACCATGATGATCAGGCAGAGCACTCACAATGAGTAGGAGATGCAGAACAAAGAGAGACAATGTGGCACACATGAGATGGGATAGTTGTGGAATAATGAAGTGAAGAAAACACCCCGATGTGGAGAGGATGCGAGAGAAGGAAGGAGATTGCATGCACAAGGTGCACAGAAACTATAAAAATGATGAACAAAGAAGAAATGGGTGTTTTTTTTTAGTGTGATTGAGGAGTGAAAAAGGAGGTAGAGAGAAGCAGCATAAATGTATAGAAGGGAAATGGTGCATTGAAGGGACATGGCGCAAAGAGCATAAAAGGAAAAATAATAAAATCACAAGGAGTGTGCAGAAGACACTGATGCAGACATAGGAGCGTAGTGTAGCAGAACAGTGATGAGGCTGGTAATCCATTGAAGAAATTTATATCGTTGTAATAAGTCATAATAGCAAAGATTTATATTTCAGGGTGGTAGGGAGGTTCTAGGGAGGACTATTGTCCTCAGAGGTTCAAGTGGGTGCTTGAACAAAGGGAGTTGTAGATTCCATCTGGTTGCAGCTAGGGAAACAAGGGTGGCAGGGTGGTGCAAGGGAGAACTATTGTTCTCTGTTATACAGGTTGGTACCTATGTGTCTGGAAGTTGGTGCTTCCATCCAGTTGGTGCTGGAACACTTAGGGAGTTGGTGCTTCCTTCTAGTGGGTGCTAGAGAAACCAGAGAGTTGGTGTTTCCTTCTAGTGGGTGCTAGAGAAACCAGGGAGTTGGTGCTTCTTTCTAGTTGGTGCTAGAGAATCCAAAGAGTTGGTGTTCTCAGCAAGAAGCAGCTTGGAAAATAGAGGTTGGAGCCTCATTATGAGTTGGTGCTCATATGTATGATAATGTAAAGAATGTACAGATTACTTATCATGTAAAGTAGAAGAGGTTTTTTCCCTTTATGGGTTTCCCCAAGAAATATCTGTCTTTGTGTATCTCATTTGTGTGAATGATGTTGAATGGTCTATTGCTTACTTCCCTGCATTATTGTGATCTGGAAAGAGTTTAAAATAAGTATGATTGTTTAAGAAAGGTTACAAATGATTTACCCCCCCCCCCACTCTCAGTTTTCCAACATTATGTTATTAGTTGATGATTATACAAGAATGATTCTAGTTTTCTTTCTTAAGAACAAGTCAGAAGCTTTTGAAAACTTCAAGATCTACAAGGAAATGGTTGAAAATGAGATGGATTCAAGAATCAAATGCTTACGATCAGATAATGGAGGAGAATTCACCTCAAATGAATTTATGGACTACTACAGCAATCATGGAATAAAGATCAGAGTACGCAACGACAATAAAACAGGGACGACATAAGCTCAGAAGAGGAAGTGCAATGGTGCACGCAGAGTGCAAGAGTGTGCTTGCTCATTTGATGGAAAACAGGTAGGCAAGGAAGATCAGCAGCGCAAGGATAATGGCATGGAAAGATCAGAAGCGTAAACTATATTTCGGAGCTTTGGATACCGAGATATTGAGAAGTTGAGAGTTGAGACTCTTCAACACAGGAGTCCCAGAGTTGCGAGATCTGGAATCCCAAAATCTTGAAATAGGCACATAAACGAAGAGTTTCATAGACCGGGAAATAACTCCATTTTGGAGTTTCGAATACCAGGAGTTGGAAGATTTAAGACTCTTCATCATCAGGAGTCCCGGAATCACAAAATGCGAAACACCGAATTCCCGGAAGAAAGAGGACAATTTCGGGTACTCGCAGTTGGAAGAGTCAAGACTCTTCATCATCAGGAGTCTCGAAATCGCGAAATGCAAAACGCCGAAATCCTGAAAGAAGGAGGACGATTTCAGATACTGGGAGTTGGGGATGTCAAGAACTCTTACTACAGGATTCCCGAAGTCACGAAACCCGAAATCACGAAATGAAAAATCATGAAATGTCAAAGACTCCATACTGGAGGTTCGGATACTAGGAGTTGGAGATGTCAAGGACTCTCACGAAAGGAATCCTAAAGTTGCGAAGTGTGAAAAGAAGAAAATTTGAGCTGACTCCATTTCAGAGTTTCGCAGACCAGGAGTTGGAGTTGTCAAGAACTCTCACGTCAAGAATGTCGAAATCGCGATGTGTGAAATCACGAAGAGATTTGGACCATCGAATCATCTAGGGTGTGGACCGTTGATCTGACTCCATTTTGGAGCTTCGGATACCGGGAGTTGGAAGAGTCAAGTGACGAGACTCTTCATCGCAAGAATCGTGAAAGGCCGAAATGAGAAATCCCGAAATGATCGGAGCTAGTGCAACCAAGTTCCATTTCGGAGCTTCAGATACTGAGACAAGGAGCATCAAGAGCTCATCACCACAGGAATGCCGAAGTGCCGAAAATCAGAATCATGAATGCACTATATGGATAAGTGCTTGGTCACCTTTCATAGTCACATGGTCAAAGAGCTATATAGAAAATCTTGAAGTGGCAAGCTCCTTTTTTGGATTTTCGGAGATCACGACTTGGAGAGTCGAGATGCCACACAACAGGATTGTCGAAATGCGAAACACGTTTTGGCTCAGCCTGTGGTCACAGCCATTGGTCACATCAATGGAAGATGGAGGAAGGAGCTAGTGCAGACAAGCTCCATTTTAGAGTTTCGGGGATCAGGACATGGAGAGTAACGAAAATTTTACCATGGGGATCCCTAAATGCCAAAGTGTGAAATGGCGAAATGAACACAAGATTCAATGAAGTCAATTCAATGGTGCATATGAATTTGAATAAGATCGAAGGGCTACTGTTTCACTTCACAGTGTAACTACTAGAAACAAATGATGGTTTCTGCTAAAGGATGAGCTTGTCTATGACAGAGAAGACGAAGAGTCTCAACTACCAGAGAAGCTGAGGAATCTCGATATAACACCCAATGATGATGGACGCGTGGGTGAAACTGCCAGAGAAGCTGAAGAGTTACCATGATGATCAAGCAGAGAACTCACAATGAGTAGGAAATGCAGAATAGAGAGAGACAACGTGGCACACAGGAGATGGGATAGTTGTGGAAGAGTGAAGTGGAGAAAACACCCCGATGTGGAGAGGATGCGAGAGAAAGAAATGGGTGTTGTTGTTGAGAGTGATTGAGGAGTGAAAAAGGAGGTAGAGCACAGCAGCAGAAATGTATAGAAGGGAAATGGTGCATTGAAGGGACATGGTGCAGAGAGCATAAAAGGAAAAAGAAAAGAAAGTGCAAGGAGTGTGCAGAAGACACTGATGCAGACAAAAAAGCGTAGGGTAGCAGAACAGTGATGAGACCGGTAAGCCATTGAAGAAATTTATATCACTGTAATAAGTCATAATAGCAAAGATTTATATTTCAGGGTGGTAGGGAGGTGTTAGGGAGGACTATTGTCCTCAGAGGTTCAAGTGGGTGCTTGAACAAAGGGAGTTGTAGCTTCCATCTAGTTGCAGCCAGGGAAACAAGGGTAGCAGGGTGGTGCAAGGGAGAACTATTTTTCTTTGTTATACAGGTTGGTACCTGTGTGACTGGAAGTTGGTGCTTCCATCCAGTTGGTGTTGGAACACTTTGGGAGTTGGTGCTTCCTTCTAGTGGGTGCTAGAGAAACTAGGGAGTTGGTGTTTCCTTCTAGTGGGTACTAGAGAAACCAGAGAGTTGGTGCTTCCTTCTAGTTGGTGCTAGAGAATCCAGAGAATTGGTGCTCTCAGAAACTAGCATCTTGCAAAATAGAGGTTGTAGCCTCATTATGAGTTGGTGCTCATATGTATGATAATGTAAAGAATGTACATATTACTTATCATATAAATAAGAAGAGGTTTTTTCCCTTTATGGGTTTCCTCAAGAAATATTTGTCTCTGTGTATCTCATTTGTGTGAATGATGTTGAATGGTCTATTGCTTACTTCCCTGCATTATTGTGATTGTCATTGAGTGATCTGGAAAGTGTTTAAAATAAGTATGATTGTTTAAGCAAGGTTACAACTATTCACCCCCCCACCTCTCAGTTGTCCAACAATTGGTATTAGAGACGACCCCTTTTATCTAAGGGTAGATCCTAGAGCTTCAACATGTCAATCCATGAAGGAAATTCAACCAATAAGGCCCTTCTGTTCAATGGAACAAACTTGGCCTTCTGGAAAGTTAGAATGAGAACCTACATAATGGCTTTAGGTGCAGATTACTTGGATGTGGTAGATATTGGTTATGTAAAGCCAGTTGTACTAGCTAATAAGAATGACAAGCTAGAATTTAGCTTCAACACTAAGGCTATGAATGCTCTCTTGACTGTGCTTGCAGAAGAAGAATTCGTAAAAGTTATGCACCTAGGAACTGCCAAAGAAATGTGGGACAAACTCATTAGCAGTTATGAAGGTAATGAGAAGTTAAAGGACGCCAAGCTTCAAACCTACAGAATAAAGTTTGAACAGCTGAAGATGAAAGAAGATGAAACTGTTGGAAAATACTTTCTGAGAGTAGAAGAAATGGTAAATGCATTGAAAGCACTTGGTGAAAAAATTGAGGAACCTTCTTTAGTTCAGAAAATCTTGAGATCTCTCCCAGATAGGTTCAACCTGAAGGTCTCTTCTATTGAAGAACTTAATGATCTGAAGACCTTGGAGTTTGATCAACTTCTAGGAACATTGACTACATATGAAATGAGAATAGTTAAACCAACCTCCAGAGAAGCATCATTTAAGGCAGACAAGAATGAGGATTCAGAGCCTGATGAAATTGAAGAAAAAATTGTGAAGAGACTGAAGAAGAGATCAGGAAAATACAAAGGGAAACTGCCTTTCAAATGTTTCAACTGTGGTAGGATAGGTCATTTTGCAAATAAATTTCCCCACAAAAGAAAGGAGCATACATGTGATGATGAGGAGAAGCACAAACACAAAAATTTATTTAAAGAGAATAACTTTAAGAAGAAAAGTCTTTGTGTAAACAATGATGATGATCCTTAAGATGATGAAGACAATGACTTCACTATTGAATATAAACTAAATGACTTCATACTTATGGCCAAAGAGGATTATGATAATATAAGCACAGGAAGTGATGCTGATGAAGAAGAAGTTGTGGTTGACATGGAAAGAGAACTGATCAGGTCACTGGAAGAGATTAACAAACTAAGAATTAAGAACATAAAGAAAAGACAATTGTTGATTTAATTCGAGAAAGACAATACAGAACCTGATGAAGACCTTGTCCTACTAAAAGTGGAATTAGAAGAGGCAAAGAAGATTGAAGACATTCTGAAACTATGGTTATCAGAAAAGAAGGCAAGATGTGAATCCTTAGAACAAGAAGTAGTGAAAACTACAAAAGAGATGGAGAAGCTTCAAGCCTTGTATAATCAGAATCTATCAAGTATTAAAGCCTTAGAAGGATTAGCCACCATTCTGAATCAGCAAAGGAAACCAAAGCTAAAAACTGGTTTGGGTTATGAAGAGGGATCAAGTAGTGATCAACCAAGAGACGAAGAACCCATCAAGTTTGTCAAATCTACAACCAATGACAACAATGAACCTGCAGAAGCAAAGGAAGACAATCAGCCGCCCAGGACGAGTAAAGAAAAAGATTCCAGGACTGAATCTGTAGAACAAATAAATAATGCAGTCCCTGCTGAAAGACGTCATCAACATGGAAGAAATCGATTTTCTCAAAGAAGACAACCATTTTCCAGGTACAAAGAATTTTTCTATGGCTATTGTTTCTACTATTCTAACTTTGGTCACAAAGATGTAAATTGTTCCTTAAGACTTAGACATGATAAATTAAGATTTCAAAGGAATAAATACTTTCCACAACAAAAAATGATACAACCAAGTAACAAACTTTCACAAATTGCAAATTGCCAAATTAAGTTTGGAGACATGCAACTAAGGAGGTCAAGAAATAATCAATAGTCAATAAGTAGACAACATTGCAACAATAATTTTGACGTATTGAACAATGAGGTTGAATTCTACATCTGTCATAACTATGGACAAAAATCTGTTGTCTGTCGATTAAGGAACTATGAACCAGATTTGAATTCCCCTGCTGAAAATGTCAAGGTGTGGAAGAAGAAAGAAAATGACAAGTGTGGATTAGTGTTGTCAGCTCAAAGAAAAACGAACCCTTGGTATATAGATAGTGGATGCTCCAAACATATGACAAGATACAAAGGTAAGTTTCTACCTCTAAGTGAAAGCAAATCAAGAAACGTAACCATTGGAAATGATGCTCCAGGTAAAATAAAGGGTAAAGGTATGGTGAGTTTAAGTAATGGAAAAGAAATATCCCAAGATGTTCTACTTGTAGATGGGCTGAAACATAATCTTCTTAGTGTAATTCAAATGGTTGGCAAAGGATGTGAAGTGGTGTTCACGTCTAAGGACTGAAAGATAAAGTCTGTAAACTCAGGACAAGTGGTTGACAAAGGCATAAGGACAGAAAATTATGTATATGTGCTGAAATAAAATAGAGAAGAGTGTCATCTAAGAAAACATGATGAAATCTTGTTATGGCATAGGAGACTTGGACATCTAAACTTTGACCACTTAATCAAACTCAAAAATCTCGAGGCAGTAAAAGATCCTCCAAGAATATCAAAGCCCCAAGATTCAATGTGTAAACCCTGCCAAGTAAGTAAGCAAACTAGGACACAGTTTAATTCCAAGAGATTTACTTCAATAGAGAAACCACTCCAACTATTTCATATGGATTTATGTGGACCATCAAGACATGAAGGCATAGGGAAAGAAAACTACTTCATGTTGATTATTGATGATTACCCTAAACTTACTTGGGTTTCCTTTCTCAAGGAAAAAGCTGAAGCTTTTGAGAAGTTTAAAATATTTAAGGCTTTAACTAAGACTCAAACATGCAAGAGGTTAAAGGAAGTAAGATCCGACCGAGGAGAAGAGTTTATGTCAAGTGAATTCAAGGAATTTTTTGATAAGCATGGGATCAAGAGAGAACGCACCATCCCAAGAACTCCACAACAAAATGGAGTAGTTGAGAGCCAAAACAGAACAGTGTAGGAAATGGCCATGTCAATGATGAATGAGAAGAACATTAGTCAAACCTACTTGGTAGAAGAAATACACAGAACATTCCACGTTATTAACAAATCCCACCTCAGACCACAAAGTGACAAGACACCTTATGAACTGTGGTATGGGAGACCTGCCTCAATCAAACACTTCAAAGTCTTTGGGAGTAAATGTTACATAAAGAATAATGATGAGAAGCTTGGAAAATATGATCATAGGGTTGATGAAGGTATCTTCTTAGGATATGCTACAAACAATAAAGGATACATATGCTATAATAAGAGGCTACATAAAATGGTTGATTGTATTGACGTAAAAGTTGATGAGGGATTCCCAGCAAGAGAGGTGTGCAGCAATGAGTCTTCTACAGAAGACACAACTAAAGCTGAAGATGAACAGTTCCAAGAATCAAAAAATGAAGACTTTGAATCGGATGAAGACTTTGAATCGGATGAAGACTTTGAATCAGATGAAGACACAGATACTTAGACAGACTCAAATCAGCAGACAACTTCAAATTCCTCTTCTAGAATCACTCAAAAGAATCATCCTGGAAGTCAGATAATTGGTGAAAAAGACAAAGGAGTACAAACCAGAAGAAAGCTAATAAAAAACACTGAACAATCACATATAGCTTTCATATCCATGTTGGAACCCAAGAATTTTAATGAAGCTAACAAATATAATCATTGGATTAAAGCAATGAATGATGAACTTGATCAGATTGAGAAAAACAATATGTGGGAGATGGTTCATAGACCTGAAGGTAAAAATGTTATTGGCTCCAAATGGATCTTTAAGAATAAATTGAATGAGCAGGGACAAGTTGTCAGGAACAAAGCAAGATTGGTCTGTAAAGGGTATGCTCAGATTGAAGGACTAGATTTTGATGAAACATTTGCGCCTGGAGCAAGATTAGAATCTATCAGAATGTTTCTTGCCTATGCTTGTAATAAAAGGTTTAAATTCTATCAAATGGATGTCAAGTCAGCTTTTCTAAATGGAGATTTAAATGAAGAAGTCTATATGGAACAACCAAAGGGTTTTGAACTGTCTGATAACCCTGACTTAGTATGCAAGCTGAAGAAAGTTTTATACAGGTTAAAACAAGATCCTCGTGCCTGGTATCATAGACTGGATACGTATCTCAAAGCCAAAGGGTTCAAGAGAGGAACAATTGACAACAATCTATATATCAAAATAGAGGGTAATGATTTTCTCATTGTGTTGGTCTATGTGGATGACATCATCTTCGGATGTAATAAGGATTCATTGGTAAAATGGTTTTCTTCTGCCATGGAGTCTGAGTTTGAAATGTCTATGATAGGTGAACTATCATTTTTTCTTGGTCTGCAAATTACTCAGAGGTCTGAAGGGATGTTCATTTCTCAAGAAAAATATCTAAGAGAAATGTTGAAAAGGTTTCAAATAGAAGATTCTAAACCTGTGGGCACACCTATGGTAACTGGATGCAAATTAAGCAAGGATGATGACTCACCTGATGTTGATCAAAGTTTATATAGGTCAATGATAGGAAGCCTACTGTACATCACAGCATCTCGCCCAGACATAATGCATGTTGTTGGAATGGTAGGAAGATATTAGTTTGCACCTAAACATAGTCATTTGCAAGCTGTCAAAAGGATATTTAGGTATTTAAAAGAAACAATGACTTGTGGTCTATGGTATCGTAGAAATCAGAATTTTTAGTTAACTTCCTATTCAGATGCAGATTGGGAAAACTGTGTTGATGAGAGAAAAAGTACCAGTGGAGGAGCGTTCTTCTTGGGTGACTCATTAGTAGCATGGCGTAGTAAAAAGAAAAGTTTTGTTTCTTTATCGACTATAGAGGCATAGTACATTGTTGTTTCTACCTGTTACACTCAGGTATTATGGATGATTCAGACACTTGCAGACTTGGAGGTAAAATACGCAGCACCGATCCCAATTCATTGTGATAACACTAGTGTCATCAGTGTGTCAAAGAATCCTGTAATCCACTCCAAGACCAAGCATATTCCCATAAAATACCATTTTCTAAGAGAGCAGGTCACCAATCAGGTTGTCAAGGTCCATTACATTCCAACCACAAAAAAAATTGCGGACATCTTTACTAAACCCCTAGCCAAGACACCATTTGAATATCTCCGACAGAATTTTGGTGTCATCACGTCTCACACCTAAGAGAGTCCATCCTGTTAGGGAGAGTTTTGTATTGATTGAATATCCGATACCTCCAAAAATAAAATAAAATAAATTATGCAATAGCTCAAGGGGAGCATGTTTTCTTTGACATTGATGTCAAAGGGGGAGAAAAGGAGTGGTTCGAACCGGATGCTACAGTTGAAGGTCCAAATAGATTAGCGTAGTAATTCTGCAACAGCTCATGGGTGCATGTTTTATTTGACCTTGATGTCAAAGGGGAAAAAAAGGAGTGGTCCGGACCGGATGCTATAGTTGGAGGTCCAAACAGATTAGCACGGTTGTTTAGGGTTGTCATCAATGCCAAAGGGGGAGATTGTTGGCATGTTTATCAGGCAGGTGTTCTTGTCATTGATGGAAAGATCAAAGTATGCAGTGACAAAAAAACATGGACAACGTAAGCTCAAAAGATAAAGTGAAATGGTGCATGCAGAGTGCAAGAGTGTGCTTGTTCATTTGATGGAAAACAAGCAGGCAAGGAAGATCAACAGTGTAGGGATAATGGCATGGAAAGATTAGAAGCGTAAACTCCATTTCAGAGTTTCAGATACCGGGAAATTGAGAAGTCAAGAGTTGAGACTTTTCAACACAAGAGTCCCGAAGTTGTGAAATCTGGAATCCCAAAATCCTGAAATAGGCACATAAATGAAGAGTTTCACAGACCGAGAAATAACTCCATTTCGGAGTTTCGGATACCAGGAGTTGGAAGAGTCAAGATTCTTCATCATCAGGAGTCCTGGAATCATGAAATGCGAAACGCCAAAATCCCGGAAGAAGGAGGAAAATTTCGGGTACCAGGAGTTGGAAGAGTCAAGACTCTTCATCATCAGGAGTCCCGGAATCGCGAAATGCGATACACCGAAATCCTGAAAGAAGGAGGATATTTTGGATACCGGGATTTGGGGATGTCAAAAACTCTTACTACAAGAGTCTTGACGTCACGAAACCCGAAGTTGCGAAATGAGAAATCGTGAAATGCGAAATCGCAAAACATCAAAGACTCCATACCAGAGGTTCGGATACCAGGAATTGGAAATCTCAAGGACTCTCACGATAGGAATCCCGAAGTTGCAAAGTTTGAAAAGCCGAAAAGTTGAGCTAACTCCATTTCGAAGTTTCGTAGACCAGGAAGCCGAGTTGTCAAGAACTCTCACGTCAAGAATGCCGAAATCGCGATGTGCGAAATCACAAAGAGATATGGACTGTCGAATCATCTAGGGCATGGACCATTGATCCGACTCCATTTCGGAGCTTCGAATACTGGGAGTTGGAAGAGTCAAGTGACAAGACTCTTCATCGCAAGAATCGTGAAATGCCAAAATGCGAAATGCCGAAATGATTGGAGCTAGTGCAACCAAGCTCCATTTCAGAGCTTCAGATACCGGGACATGAAGCATCGAGAACTCATCACCACAGGAACGTCGAAGTGTCGAAAAGTGAAATCACGAGAGAACTATATGAATAAGCACTTGGTCACCTCTCGTATTCACATGGTCGACGAACTGTAGAGAAAAGATTGAAGCGGAAAGATCCTTTTTCGGAGATCGCGACTTGGAGAGTCGAGATGCCACACAACAGGATTGCTAAAATGCCAAAATGTGAAACACGTTTTGGCTCAGCCTATGTTCATGGCCATTGGTCACATCGACGGAAGATGGAGGAAGGATCTAGTGCCGACAATCTCCATTTTGGAGTTTTGGGGATCGAGACATGGATAGTAATGAAATATTTACCACGGGGATCCCGAAATGCCGAAGTGTGAAATGGAAAAATGAATGCAAGATTCAATGAAGTCAATTCAACGGTGCATATGAATTTGAATAAGATCGAAGGGCTATTGTTTCACTTCATAGTGTAACTACTAGAAACAAATGATGGTTTCTGCCAAAGAATGATCTCGTCTATGACAGAGAAAAAGAAGAGTCTCAACTTCCAGAGAAGCTAAGGAATCTCTATATAACACCAAGAGATGATGGATGCGTGGGTGAAACCGCCAGAGAAGATGAAGAGTTACCATGATGATCAGGCAGAGCACTCACAATGAGTAGGAGATGCAGAAAAGAGAGAGACAACGTGGCACACAGGAGATGGGATAGCTATGGAAGAGTGAAGTGAAGAAAACACCCTGATGTGGAGAGGATGCGAGAGAAGGAAGGAGATTTCATGCACAAGGTGCACAGAAACTATAAAAATGATGAACAAAGAAGAAATGGGTGTTTTTTTTTAGTGTGATTGAGGAGTGAAGAAGGAGGTAGAGAGCAGCAACATAAATGTACAGAAGGGAAATGGTGCATTGAAGGGACATGGCGCAAAGAGCATAAAAGGAAAAAGAATAGAAATCACAAGGAGTGTGCAGAAGACACTGATGCAGACATAGCAGCGCAGTGTAGAAGAATAGTGATGAGGCTGGTAATCCATTGAAGAAATTTATATCATTGTAATAAGTCATAATAGAAAAGATTTATATTTCAGGGTGGTAGGGAGGTGCTAGGGAGGATTGTTGTCCTCAGAGGTTCAAGTGGGTGCTTGAACAAAGGCAGTTGTAGCATCTTGCAAAACAGAGGTTGGAGCCTCATTATGAGTTGGTGCTCATATGTATGATAATGTAAAGAATGTACAAATTACTTATCATATAAAGAAGAAGAGGTTTTTTCCCTTTATGGGTTTCCCCAAGAAATATCTGTCTTTGTGTATCTCATTTGTGTGAATGATGTTGGATGGTCTATTGCTTACTTCCCTGCATTATTGTGATCTGGAAAGAGTTTAAAATAATTATGATTGTTTAAGCAAGGTTACAACTGATTCACCCCCCCCCCCACTCTTAGTTTTCCAACATTATGTTATTAGTTGATGATTATACAAGAATGATTGTAGTTTGTTTTCTTAAGAACAAGTCAGAAGCTTTTGAAAACTTCAAGATCTACAAGGAAATGGTTGAAAATGAGATGGATTCAAGAATCAAATGCTTACGATTAGATAATGGAGGAGAATTCACCTCAAATGAATTTATGGACTAATGCAGCAATCATGGAATAAAAAGGAAATTATCCATCGCTAGAACACCTCAACAGAATGGAGTTGTTGAAAGAAAGAACGGGACAATACAAGAAATGGATTGAACAATGATAATGGATTCATAGTTGAAAGATATTTTTTAGACACAGAAAGTGCATACAACAGTTCACATTCAAAACAAAGTAATGCTCAGAAACAACACTGATAAAACTCCCTACGATCTTTGGAAAGGAAGACCAACAAATGTGAAGCACTTCAGAGTTTTTGGAAGAAAATGCTACATCAAAAGAGAAGATGGCAGAATGGGAAAGTTTGACTCTTGTGTGGACAAAGTAATACTTGTTGGTTACTCAAGTACAAGGAAAGAATACAAGTGTTACAATCTAATATTAAACTAATTTGTGGAAAGAATCAACGTAATAATTGATGAAACAGACAAACTAGAATCAAAGGAAGAAGAAAACAAATCAATGGAACAAATTTTCGAAGAAGAAGATGAAAAAGAAGTAGAAGAGGAAGATGAAGATGAAGAGAATCCAACAGAAGAAGAAAATAAAGTTCAACAAGTATCTCCAAAGACACCTAACAATCGAGTACAGAAGACTCATCCTTCAGATCAGATTATTGGAAACAAAGATGCAAGAGTTGAGACTAGAAGAAAAAATTGTTCTCCAGAACAAACACAGCTAGCATTCTTATCTACAACTGAACCAAACTGTTTTAATGAAGCCAACACGAATTGATTTTGGAATAAGGCCATGGATGAAGAATTGGATCAAATAGAGAAAAATGACACTTGGGAATTGGTTCCAAGACCAAAGAATAAGAATGTGATCAACACAAAATGGGTTTTCAGGAATAAATTGAATGAATATGGACATGTTACAAGGAACAAAGATAGATTGGTATGTAAAGGATATGCACAGATTTAAGGAATCAACTTTGAAGAGACATTTTCCCTAGTTGCCAGAATGGAAGCAATCTATTTGTTTTTAGCTTATGCATGCTCCAAAAATGTTTAAGTATATCAGATGGACATAAAATCAGTTTTTCTAAATGGGAAACTTGAAGAAGAAGTCTACATTGAACAACGAGAAGGATTTCAGTTGTCAGAGAAAACAAACTATGTGTGTAAATTAAAGAAGGCCTTATATGGTCTAAAGCAGGCTCCTAGAGCATGGTACTCCAGACTGGATAAGTATCTGCAACAGGCAGGGTTTAGAAAAGGAAGTGCAGACAACAACTTCTACATCAAGGTAAGTCAAGGTAATATTTTATTAATTGAAGTTTATGTTGATGATATTATTTTTGGTAGTGATGATGATAGGTTAAGCCAGAATTTGAAAAAGACATGCAAAATGAATTTGAAATGTCGTTACTTGGAGAACTATCCTTCTTTCTGGGACTTCAGATATGTCAAAGAAGCCAAGGAATTTTTATTTCTCAAACCAAGTATATTAGAGAAATGTTAAAGAGGTTCAGAATGGAAGATTGCAAACCAGTTATCACTCCCATGCAACCCTGTTGTAAGTTGAGAAAATATGATGATTTGAAGTCTACAGATCAGAGATAATACAAGTCAATGATTGGAAGCCTACTATATGTGACAACATCCAGACTAGATGTAATGCAGGCAGTTGGACAGGTGGCATGATCTCAAGCAACACCAAAGGAATCACATGTATTAGCAGTAAAGAGGATCTTCAGATATCTCAAAGGAACATAAGATTTTGGATTATGGTATCCAAAAGGAAAAGATCTTTCACTTATTGCCTACACAGATGCAGACTGTATTGATGATCGACGAAGCACCAGTGGAGCAAAATTATAATTAGGTGAGTGTTTGGTATCATGGCTAAGCAAGAAACAATCATCATTATCTCTATCTACAACCGAGGCAAATTATATTGCAGCAACAACATGTTGTGCACAGGTTCTTTGGATGAAACAAACTTTGATAGATATACAGGTTGAGTATGATAAGCCCATTCCAATATATTGTTATAATACAAGTGCATCAGTATCTCAAAAAATTCGGTGATGCACTCCAAGATGAAGCACATTCCAATCAAGTATCACTTTCTACGAGAACAGGTTGCATAAAACGAACATCAGAGTTGAGTATGTGGGCACAAAAGAACAAGTGGCAGACATATTTACAAAACCACTTCCACATGAAGCCTTTGAATATCTTCGCCAAAGACTTGGAGTTATTTCTACTCCAAAATGAATGCTTTTTAAATGATTTTTGAATGCTTATCTTATATGTCTTAGATGTACACGAGGAAGCACCATAAGGGGACAGTTCAGTCAGGGGGAACAACCATAGATGGAAAGATACCTTTGTCATTGATGACAAAGGGGGAGAGATTTATCAGATGTAGAGGATAGAGGCAGATTTATCATATGCATAGGATAGAGGCATGGTTCCAGGGGGAGCATGATTGATATGATTTCAGTATTGCATCAGAGTGTTTCCATCAATGCCAAAGGGGGAGATTGTTGATTAAGGTTGGTTTTCATTGATGTCAACCCTTGAAGAAAGATCCATAGCACAAAGGTTTGGGTAATGGACCCAAGATTGTCTGATGTAAATATAACTCATTATTTTTTTGTCATGGTTTATAATAAGTAAATATGGATGACCTCCAAAGTGGTCCCCTTATGGTGAAATCCGTCGCGGGAAGATTCTTTGCATAGTAAGAGAACCCATGCTTAGTTGTGGAATAATGAGATGAAGGACAATGAATTTGTCAGGGAAACTATCCTAGATGGATAGTGTTTGTCATGTCATTTCCATTGGTATGTATAACATCACATAACTCCTCACGGTTAGAGAGTTATGACCATGTGAAGTTGGAAAACTCAGGTTTGGGTAATGTACCCAAGTTTCTTTGATGGATAATTATATGATTTTTGGTATATTTGAAAGTAATACTATTCTATATGGATATTACATGTCATTCCATTTTTGGTGGTATGTGGAATATCACATAACTCCTCACGGTTTGAGAGTTATGGCCTTACGAAGTTGGAGGACCCTCATATGTCATCTAGAAGCCCCAAAAGGTCAAAGTAGTCAAAGTGGTTTAAGAGATTTTAAATGGTAAATAATAAAGTGAAGTGATGAGTGTATTATAATTCAAATTGAATACAAAACAAATTATTTCAATAATAAATTTAATGGAGAAATTAGAAGTGGGTTAACCCTAAAATAAGGAAAGTGGGCCAACTGACCTAGAAGATGTTTTTAAGGAAGCTACTTGGAGAGTATAAATAAGAGGCAAGGCTCTCTCATTTTAATTACACTTGAGAATATTGAATATATATAGGTGTTTGAGATAACCAAGGATATATAATCTGAATTTCTGAGGGAAGGTGAAGAAAAGAAGGCCGAAATGCAAGGAAGGATAAATTATTTTGATGGTGTTTTCTAAGGTATGTTATTTACAGGTCATCTCACCATTTTCGCTATAAATTTGTTTCTATAATGATTCAGAACATAAAATTGCTATGAAAATGAAAAAACATACCCAAGTATTTGTGGTAAAAAAATTGTCCCGTGGGTCGTTGTATTTTGGGAATTACACTTTGTGGAAAATAGGTTTTGTGGCTAGTCCTGAAACTAGTCAAAAACAAGTGTTTCGGGTAAAAATGTCATAACTTCTTCATAACAGATCCAAATTCAGTGAGATAAAATGTGTTGGTTATTGTACAGTCTATAGTATGTTTTTTAATAGTTTCAGATCAATGAAATGAATATTTCGTGCGGGTCACGCTCTACAAGGTCTCTCTCTAGAATAAGCCAGAATTCAGCAAGGTATGCCATTTTTGCTATAACTCATTTTATGAGAGGTTCCAAGTAGTGACACCTGGAGTAATTGCATAAATAACAATGAAGAACATTGTGTATCGTTTTTATATATTTATACATTACAAGTTCAAGGTTATGATTACTTCAAGTTAGGGTTGTTGACTAATCCAAAACTAGGCATGGCAAACTAAACAAAGGTTTGATGAAAATGCTAGTCTCTTGCTATTAAAGTTAAGGAAGGTTTTTAGGAATTTGATCATATACACTAGGTCTATTAGAGAGGTACAAATCAGATTTGGATGATTAAATTGATGAGGGCTTTTGGTTGAGGTACATGTTGAGTACATGGTTGAGATAAGTAGTTGATGAGTTGGCACATACATTAGGTGTATAGTTGATGATGTTGGTACATATTGATGAGTCATAGTTGATGATTAGTTGACACATGATTGGTACATACCTAGTACATGGTTGGATGCACTTGTTTATGGTACATGTTGATTATAGGTTGTTTGGTACAGGTTGGTGCATGGTTGATGCACTTGTTTATGGTACAGATTGATTACAGGTTGAGGCATAGGTTGATGCATGGTTCAGATTTATTGGTACAGGTTTACAATGATATATCTCACAGTGATATTGTGACAGTGGTTCCATCATTCTACTTCTACTTCAGTGTGGTAGGACGGGGCAAGGATAGGTGGTTATAGCCATCTTTCGGTTGTAGTCGGAGAACATAGGGGGTTGTAGCCTCCTTCTGGTTGTAGCTAGAGAACTAGGGAGTTGGAGCTTCTCTCAGGTTGTAGCCTGAGAAACTAGGGGGTTGGAGCCTCCTTCTAGTTGCATCTGAAAAACAAAGGAAGTTGGTGCTTCCAATGAATGTAATTCTTCAAGACATATAAGAAAAATAATTATGTGGTTTTCTCTCGATTTGGGTTTCCACGTAAAACACTGGTGTACTATGTATGTGTGTGATTGTTTATTTCTTACAGCTCATTATAAGATAATAATTCTACATTGATATAACATTTGAAGAAAAAATGATTATAATTACGCTATTACTTATTCACCCCCCCTCTCGGTAACCCAACAGTTGTCCCTTAGGATTATTTTTGAAGAATGGTGGCTTAATTCCCTTCTTCCCCTTATCCATCTTGAATTTCTTCTTGTCTTCCCAAGATTTTTGGAAATTTGGTCTTGTTTTTTGCTAATCATATAGGCACTTAGCGCGCCTTATGGTCTCCTCCAATGTTTTGGGATCATCATATTGTATTTTTTCACTGATGGATGGAGGAAACCCACTCAAATAGCTCTAAATCTTGACTATCTCATCCTTGATGAAAGAAATGTACTTCAAGAGTTCTAAAAACTTTCTTTCATACTCATCAATGGACATACTTCCCAACTTGAGTTCAAAGAACTCTTTCATTTTCTTATCATAGTACCTCTTAGTCAAGTATTTCTTTTCAAAATACTTCTTGAATTCCCTCCAAGTAACATCTTTCTCTTTAATGTCTTGCATCTGCACAAGATGATCCCACCACATGGATGCCTTACCTTTGACTTGATAGATGGAAATTCTTCCCTCTGCATGAGAAGAATAATTATGAAATTGAAAATACTTTCTCATGCCCAACAACCATGTCTCTGCATCTTCATCCTTATTGTGCTCCCCATCAAATGTAGGAGGTTTGATTTTGTTCATTTATCCTTGTATCTCATCCTCCCTAGACCTCTTATGCTTCCTGACAGAGGATAGACTTGAGCTGCTATGTACTCTCTTATTGGAATGCCTCGGGGAGTGTTGGTGATGTCTTCTATCACTTTTTGTTCTTCTATGACTTCCGTATTTGCTTGAGCCACTCTCCTTATCAAATTTCTTATCTATTATTTCCAGGCTATGACTAAACTTTATGCTGAATTCTCCTTCTTGCTCCATGGCTTTCATGAGTTTTTTGTTATCTTCTCAGTGAGTCTCGACATCTTTCTGCAACTTTTCAATGATTTTCATCATGTTTCCTTCTTTATCTATCTCTTCTCTATGCCCATTGTAGCTCGATCCTTCTATTGGACACACCTACCACACTTACAGGGGGGGTGAATGAGTGTGGGAATCTTTTTCCCAATACTTTCCTATTACACAAAAAATCCTTAGTTAACATTCAGCATTTTCTCATTACTCATTTATGTCATTTATAATTAGTTATATGTGAATACATATCAGCAACATATCATCTCCATAAGTAACACAAAGAACACAAGATGTATGTACAATTTTTCTTTTTATTATGGACTTCACTCGAGGGGTTTTTCGGCAACAACTGAATAGAATACAACTCTACAAGATCACCAGCTCTATATGCAAGGCTCAGTTTACATTCTCATCTCCAACTGAGATAAGTCAACAATCCTCAACATATATCAATCTGTCAACATAAACAAGTGCATCAACCATGCACTAACCTGTGCCAAACAACCTGTAATCAAGTTGTACCATAAACAAGTGCATTCAACCATGTACCAAGTATATACCAATCATGTTTCAACTACTCATCAAAAATGACTCATTAATATGTACCAACATCATCAACTATACACCTCATGTATGTGCCAACTCATCAACTGCTTGTCTTAACCATGACTAGTTTTGGATTAGTCAACAACCCCAACTTTAAATATTCATAACTTTGTACCTATAATGAATAAAGATCTGAAAATCATAAGCAATTTTATTCAGTGTTTTTTATACAATTCCTCCAGGTGGAACTACTTGGAACCTCTCAGAAAAGGAGATATAGAAAAAATGGCATACCTTGCTTAATTCTGGCTTATTCTAGAGAGAGACCTTGTAGAGCGTGCCCCACACACAGTATTCATTGAATTAATCTAAAACTGTTACAAAACATACTTAATATTTTAGCCTAACCAACACATTTTTTCTCACTAAATTTGGATCTGTTATGAAGAAATTATGACGTTTTTACCCGAAACACTTGTTTTTGACTAGTTTCAGGACTAGCCACAAACCCTATTTTCCAGGGAATGTAACTCCCAAAATACAACGACCCACAAGTTGAATTTTTTACCTCATATACTTGGATATGTTTCCTCAATGTAATATCAATCCCACAGTATGAGTAATTATAGAAAAAAACTTATAGCAAAAATGGTGAGATGACCTGTAAATAACATACCTTAGAAAGCATCATGAAAATAATTTATCCTCCCTTCAATTCCGGCACTCTTTTCTTCACCTTCCTTCTAAAATTAGGCTTAAATATCCTTGGTTACCTCAGTCACCTATATATCTTCAATATTCTCAAGTTTTCCACACAAACAATATTCAAGAATTTCTCACAAGAAGCTCTTCATCAATACTCCAATAGATATTCTCACAAGAAGCTCTCCATTGATCCAAAAAAAGGATGATCTACAAGAGACCATTGCTATCTTATTTATACTTTCATCCTCTAGGTCACTTAACCCATTTTTAGGTCACTTAATCCATTTCTAGGTCACTTAACCTATTTTCCTAATTTTAGGGTTAACCACTTTCCATAAATATAAATTTCTCCAATATTTTATCATTTAAATATTTCTTCTTGATTTTCTCATCTTACTTTATCATTTCTTGATTTTTTCACTTCTCTTTATTATTTAAATAACCACCTTGAATTTGTCACCTTACTTTATCATTTAAATAATGACTTCTTCTTTTAGTTCACTTTGACTTCTTTGACCTTGGGGGCTTCAAGCCTTCATGTGGGGATCCTTCATCTTTGTAAGGCCATAACTCTCAAACCATGAGGAGTTATGTGACATTCCACATACCAACGGAAATGGCATGACAAACATTATCCATCTAGGATAGTTTCACCAATAATTTCCTTGATCTTCATCTCATTATTCCACATACAAGCATGGGTCCTCCAACCATTCTTATAGGATAACCAATATGTAAAGCGTCTTCTTCCCGTGAGGGATTTCACCATAAGGGGAACACTTTAGAGTTCATCCATTTGTGCACCTTATCAATCATGATAAGAAAATAATGAGAGCAAGGGTCCTCCAACCATTCTTCTAGGATAAATCAATCCACAAAGCATCTTCCCATGAGGGCTTTCACCAAAAGGTGACCACTTTGGAGTTCATCCATTTGTGCACCTTATCAATCATGATAAGACAATAATGAGTCATCTATACATTTTTCCAACAATACATCATATACCAATGAAACCACAACGATCCATCTTCGTCATGTATCAATGACAACTGATTGATCCATCTTCATATATCAATGACAACTCATTGATCCATCTTCATCTATGCAATATCATCAAGGACAATACATATTATATTACATCAATCATCAATCAATCAATCCTTTGACATCAATCAATCACTTCACATCGATCAATGACATCAATCAATCACTTGACATCGATCAATGACATCAATCAATCAAACCATTGGCATCAATGACAACATGATCAAACAATCTCTCCCTTTGGCATTTATGGCAATACCAACATTGTTGTCAACACCAATTAAAAATTATTGATGTCAACATGTAGATAAGGCATTCTCTACATCAATAGTCAATGTGACTATCTCTCCCCATCAATAAACATCAATCACATCATTGTGATTAACCCTCCCCCTTTGACATCAATGGAAAAGGGCCATTCTCATCTTGGGGTTGCTCCCCTTACTGGAACTCTCCTTGAGGATGCTCCCCCTGTCTAAATGTCTTTGATATTCCTCTGAATAATCTCTCCCCTTTTCAACAAGGGATATCACTCTGATGTAATGCTGAAGATACATCGAACATACTCCCCCTGTGACCATTGCTCCCCCTGAAATTATGTCATGTGCTCTTTCTTCAATTATAGGGATCTTTTCTAGGTATGCATCTGATAAATATCTCCTCCTAGAATCATGGGAAGAAGAATGATTCCCCCTATGGGTATGTCTCCCCTATCTTTTCTGCAAGATGAACATTGTGCTACCATATAATGATCCTTGGACCTGCTCATGCATCAAACTCATGCCATACCAAGCATCATGAAGAAAAATATATGTCAACAATGAAATAAAGAATCATGAGAAAAATATCAACCAATTACATCCTGTACAAAATGTGTGCTCATCATGCACAACACCTATGTACATTAACCATGTACATCAATATCATGCAATGTGCCAAAAGATGTCATCCATGGAATGCATCAATCATATGCCAACATATGCATCCACCAATATGCCAACCATGTGCATCCACCAATATGCCAACCATGTGCATCTACCAACATGCCAAACAATGTATCATATCACTCGTGATATGTCTCTATCATGAACCGAGTGTCACAATCATGTATCTCAAACAAATGTCAATTGTTGTGTTAATCAAGTAGTACCAGGTGTAGTATCATTAAGCATATGTCAACTATGAGTGTACCAAACATGTACATCACCATGCACCAATACCACAAAATGATGAATCCCATATATGTATGTCAAATCCTCCATAAAACATGTGCCAATCAAACTGATAGTAGGTGCCTCTTCCAATGTACTAGAAAAGTACCAATCCTGCATCAACTATAGATCAAAAATGATGTACAACATGATTACCTCATCAACTCACCAACCATATGTCCTAATATGTAGCCCAATCCACATGAAAAATTCAATCATCATGATATCAACATATGCTTCCAATAATACATCATAAGATATATCAATGAAACTCAAATATGTACCAGCCATGTACACCAATAGATCAACATCAATCCATACTCATGGGTTAGTGTCATGCACTTGATATTTTATTTTACATAATCCAATAGATGAACACTTAAACCTGCAACAAATAGTGTTAGAACCTGCAAGAAACAATTGCATACCCTGCAACAAAGTGTTATACCATCACATCAAGTTGCAATCCATGTGCATAACCTTTTTCTGAAGGCTTTACCACATATACGTGGTCTATTGCACAATATCTCACGTATGTACATGACTTATACAAGGTCATCCTATGTATGTACACGACTGATACCATTGTCACCCGTGTATGCTTCAGGAGATAACTTACTTGAGCTTCCCTTCAATATTTGATTCCATTTTGGCTGCTCTGTCTTCTTCACCCACTTCTGTAGATGTCCCTGCTCCTCAGAACTTGAGCTCTGAGCATCCATATTTTCAAATATGTCTCCCTTGCTTACTTCGTTCCTTCCTCTAGCCATGATTTTTGAAGTTCTCATCATGGACTTTCTTCTTGTGTTCCAACACTCAAGGGATTTGTGGCCAAATCCACTACAGTTGTAGCATCTCATAGTGTTATAGTGAACAACAATGTGTCCTACTTGATCACATCTCCAACAACTCATGGTGTTATAAAATCTTCCATTATATCTCCTTTCATAATATCTACATTCAAAATCTTTGTGACCATATCCTTTACATGAATAACAATTCCCATGAAAAATGCTTTCATACCTTTGCTTTGGTGTCCCAAGAATAGCTTCTTGATGTCTTCCTTTCTTTGTTCTTTTGAATTTTTCTTTGTCTTGTGTAGATGGTTGCTTTGCAACATTGTCTTCCTTCTTTGATCGATTTACCTCATGCTTCTTTGAGGTTCTTGATTCAGCATGTGTATCTTCTCCTTTGTATCCAAGACCTGATTTATCACATGATGATCTTTGACTTTCCAAGATGTCATCCAATATTAGTGAGCTATTCAAGAATTTGTTTGAATTTTCTACCTTCTTTCTAAGGTCAATAGTTTCATCTTCTAGTTTACAACATGAATCTTCCTTTTCATTTATTTGATTCTTCAATAGCTCCTCTATTCTTTTGGCTTCTTCAATTTGGGTCTTGAGATGGACAATAGTTTCAAAACGTTTTCTAATCTCATCATCTGCCTTCACATTTTCTTTTTTATTCTTTAGTCTTACGATTTCTTCTTCATTTTCTTCTAGTTGAGTCTTATTGTTCTCTTTGATAATTTCCTTTAACATCAATATGTACCTTTGACTCCTCCTAAGAAACTTTTTAGTGTTATCTAAAAGATAGTTATAGTGTGTATAAAAATGATCACTTCTATATCTATATAAACCTTCTTCAATTTCCTTTTGAATTTCTAATATATTTTTTTCTATTCTTTCCATGGGATAACTATCATCAAACTTTACACAAACTGTTTCTAGATCATCTTCTTCACTTGAGAAAAATTCAACGTCGTCACATTTTGAATCAATGCAATCAAGAGTCTTTGGAGATTCTTTACCTTCATTTGAAGTATATTCAATATCTTCCTTATTGCCAACATCATCACATGATTATTTTCCTTTAAAATCATCACATATGCAATCAAGAGTTAGAGATTCTTTACCTTTGATAATCTTGACGGAGTGGTCTTCAACATCTTCTTTCTTTTTTTGATATGTCTCCTCTAGCTTTAGCCATAGATCCTTGGTGGAAGTGCATTGTCCCATGCTCTCTTTGATAGGGATTGAAAGTCCACTAAGAATGGTCTTGAGAATCAATGCATAATTATTATTTCCTTCCCTTTGTGCTGCAAACTTTGACTTGTTCTTCGATGAAATTGATCCACCAATGGTTTCCTTCCAAATAGTTGCTCCCATTGTCTTCAAATACACTCTCATCTTTATTCTCCAAGTAGAATAGTTCTCCTCATCAAGCATTGGTATTTCATCATCCATTTTTGTGTCTATGGATCTCCTTCAAGCTTGTTAAGGATTGTAGTGAAGGCCCACTCTGATACCAATTGATGGACACACCTACCACACTTAGAGGGGGGGTGAATGAGTGTGGGGATCTTTTTCCCAAAACTTCCCTCTTACACAAAAACTCCTTAGTTAACATTCAACATTTGATCATTACTCATTTCTATCATTTATAATCAGTTATATGTGAATACATATCAGCAACATAAATCATCAACAAATCATCTCCACAAGGAACACAAAGAACACAAGATCTATGTACAATTTTTCTTTTTAGTATGGACTTCAATCTGGGGGTTTTTCAGCAACAACTCAATAGATTACAACTCTACAAGAGCATCAGCTCTATATGCAAGAATCATCTTAAATTCTCAACACCAACTTAAATGAGGAAAAAATCCTCAACAGATATCAATCTGACAACATAAACAAGTGCATCAACCATGCACCAACCTATGCCAAACAACCTGTAATCAACCTGTACTATAAACAAGAGAATCCAACCATGTACCAAGTATATACCAATCATGTTTAAACTACTCATAAATAATTACTCATCAATATGTACCAACATCATCAACTATACACCTCATGTATCAGCCAACTCATCAACTGCTTGTCTCAACCATGACTAGTTTTGGATTAGTCAACAACCCCAACTTGAAATAATCATAAATTTGTACCTGTAATGAATAAATATATGAAACTGATATGAAATGTTATTCATTGTGTTTTATGAAATTTATCCAGGTGGCACTACTTGTAACCTCTCAGAAAAAGAGTTATAGCAAAAATACAATACCTTGCTTAATTCTGGATTATTCTAGAGAACGCCCTTGTAGAGTGTGCCACGCACAAAATGTTCATTGAATTGATATAAAAATGTTACAAAACATACTACATACTGTACCCTAACCAAAATGTTTTGTCTCACTCAATTTGGATATGTTATGAAGAAGTTATGACATTTTTACCTGAAACACTTGCTTTTGACTAGTTTCAGGACTAGCCACAAACCCTACATTCCACGGAGTGTAACTCCAAAAATACAACGATCCACGAGCTTAATTTTTTACCACATATACTTGGATATGTTTCCTCAATGTAAACTCAATCCCATGGTATTAATCATTATATAAAAAAATTTATAGCGAAAATTGTGAGATGACCTGTAAATAACATATCTTAGAAAGCATCATGAAAAGAATTTATCCTCCCTTCAATTCCGACCCTCTTTTATTTACCTTCCTTATGAAATTAGACATATATATCCTTGGTTACCTCAGTCACCTATATATATTCAATATTCTCAAGTGTTCCACACCAAAAAAACTCAAGAAGCTCTCCATCAATACTCCAAAAGATATTCTCACAAGAAGTTCTCCATTGATCCACAAAAAGGATGATCTACAAGATACCATTGCTATCTTATTTATACTTTTATCCTCTAGGTCACTTAACCAATTTTTAGGTCACTTAACCCATTTATAGGTCACTTAACCTATTTTCCTTATTTTAGGGTTAACCACTTTCCAGAAATAGAAATTTCTCCAATATTTTATCATTTAAATATTCCTTCTTGATTTTCTCATCTTACTTTATCATTTCTTGATTTTTTCACTTCTCTTTATTATTTAAATAATCTACCTTGAATTTGTCACCTTACTTTATCATTTAAATAATGATTTCTTCTTTTAGTTCACTTTGACTTCTTTGACCTTGGGGGCTTCAAGCCTTCATGTGGGAGTCCTTCATCTTCGTAAGGCCATAACTCTCAAACCATGAGGAGTTATGTGACATTCCACATACCACCGGAAATGGTATGAAAAGCTCTATCCATATAGGATATTTTCACCAATAATTTCCTTGGTCTTCATCTCATTATTCCACATACAAGCATGGGTCCTCCGACCATTCTTCTTGGATAACTCAATATGTAAAGTGTCTTCCCGTGAGGGATTTCACCATAAGGGGAGCACTTTGGAGTTCATACATTTGTGAACCTTATCACTCATGATAAGAAAATAATGAGAGCAAGGGTCCTCCAACCATTCTTCTAGGATAACTCAATCCGCAAAGCATCTTCCTGTGAGGGATTTCAGCATAAGGGGACCACTTTGGAGTTCATCCATTTGTGCACCTTATCAATCATGATAAGACAATAATGAGTCATCTATACATTTTTTCAACAATGCATCATATACCAATGAAACCACAACGATCCATCTTCATCATGTATCAATGACAACTCATTGATCTATATTCATCATATCAATGGCAACTCATTGATCCATCTTCATCTATGCAATAACATCAAGGACAATACATATTATATTACATCAATCATCAATCAATCAATCCTTTGACATCAATCAATCACTTGACATCAATCAATCAAACCATTGTCATCGATGACAGCATGATCCAACAATCTCCCCCTTTGGCATTGATGGCAATACCAACATTGATGTCAACAACCAATTACCAATTATTGATGTCAACATGTAGATAAGGCATGATCTACATCAATAGTCAATGTGGCAATCTCTCCCCATCAATAAACATCAATCACATCAATGTGATTAACTCTCCCCCTTTTACATCAATGGCAAAGGACCATTCTCATCTTGGGGTTTCTCCTCTTGCTTGAACTCTCCTTGGGGCTGCTCCCCCTGTCTGAATGCCTTTGATTTTCCTTTGAATAATCTCTCCCCTTTTTAACAAGGGATGTCACTCTAATGTAATGCTGAAGATACATCAAACATACTCCCCCTGTGACCATTGCTCCCCCTAAAATTATGCTCCTGTGCTCTTTCTTCAAGTATAGGGCTCTTTTCTAGGTATGCATATGATAAATATCTCCTCCTATAATCTTGGGAAGAAGAATGAATCCCCCTATGGGTATGTCTCCCCTATCTTTTCTGCAATATGAAAATTGTGCTACCATATAACAATCCTTGGACTTGTTCATGCATCAAACTCATGCCATACCAAGCATCATGAAGCAAAAGATGTGTCAACAATGAAATAAAGAATCATGAGCAAAATATCAACCAAGTACATCCTGTACAAAATGTGTGCTCATCATGCACAACACCTATGTACATTAACCATGTACATAAACATCATGCAATGTGCCAAAATATGTCATCCATTGAATGTATCAATCATATGCCAACATGTGCATCTACCAATATGCCAACCATGTGCATCCACCAATATGCCAACCATGTGCATCTACCAACATGGAAAACAATGTATCATATCACTCGTGATATGTCTCCATCATGAACCAAGTGCCACAATCATGTATCTCAAACAAATCCCAATTGTTGTGTTAATCAAGTAGTACCAATGGTGTAGTATCATCAAACATATGCCATCTATGAGTGTAACAAACATGTACATTACCATGCACCAATACCACAAAATGATGAATCCCATATATGTATGCCAAATCCTCCATAAAACATGTGTCAAACAAACTGATAGTAGGTGCCTCTTCCAATGTACTAGAAAAGTACCAATCATGCATCAACTATAGATCAACAATGATGTACAACATGATCACCTCATCATCTCACCAATCTTATGTCCCAATATGTAGCCCAATCCACATGAAAAATGCATGCAACATGATATCAACATATGCTTCCAATAATACATCATAAGGTATATCAATGAAACTCAAATATGTGCCATCCATGTACACCAACAGATCAACATCAATCCATACTCATGGGTTAGTGACATGCACTCAAGATTTTATTTTACATAATCCAATAGATGAAAATTTAAACCTGCAACGTCAGAACCTGCAACAAACAATGTCAGACCTTGTAACAAAGTGTTATACCATCACATCAAGCTGCAATCCATGTGCATAGCCTTTTTCTCAAGGCTTTACCACATATACACGGTTTGCTGCACAATAGCTCATGTATGTACGTGACCTATACAAGGTCATCCTGCGTAATTACATGAATGATACCATTATCACCCGCATATGCTTCAGTAGATGACTTACTTGAGATTCCCTTTAGTCTTTGATTCCATTATGGCTACTCTATCTTCTTCACCTACTTCTGTAGATGGCCTTTCTCCTTAGAACTTGAGCTCTGAGCATCCATGTTTTCAAATATGTCTCCCTTCCTTACTTCATTCCTTCCTCTAGCCATGCTATTTGAAGTTCTCATCATTGAATCTCTTCTTGTGTTCCAACACTCATGGGATTTGTCGCCAAATCCACTACAGCTGTAGCATCTCATAGTGTTACAGTGAACAACAATGTGTGCTACTTGATCACATCTGCAACACCTCATGGTGTTATAAAATCTTCCATTATATCTCCTTTCATAAGATCTACATTCAAAAGATTTGTGACCATATCCATTACATGAATAACAATGCCCATGAAATATAATTTCATACCTTTGCTTTGGTGTCCCAAGAAGACTTCTTGATATCTTCCTTGCTTTGTTCTTTTGAAATCTTCTTTGCCTTGTTTAGATGGTTTCTTTGCAACATTGTCTTCCTTCTTTGATGGATTTATCTCATTCTTCTTTGAGGTTCTTACTTCAGCATGTGTATCTTATCCTTTGTATCCAAGACCTAATTTATCACATGATGATATTTGACTTTCCAAGATCTCATCCAATATTAGTGAGCTATTCAAGAATTTGTTTGAATTTTCTACCTTCTTTCTAAGGTCAACAATTTCAACTTCTAGCTTGCAACATGACTCTTCCTTTTCATTTATTTGATTCTTCAATAGTTCCTCTATTCTTTTGGCTTCTTCAATTTGGGTCTTGATATGGACAATAGTTTCAAAACTTTTTCTAATCTCATCATCTACCTTCACATTTTCTTTTTCATT
>ML781819.1:1122920-1139193 GCA_009831015.1 Picea engelmannii
TTTTCTAATCTCATCATCTACCTTCACATTTTCTTTTTCATTCTTTAGTCTTGTGATTTCTTCTTCCTTTTCTTCTAGTTGAGTCTTATTGTTCTCTTTAAGCATTTCCTTTAACATCAAGATGTACCTTTGACTCCTCCTAAAAAACTTTTTAGTGGTATCCAAAAGATAGTTATAATGTGTATAAAAATGATCACTTCTATATCTATATAAACCCTCTTAAATTTCCTTTTGAAGTTCTAATAGATTTTCTTCTATTCTTTCCATGGGATAACTATCATCAAACTTTACACAAACTGTTTCTAGCTCATCTTCTTCACTTAAGAAAAATTCAACATCATCACATTTTGAATCAATGCAATCAAGTGTCTTTAGAGATTCTTTACCTTCATTTGAAGTATCTTCAATATCTTCCTTCTTTCCAACATCATCACATGATTCTTTTCCTTTAAAATCATCCCATATGAAATCAATAGATAGAGATTCTTTACCTTTGATAATCTTGATGGAGTGGTCTTCAACATCTTCTTTCTTTTTTGATATGTCTCCTCTAGCTTTAGCCATAGATCCTTGGCGGAAGTGCATTGTCCCATGATCTCTTTGATAGGCCTTGAAAGTTCACTAAGAATAGTCATGAGAGCCAATGCATCATTCTTCTTTACTTCCCTTTGAGATGCAAACTTTGACTTGTTCTTCAACGGAACTGATCCACCAATGACTTCCTTCCAAATGGTTGCTCTCATTGTCTTCAAATACACTCTCATATCTATTCTCCAAGTAGAATAGTTTTCCTCATCAAGGATTGGTATTTCATCATCCATTTGTGTGTCTATGGATCTCCTTCAAACTTGTTCAGGCTTGTAGTGAAGGCCCGCTCTGATACCAATTGTTGGACACACCTACCACACTTAGAGGGAAGGGGAGGGGTGAATGAGTGTGGGGATCTTTTTCCCAAAACTTCCCTCTTACACAAAAACTCCTTAGTTAACATTCAACATTTTCTCATTACTCATTTATGTCATTTATAATCAATTATATGTGAATACATATCAGCAACATATCATCAACAAATCATCTCCACAAGGAACACAAAGAAGACAAGATGTATGTACAATTTATTTTTTATTATGGACTTCAATCCAGGGGTTTTTAAGAAACAACTAAATAGAGTACAACTCTACAAGAGAACCAAATCTATATGCAAGTATAATCTTACATTCTCAACACCAACTGAGATGAGGCAACAATCCTCAACAGATATCACTCTGTCAACATAAAAAAGTGCATCAACCATGCACCAACCTGTGCCAAACAACCTGTAATCAACCTGTACCATAAACAAGTGCATCCAACCATGTACCAAGTATATACCAATAATGTGTCAACTACTCATCAACAATTACTCATCAATATGTACCAAAATCATCAACTATACATGATCCGGATTATTTTCGGCACGAAATGAGAGCGGAGATATAATAAAGAAATGTACAGAGATATTGCAGATATTCAATAATATAACAGAAATGTATCAGAGATGAAACCATAAACACAGATATACATTAATACACAATTTCTATTAATCAGAGAAATGTACAGAGACTGTAAAATACAGAGTGAAAGACTCGCTAGAATGGTGGAAGCTTATCTCTGAGAAGAGATGTGACGGCTACTCGCATTCACAAGAAGATGATTACAATGAGGCTCTGAAGGACCTTTTACAATAAATGGGAATGCCAAAATTACTAGACATCCAAAAACCTAACCCTGGGAAATGAAGCGCCAAAAGTCATGTGGGCCCCGTTTGGGTAAGTTGGTGCATGAACTTCCCGGGGTCGTAACGTTTGCATACGATCTTCGTTTTAGGTGTATGATAGCTTGTTGGAAAGATCTATCCGAGGCCTACAATGATAGAGACAAAATAGAATTATTAGATGATATTTTGCGAGAGAAACATACCCAAAAAAACATCATTTAGGGCCTCAAAATGGCCCCAGAAGTTCAGGACCCAAAAAAACTGCTAAAAATTGTAAATAACCAAAATTGCCAGAAACATGTTTTGGTCCAGTTGGATAAGGTGGGTGGTCACCGATATCCACCTGGATCAATCCTCCCTCCTTAGGAAGAAATGGTCTCCATTGCGTTGATTTTTCGGGGGAGAGGGGAAAGCGATTGCTGAATCTGAATCTTGGTGATCTACTTGCCTTGCTGGAGAAGTGGCATTGCTTAACTTGTTGAAGACTATCACGAACCTTTGGCTGGAAGGTTTGGACCTTTTTAACCAATCTGACTATTTTAGATGACTCTGTGCAGAAGGAATCTTTGTGCTTTTCTACAACCTTGTCGACCTACTTCTGTTGGATAGAAGGTGCTTGGGCCGAAGCTGTGGTGGGTGAAGTATCCTTCTATTCACCCTTTGAACAGATTGTGGAGAAGATGAATTTTGTAGTATGAGATACTACCTTGAAACATTGTTTAGGTGGGGCAGTAATTGGAACTACCTCTGGTATCCTATAGAAATGACCCCCAAGAGTAATAATGACACTACGGGGTAGAGACTCATAGATAGCATGGCGTTTCCACATATATGGTTGGCCCAAGAGAACATCACAGACATCCAGTGGGGAAACATCACATAATACCTCATCCTTGAAGGGTTGGATGTCGTATGACAATCGACACTTCTGGATGACACGAAGATCTCGTCCTTAGCGAAGCCACCCAATGTTGTATGGTTGCAGGTGTGGTGTTGTCAACAATCCCAACTGTTTGACGACCTCTGTTGAGATGAGGTTCTTCTGGCTTCCACTATTAAAAATAAAATGCAGTGGGGTCCCCTTCATCCACATCTGTGAATTAAAAAGGCTCTCCCCCTCTTCTGGATCTGTTGGTTCTTCTGGTTGAATTGTTGTGGTCGCGACAATAGTAGTGGGGTTTGCGTCGATGATCTGTCTTTTACCAGTATTTTCAGAATCAGATTCTGAATCAGGGTTCGGCTCCTTGTCATTGATATCGGCCACCAATGATTGTTTTGAGCAAAATTCATCGGTGTTGTTCCAGGGGATTTTGTGGAAATCGCACCATTTTCCGGTGTCCTTCTTTGTCTTCCCGTGACCCTTCTTTTCCTGTGGATTGGACTGGTTTTCAGGAGACTGTTTGTTAGGGTTGTCTTTGTCATACTTTGGTTGTTATGGATTTGCAGACCGAAACTCCCGTTTGTTCTGGTGCTTAAATTTCTGCTTGATTTTAACAACATATCGATAGGCAACACCGAGTGATGAGATGTCCAAAAAATCCATTTTAGTTTGGATGTATCTGTGTAGAGCCCCACGGTATTTCAGAACCAAATGTCGTTCGGAGTCTTTGATACCCAGCTTGGTGTGCAAGGTATGGAATCTATTGATGAACTTCGGAACTGATTGGCCCCTCTCTTGCCGCAGTGTGGTCCATCTCATATACTGGTCCTCATAGTTTCCAACAAGGTAGTACTGTTCCTTTACCGCATCCATAAAAAAAATGCCAAGTGGGCTCGGCTCCGTATATTCCAGACTCCTCTGTGGAACTCTTCTCCCAATAAGTTTCCCACCAATTTTTGACATTGGGGAGAGCCTTAAGGAGTGCGAAGGTGATCTTTTCCTTGTCGGAAAAATTATGAACACAGAAATAACCTTCTAGCAGATTTAACCATTTATCTAGGGCATCTACATCTATTTGACCTTCAAATACAAGAATATCAAAATTAACCTGTACCTTGAAAGGAAAGATTCCTCCAAAGTGGTTTCTTGATGAATATGTGCATGATGCTATCGGTAGGCATTGAAGTATGTGGGAAAAATTCTCCATCATTTCGTGCCTTTGTCGCGTGAGAGCTTGCTCAAGCAGCAGACTGATAGGATCGTCTGCTCCATCATTTTTCTTTTTTTCCACCATTGAGGGTTTCTTGGGTGTGCGAGAGCGATTTTCCTTAGAATATACAAGCTCGAGACCCAACTTGTTATACTCGGACCTCGTCGGGGACATGCACTGAAAAAACGATCAAGAGCAGCCTGCTCTGATACCACTAATCTGGATTATTTTCGGCACGAAATGAGAGCGGAGATATAATAAAGAAATGTACAGAGATATTGCAGATATTCAATAATATAACAAAAATGTATCAGAGATGCAACCATAAACACATATATACAGTAATACACGATTTCTATTAATCAGAGAAATGTACAGAGACTGTAAAAATACAAAGTGAAAGACTCACTAGAATGGTGGCAGCTTATCTCTGAAAAGAGATGTGACGGCTACTCGCATTCGCAAGAAGATGATTACAATGAGGCTTTAAAATAAACGGGAATTCCAAAAGTCCTAGACATCCAAAAACCTAACCCTGGGAGATGAAGTGCCAAAAGTCATGTGGGCCCCGTTTGGGTAAGTTGGTGCATCAACTTCCCGGGGTCGTAACTTTTGCATACGATCTTTGTTTTAGGCATATGATAGCTCGTTGGAAAGATCTATCCGAGGCCTACAACGATCAAGACAAATAGCATCGTTAGATGCCATTTTGTGAGAGAAACATACCCAAAAAAACATCGTTTAGGGCATCAAAATGGCCTCGGAAGTTCAGGACCCGAAAAAACTGCTAAAAATAGTAAATTACCAAAATTGCCAAAAACATTTTTTGGGCCAGTTGGATAAGGTGGGTGGCCACCGATATCCACCTGGATCAATACACCTCATGTATGTGCCAACTCATCAACTGCTTGTCTCAACCATACTAGTTTTGGATTAGTCAACAACCCCAACTTGAAATAGTCATAACTTTATACCTGTAATGAATAAAGATATGAAACTGATACACAATGTTCTTTAGTGTATTTCATGCAATTTATCCAAGTGGAACTACTTGTAACCTCTCAGAAAAGGAGTTGTAAAAAAAATGGCATACCTTCCTTAATTTTGGCTTATTCTAGAGAGCGCCCTTGTAGAGCATGCCCCGCACAAAATATTCGTTGAATTGATCTGAAACTGATACACAACCTACCAAAGACTGTACCTTCACCAAAATATTTTTTCTCACGGAATTGGGATCTGTTATGAAAAAGTTATGACGTTTTTACCCGAAACACATGTGTTTGACTAGTTTCAAAACTACCCACAAATCCTATTTTCCACGGAGTGTAACTCCCAAAATACAATGACCCACAAGTTGAATTTTTTATCACATATACTTGGATATGTTTCCTTAATTTAAGTAAATCCCACAGTCTGAATCATTACAGAAAACAATTTATAGAGAAAACGGTGAGAAGACCTGTAAATAACATACCTTAGAAAGCATCATGAAAATAATTTATCCTCCCTTCAATTCCGGCCCTCTTTTCTTCACCTTCCTTATGAAATTTGGCTTATATATCCTTGGTTACCTCAGTCACCTATATATCTTCAATATTCTCAAGTTTTCCACACCAAAAATGCTCAAGAAGCTCTCACAAGAAACTCTCCATCAATACTCCAAAAGATATTCTCACAGAAAGATCTCCATTGATCCACAAAAAGGATGATCTACAAGAGACCATTGCTATATTATTTATAATTTCATCCTATAGGTCACTTAACCCATTTTTAGGTCACTTAACCCATTTCTAGTTCACTTAACCTATTTTCCTTATTTTAGGGTTAACCACTTTCCAGAAATAGAAATTTCTCCAATATTTTATCATTTAAATATTCCTTCTTGATTTTCTCATCTTACTTTATCATTTCTTGATTTTTTCACTTCTCTTTATTATTTAAATAATCCACCTTGAATTTTTCACCTTACTTTATCATTTAAATAATGATTTCTTCTTTTAGTTCACTTTGACTTCTTTGACCTTGGGGGCTTCAAGCCTTCATGTGGGGGTCCTTCATCTTCGTAAGTCCATAACTCTCAAACCATGAGGAGTTATGTGACATTCCACATACCAAAAAAAATGGCATGAAAAGCACTATCCATATAGGATAGTTTCACCAATAATTTCCTTGATCTTCATCTCATTATTCCACATACAAGCATGGGTCCTCCAACCATTCTTCTAGGATAACTCAATCTGTAAAGTGTCTTCCCGTGAGGGCTTTCACCATAAGGGGACCACTTTGGAGTTCATAAATTTTTCCACCTTATCAATCATGATAAGAAAATAATGATAGAAAGGGTCCTCCAACCATTCTTCTAGGATAACTCAATCTGCAAAGCATCTTCTCATGAGGGATTTCACCATAAGGGGACCACTTTGGAGTTCATCCATTTGTGCACCTTATCAATCATGATAAGACAATAATGATTCATATATACATTTTTTCAAAAATGCATCATATACCAATGAAACCACAACAATCCATCTTCATCATGTATCAATGAAAACTCATTGATCCATCTTCATCATATCAATGACAACTCATTGATCCATCTTCATCTATGCAATCTCATCAAGGACAATACATATTATATTACATCAATCATAAATCAATCAATCCTTTAACATCAATCAATCACTTGGCATCCATCAATGACATCAATCAATCAAACCATTGACATCAATGACAACATGATCCAACAATCTCCCCCTTTGGCATTGATGGAAATACCAACATTGATGTTAACACCAATTACCAATTATTGATGTCAACATGTAGATAAGGCATGCTTTACATTAATAGTCAATATGACTATCTCTCCCCATCAATACACATCAATCACATCAATGTGATTAAATCGCCCCCTTTGACATCAATGGCAAAGGGTCATTCTCATCTTGGGGATGCTCCCCTTGCTTGAAATCTCCTTAGGGTTGCTCCCCCTGTCTGAATGCCTTTGATCTTCCTCTGAATAATCTCTCCATTTCTTAACAAGGGATATCACTCTGATGTAATGTTGAAGATACATTGAACATACTCCCCCTGTGACCATTGCTCCCCCTGAAATTATGCTCCTATGCTCTTTCTTCAAGTATAGGGCTCTTCTCTAGGTATGCATTTGATAAATATATCCTCCTATAATCATGGGAAGAAGAGTGACTCCCCATATGGTTATGTCTCCCCTATATTTTCTGCAAGATGAACATTGTGCTACCATATAACGATCCTTGGACCTATTCATGCATCAAACACATGCCATACCAAGCATCATGAAGCAAAAGATATGTCAACAATGAAATAAAAAATCATGAGCAAAATATCAACCAAGTACATCCTGTAGAAAATGTGTGCTCATCATGCACAACACCTATGTACATTAGCCATGTACATCAACATCATGCAATGTGCCAAAAGATATCATCCATGGAATGTATCAATCATATGCCAACATGTGCATCTACCAATATCCCAACCATGTGCATCTACCAACATGCCAAATAATATCACTCGTGACATGTCTCCATCATGAACCAAGTGTCACAATCATGTATCTCAAACAAATTCCAATTGTTGTGTTAATCAAGTAGTACCAATGATGTAGTATCATCAAGCATATGCCATCTATGACTGTACCAAACATGTACATTACCATGCACCAATACCACAAAATGATGAATCCCATATATGTATGCCAAATCCTCCATAAAACATGTGCCAATCAAACTGATAGTAGGTGCCTCTTCCAATGTACTAGAACAGTACCAATCATGCATCAACTATAGATCAACAATGATGTACAACATGATCATCTCATCAACTCACCAACCATATGTCCCAATATGTAGCCCAATCCACATGCAAAATGCATGCACCATGATATCAACATATGCTTCCAATAATACATCATAAGATATATCAATAAAACTCAAATATGTACCAGCCATGTACACCAACAGATCAACATCAATCCATACTCATGGGTTAGTGTCATGCACTCAAGATTTTATTTTACATAATCCAATAGATGAACACTTAAACATGCAACAAATAGTGTAAGAACCTGCAAAAAACAATGTCAGACCCTGCAACAAAGTGTTTTACTATCACATCAAGCTACAATCCATGTTCATAGCCTTTTTCTCAAGGCTTTACCACATATACGCGGTCTGCTACACAATAGCTCACATATGTATGTGACCTATACAAAGTCATCCTGCGTATGTACACGAATGATACCACTGTCACCCACGTATGCTTTAGTAGATGACTTACTTGAGCTTCCCTTCAGTCTTTTATTCCATTATGGCTACTCTGTCTTCTTCACCCACTTCTGTAGATGTCCTTTCTCCTCAGAACTTGAGCTCTGAACATCCATGTTTTCAAATATGTCTCTCTTCCTTACTTCATTCCTTCCTCTAGCCATGCTATTTGAAGTTCTCATCATGGAATTTCTTCTTTTGTTCCAACACTCATGGGATTTGTGGCCAAATCCACTACAGTTGTAGCATCTCATAGTTTCACAGTGAACAACAATGTGTCCTACTTGATCACGTCTCCAACACCTCATGGTGTTATTAAATCTTCCATTATATCTCCTTTCATAAGATCTACATTCAAAATCTTTATGACCATATCCATTACATGAATACCAATGCCCGTGAAAAATACTTTCATACCTTTGTTTTGGTGTCCCAAGAATAGCTTCTTGATGTCTTCCTTGCTTTGTTCTTTTGAAATTTTCTTTGCCTTGTGTAGATGATTGATTTGCGACACTATCTTTCTTCTTTGATTGATTTACCTTATGCTTCTTTGAGGTTCTTTCTTCAGCATGTGTATCTTCTCCTTTGTATTCAAGACCTGATTTATCACATGATGATCTTTGACTTTGCAAGATCTCATCCAATATTAGTGAGCTATTCAAAAATTTGTTTGAATTTTCTACCTTCTTTCTAAGGTCAACAATTTCATCTTCTATCTTACAACATGACTCTTCCTTTTCATTTATTTGATTCTTCAATAGTTCCTCTATTCTTTTGGCTTCTTCAATTTGGGTCTTGAGATGGACAATAGTTTCAAAACATTTTCTAATCTTATCATATACCTTCACATTTTCTTTTTCATTCTTTAGTCTTGTGATTTCTTCTTCCTTTTCTTCTAGTTGAATCTTATTGCTCTCTTTGAGAATTTCCTTTAACATCGATATGTACCTTTGACTCCTCCTAAGAAACTTTTTAGTGTTATCTGAAAGATAGTTATAGTGTGTATAAAAATGATCACTTCTATATCTATATAAACCCTCTTCAATTTCCTTTTGAATTTATAATAGATTTTCTTCTATTCTTTCCATGGGATAACTATCATCAAACTTTACACAAATTGTTTCTAGATCATCTTCTTCACTTGAGAAAAATTCAACATCATCACATTTTGAATCAATGCAATCAAAAGTCTTTGGAGATTATTTACCTTCATTTGAAGTATATTCAATATCTTCCTTCTTGCCAACATCATCACATGATTCTTTTCCTTTAAAATCATCACATATGCAATCAAAAGTTAGATATTCTTTACCTTTGATAATCTTGACGGAGTGATCTTCAACATCTTCTTTCTTTTTTCGATATGTCTCCTCTAGCTTTAGCCATGGATCCTTGGCGAAAGTGAATTGTCCCATGCTCTCTTTGATAGTGCTTGAAAGTCCACTAATAATGGTCTTGAGAGCCAATGCATCATTCTTCTTTCCTTCCCATTGAGTTGCAAACTTTGACTTGTTGTTCAATGGAACCGATCCACCAATGGATTCCTTCCAAATAGTTTCTCCCATTGTCTTCAAATACACTCTCATCTCTGTTCTCCAAGTAGAATAGTTTTCCTCATCATGTATTGGTATTTCATCATCCATTTGTGTGTATATGGATCTCCTTCAAGCTTGTTAATGCTTTTAGTGAAGGCCCACTCTGATACCAATTGTTGGACACACCTACCACACTTAGAGGGGGGCTGTGAATGAGTGTGGGGATCGTTTTCCCAAAACTTCCCTCTTACACAAAAACTCCTTAGTTAACATTCAACATTTTCTCATTACTCATTTCTTTCATTTATAATCAGTTATATGTGAATACATATCAACAACATATATTAGCAACATATCATGAACAAATCATCTCCACAAGGAACAGAAAGAACACAAGATGTATGTATAATTTTTCTTTTTATTATGGACATCAATCCGGGGGTTTTTCAGCAACAACTGAATAGAGTAAAACTCTACAAGAGCACCAACTCTACATGCAAGACTCAACTTACATTCTTAGCACCAGCTGAGATGAGGCAACAATCTTCAACAGATATCAATCTGTCAACATAAACAAGTGCATCAACCATGCACCAACCTATTCCAAGCAACCTGTAATCAACATGTACCATAAACAAGTACATCCAACCATGTACCAAGGATATACCAATAATGTGTCAACTACTCATAAACAATGACTCATCAATATGTACCAACATCATCAACTATACACTTCATGTATGTGCCAGCTCATCAACTGCTTGTCTCAACCATGACTAGTTTTGGATTAGTCAACAACCCCAACTTTAAATAATCATAACTTTGTACTTGTAATGAATAAAGATCTGAAACTGATACACAATGTTCTTTAGTTTGTTTTATACAATTCCTCAAGGTTTCACTACTTGGAACCTTTCATTAAAGGAGTTATAGCAAAAATGGCATACCTTGCTTAATTCTGTCTTATTCTAGAGAGCAACCTTGTAGAGCATTTCCCAAACCAAATATTCGTTGAATTGATCTAAAATTGTTACACAACATACTACAGACTGTACCTTAACCAACACATTTTGTCTCACTAAATTTGGATCTGTTATGAAGAAGTTATGATGTGTTTTCCCAAAACACATGTTTTTTACTAGTTTCAGGACTAGCCACAAACCATAATTTCCACGGAGTGTAACTCCCAAAATGAAATGACCCACAAGATAAATATTTTACCACATATACTTGGATATGTTTTCTCAATGGAATATCAATCCCATGGTCTAAATCATTATAGAAAAAAAATTATAGAGAAAATGGTGAGATGACCTGTAAATAACATACCTTTGAAACCATCACGAAAATAACTTATCCTCCCTTCAATTCTGGCCCTCTTTTCTTCACCTTCCTTCTGAAATTCAGCTCATATATCCTTGGTTACCTCATTCACCTATAGATATTCAATATGCTCAAGTTTTCCACACCTAAAATGCTCAACAAGCTCTCACAAGAAGCTCTCCATCAATACTCCAAAAGATATTCTCACAAGAAGTTCTCCATTGATCCAAAAAAAGGATGATCTACAAGAGAACATTGCTATATTATTTATACTTTCATCCTCTAGGTCACTTAACCCATTTTTAGGTCACTTAACCCATTTCTAGGTCACTTAACCTATTTTCCTTATTTTAGGGTTAACCACTTTCCATAAATATAAATTTCTCCAATATTTTATCATTTAAATATTCCTTCTTGATTTTCTCATCTTACTTTATCATTTCTTGATTTTTTCACTTTTGTTTATTGTTTAAATAATCCGCCTTGAATTTTTCACCTTACTTTATCATTTAAATAATGATTTCTTCTTTTAGTTCACTTTGACTTCTTTGACCTTGGGGGCTTCAAGCCTTCATGTGGGGGTCCTTCATCTTCGTAAGGCCATAACTCGCAAACCATGAGGAGTTATGTAACATTCCACATACCCCCGGAAATGGCATGACAAGCACTATCCATCTAGGATAGTTTCACCAATAATTTCCTTGATCTTCATCTCATTATTCCACATACAAGCATAGGTTCTCCAACCATTCTTCTAGGATAACTCAACCTGTAAAGCATCTTCCCGTGAGGGCTTTCACCATAAGGGGACCACTTTGGAGTTCATCCATTTGTGCACCTTATCAATCATGATAAGAAAATAATGAGAGTAAGGGTCCTCCAACCATTCTTCTAGGATAACTCAAATGGCAAAGCGTCTTCCTGTGAGGGATTTCACCATAAGAGGACCACTTTGGAGTTCATCCATTTGTGCACCTTATCAATCATGATAAGACAATAATGAGTCATCTATAATTTTTTCCAACAATGCATCATATACGAATCAAACCACAATGATCCATCTTCATCATGTATCAATGACAACTCATTGATCCATCTTCATCTATGCAATATCATCAAGGACAATACATATTATATTACATAAATCATCAATCAATAAATCCTTTGACATCAATCAATGACATCAATAAATCAAACCATTGGCATCAATGACAACATGATCCAATACCTTCAACTCTTAAATGGACATTCATTCCTCTAACTTCATTTTCCGAATTGTAAGCACCATGTGCCTTCCCCATTTCTCTGCACTATGTGACAATTCGGTTTGGTTCTCATAATCGTTAACTCTATAAAATGTGCAGTCAACCGAAATTTTGTCAGGCGAATAGACGTTAATAATTTTCCAGAATAAACCAATCTGATTCAACAAAAACAATATCGGATTCTATATTTTGCAGGTCTTGGTCGATCAAGAACCCATCGGGCTTCTATCTCTAAGCCATCCTCTGTTCTACAACAAATATCAAGAAATAGCCCCTTTTTTTTTCTTTATCCCTTGGTTCGCATTGGACCACAGCTGTGACCCGATGCTTATGATTTGGGTGCTTATCCGGAGCCTTGAAACTTTGGGCTCCTGGAGTCAGAGGTTTCCCTTTTTCCACGCGTCCAAACATCACAGAAAAACGAACTGTAGAACGCGTGAAGAACAATGGATCTATGGTGCACATTCTTTCATGCACCATTTCTTCTGTAGTGTCAAATCTCTGAACTTCAATATTTGGCACCACGTGTCCACTAGGGCCCACGGTTTTCGTACTCGAACTACTAAATGTCAAAAATGTCACATCAACTTTAGTACTTTTAAAATTGCGGGGACATGGGTTCGCGGTTTTGGAATAACCTGTTGATCATTCCACAATTGTCCACATGCTCACATGTACCCCTTCGAGGAAATCATGGTTTGGATTGCGGGACTACATTGTAGAATTATCTGTCGTGCAACTTCGATCTCCACAATTCTGCTTGGCCATTGATCTTGATAGATTGTGACCAAAGTTAATGCGGGCTCGATCCGGCTAACTTCTTCGCCAAGTTTAACTACCTTGTGCCAACTCTAGGAGTGACACATGGCAGGGCTCACGAAGCTGACACATGGTCCAATCAGGCAGGTGATATATGTCACATTCTAAGTGCATTTCTATCTTACATAGGTTCTTAACTCACTAACACGTGGCACACATTCCATGTGTCCATGTCATCCCTAGTGACATCATCAATCCACGTCAGTTCGAGATTTCGGACTTCGAGAGATTTCACCTTAGCATACCCCGTTTCTCCCGAACGTTGAATTCCCAAACACCCCGATCTTCTGACACACGTCTCCTTCGATGAACGGTCCTAATTGTCTTCGGACTTCAGGACTTCGGAGCTTCGGGCTTCAAAACTTCGGGATTTTTGTAGTGGCCAGTAAGAAAAAATCAACAAGCCTAGTAAAAATCCTTCCAATTACGCATAACATTTCTAACAAAGAATTTCTGAGTGCGTAACTAATTCATTAAATTCAAATAAGCATATAAAATTTTAGCAGAATTTAACATTTAACATTTAACTACAACATACAAATAACTTAGCCATTTCACAACAAATTACCTGCTTCTGATGCTAATTTTTGCCGATATGATTGTCCCTTCCGTGTTGCCTTGTTGTTGCCTTCCTTTTGCCTGATGCACTACCCAAACCTACTATCCTCCCAGCCAACTAGGAGAAGCCTGTACAGCTCCCTAGCTCGAGGAAACCGAAAGGAATCCTGGCCCCCGTGCCCAAAACCCCCAGCAAACCGGTGCCCCCTATACTAATCCTCCCGACTACAGAGTTCAAACTGTCCTCCCTGCAAATCCAAGAGAACCCCCAAAAGAAAATTTCTCGTAGAAAATGATGATCCCCTTCCTTCATAACCTCCCCCGCTCATATCCCTCCTTCACCGCCCTTTCCTCATTTACTTCCTTACTTACACATAGTTAATGCCCCTTATCCTTTCATTTATTATTTTATCCTTTCGTAATTAATATCTTATCCCTTCGTAATTAATATCTTATCCCTTTCCATGTACGTAAGTCTTTAACAATTTAAACTTATAATTTATTAACCCTATTAATTTAATACCCATGTCAATGAGTGTAATATGTAATTAATTAATCAATTAATTAATCAAATTGTAACCATTAATTAATTAATAAATATTTAATTAGTATCATTATACCAATCTTTGTTTAATTAATAATATGTTAGAAAAATTAATTACTAAATAATTTTTACTTAATAATTCCCTAAACATATATTCTACTAGGGTTGTTACATACACCCACCCTTCAGGAAACTTCGTCCTGAAGTTAAGGTATCTTATGGTACAAGGAAAAGAAGCATGGTTCACACATTCATAACAATTAACCGACATTATCAGTAAGTAAGTCAAGAAAACTCATACATACTAGTGTATATGTACAAGAAATGCATGTGTATCTAGTACATACAAATCTCGTGCATGTACTAATAATCAAACTGTCATCCTTTAGTAATTTATGTATGCATCCAATCCAGTCAGCAAGACTAGTCTTTTTATAAAAGACAACAAACCAATCAATTGTTTGAGAAATCCTTTAATTACTATTATTCGATTCAACAATTTTATTTTAAACAACTGTGATTTAGTTACGTAATAATGAAATTCATATATACACATTTCTCTTTTTTTTTTTTTTTGAAGGGAAAACATTAAATTCCACCACCAGACAGATCTCCATACCTTCTCAACTATTACTACTCATCCTTCCTCCCTAACCTACTTCCATCTTCATTCCTATCCTTCCTTTGCTAGACTATCTTGGAGCGTCAACTATATTGACCTAACTCCAAATAGAACCCGTAAGCGGAAGTGTCGCTATCTTGACCAAAATTCCCTAGCAGGCATCTGGCAGTCATCATCACACGTCTTGGGGAGCGTGAATTAACACCGTCCTCCCATGACTTCAGGTTTCGGAGGATACACAGTGGGAAATGCCTCCACCCCTCCTAACAGGACTAGGGTCCACACCCTACAATGGAATACACAATGGCACCGTTTTTCTGGGGTTTTTTTCATCGTTTATTCGGTTTTGGGCAGTGTCATCACCTGAAATCATGCATTGGTCCACATATCATAGCAATGCATCCAAACCAATATAAATTCCACATACAATATTCATACCATAATGTTTCTCGGTAGTGGTCCTGATATCCACTTTCATCATCATTATCCCTTGGCTATTTCATAGCCCTTAACCTGCAGATTAGTCTGTAACACAAACTCATACATTTCTATGCATTATCATCATGTAATTGCATACTATCATCATTTCAATTTGGTGTCCCTGTACCAATAAATTAACATCAAAGTTTTCCAATTAGAAATAGATCTCATAATATCCCGTAATTCAATTTCGACATCTATTCATAAGATTATCATTTACCCAAAATAGATTGCATCATATCCAACATCATCCTAATAGCATTTAAACATTCATTAAATTCACATTCTCACAATATGTCCCATCATATATATTATCATCAATAACATTTAAACATTCGTAAAATTTACATTCACATAATAGATCGCATTACATACATCATCATCAATAACATTTAAACATTCATAAAATTTACATTCACATAATAGATCTCATTACATACATCATCATCAATAACATTTAATCATTCATAAAAGTTCATACATTTAAAGTTTAGGTGTATCACTTAATAGTTTCATTGTGACTAGAAAATAAGGTATATAGGCCTAAGGTAATCCTAGTTGTCTAAGTCAAAAGGTGGTGTTACATACACCCAACCTTCGAGAAACATGTTCTCGAGGTGGTAAAAAAAGTGAGGGATAGTCTCGTCGTAGTGTCTCGACGTCTTCCCAAGTAGCATATCTTGGACTATACTTGTCCCACTGGACCTTAACTTGGTCTACCAGACGATTCCTGAGCTGTCGGACTCTACGGTCCAATATGCGTAATGGTTCTACCGTGAGGGTTCCCACGTCTGATACCTTCAATTTCTTCCAATTTAGTTTATCTGATTCATTAGCAACATAATGACGTAAAACAGATACATGAAATACATTATGAGTTTTATGCAAGTGGGGTGGCAGTACGAGACGATATGCAACGGGTCCAATTTTCTCTTGGATCCTGAATGGTCCTATAAATCGAGGTGACAACTTTGTCC
>ML781819.1:1154025-1175559 GCA_009831015.1 Picea engelmannii
AAAAAAAAAACATAATATCTATAATATAATAATTAATGTTTATATTAAATGTAATTATAAACCTGGCTCTTATAATAATTAAAAAAAATTAATAAATAAATAAATAAATAATTTAAAATAAAAAAATTAAATAGATTAATAATAAAAAAAAATAGAAAAAAAGAAATTTAAAGCAAAACAACAAAAAAATTTACTCAAATTTAAAACCAATAATAAAAAAAAAATTAAATTCAACGATAGTGGGCCTCACATGAGGCCCACGTGCCCACTTATTCTTACAAAACCCTACACCTGTCTCTTCGAACCCTACGCGTCCTTCCTCTGTCGCCTCTATCCTCTTTCCTCTGCTCTTGGTGTTGGTGTTGTTCTGGTTGCGTTATTGTTTTGAATATATTCTCCTGTCATTAAGTAGTTTAGAGTTTCAATTTCTTTTATGTCGCTGTAAATTCCCTGTTGTCGAGCCTCCCTAGCCTGCTGGTGGCTTCTGATATTCAGTGTGTATATGCTAATGCAATCTCGGCAGATTTTATTCCATGTGTATACTTCTCAATTTTTTTTAACTTCTTTCATGGTTCCATTTGAAGGATGTTTCTACAGGAAGAGCCAAGGAAGAGCTACAGGAAACAATGTATTGTAGCTTTAAAAAAATAAATATCAAGGTTTTCCAATCGTGGGAGCCGACAAGATTATAAAGTTTATTTTTCAGCCTTATTTTTAGGTTCTTGTGTGGGGAATTTGTCCAATTGGGTAGATTTTCTTGGAAACTTCGATGTTCAGGTGCATCTGAGTAATATTTTCACGGAGGGAGCATTCTTCTTCCATCGGAGATTTATTGAGCCAAAATTTCGATACGATTTACAGGATTCGATACTTGTTCCTGTTATTTAAATTCACGAGGGGTATTAGCCCGATCCGCTAAGTTTCTAGGAGGATTTTATGGTTTTAGGGAGATTTTTGGTGTTGCAATATTTTAATATGGTAAGAAGGTTGATCTAGACTTGAACAGCAAGCATTGTTGTTTATCAAGGATTTTTGAGAGACATGAAGTTGTAGGGTTTGGCAGCTTTTCGGGTTTGTCTTAAAGAGAAGTTGTGCCGAGGGTACTGGCAAGGGCGGTTGTCGGCCGGAAAGGTTTGTAGACACTATTGGATGCATAGAAACAGAGAAGTTCGGGCATTCTCCCTAGGGAGCATGTGGATTATCTTTGATGGCCTCGTCGCAGGTCGCACCACCTCCTGCCACTTCCGGGAAAAATCATCTCGAAGCTGGCAGGTGTCAGGTAAGTTCCATTCCATGAAGCAGACATTGATTTGCTTTGTGGGTTGGTTGACATTCTTAAACAGAAGTTCTAGAAGAGAAACTAGTACGAAGAGGAGAATCTGTGGTTGGGTTATGACCAACAGTATTGCGTAAATGGGAGTCGTCGACGTCACTGTCGAGCCGTCGGTGTTCTCTACAGTGAATCAAGTCTAGCTAAGAAGAGTCGTGTTTTCGTCTTTTATTTTATTGACAGAAAACGCTGAAGATTTCGTCTGGTAAGATTAATTTTTTTCGCTCGAAGCTGCCCTTAAATTTAGCTTCTTTTTTTTTACTTGAAAATTGATATCCGTCCATAGTTATTAGCCAAATATCTCGTAGCATTCACATTTTTTTCATTTGAATGAAACGGATATCTGCAATGTTCCTTAATGTTTATGATAATGTAACCAGAAGGAATTCTAGCTTCCTCGGTCAAAATTGATACAGTCTCCTATTTTATGCCTCAAATTCCAGTCTTCACGCTCTATATATGGATCTACAGATTGATTTCCCCATTCGACTATTAACCTCTAATGCCAAAGGTAAACTAATACTATTCTCCGAAACGCTTCTTTCCGAGCTCCTGAACTCTCTGTCATTAGCATGATTGATTCCACTATGTAATTTTTTTAAGTTTTCTTCTTGCATATTTTACTTGCAACAATTAAATACACTAACTTTTAGTCAGAGACATTTGAGTCATATCTTGTCAGGTCTTGTACAGTGTCAACAAGATTTGTTTATCATTCTTTGAAGTTTGTGCAACATACAGCATTTTCAAGTTGATGCTCACTTTGTCTATATTATTGTTTGCTTGATCTTTGCCACAGTTTTTGTTCTGAGTCGGGTTGAATCTTTCTTTGAATGTCTACTTCAAATAGCTTTCCCAACATATTTGAATTAGGCTCTTGTGCGGGTTATTTACTATAAATCAACCTTTGTAATTGTAACAACCCTAGTTGCTTGTTTTACTTTGGTAAAAATTTTTTTTTTTTTTACATTTTCAATTCGTATTGCATTTATTTAGATTTGTTTATATATAATCAAAATAATAGTGTGTTTGGTTTGCAGGTTAGGTAGGAATGGAGCTAGAGCTTGGAGCTTTGGCCCTCAGGCCTAGATTTCAAACAAAAGCTCTGATACCATGTGTAGTGGCTAGTAAGAAAAAATCAACAAGCCTAGTAAAAATCCTTCCAATTACGCATAACATTTCTAACATAGAATTTTTGAGTGCGTAAATAACTCATTAACTTCAAATAAGCATACAAAATTTCAGCAGAATTTAACATTTAACTACAACATACAAATAACTTAGCCATTTCACAACAAATTACCTGCTTCTGATGCTAATTTATGTTGATATGATTGTCCCTTCCATGTTGCCTTGCTACCTTGTTGTTGCCTTACTGTTGCCTGATGCATTGACCAACACTGCCCAAACCTACTATCCTCCCAGCCAGCTAGGAGCAGCCTGTACGGCTCCCTAGCTTCAAGAAATCGAAAGGAATCCTGGCCCCTGTGCCCAAAACCCCCAACAAACCGGTGCCCCCTGTACTAATCCTCCCGACTACAGAGCTCAAACTCTCCTCCCTGCAAATCCAAGAGAACCCCCAAAAGAAAATTTCCCGTAGAAAATGATGATCCCCTTCCTTCGTAACCTCCCTCGCTCATATCCCTCCTTCACCGCCCTTTCCTCATTTACTTCCTTACTTACACATAGTTAATGCCCCTTATCCTTTCATTTATTATTTTATCATTTCGTAATTAATATCTTATCGCTTCGTAATTAATATCTTATCCCTTTCCGTGTACGTAAGTCTTTAACAATTTAAACTTATAATATATTAACCCTATTAATTTAATACCCATGTCAATGAATGTAACATGTAATTAATTAATCAAATTGTAACCATTAATTAATTAATAAATATTTAATTAGTATCATTATACCAATTTTTGTTTAATTAATAATATGTTAGAAAAATTAATTACTAAATAAATTTTACTTAATAACTCCCTAAACATATATTCTACTAGGGTTGTTACAATTTTCCCTTCTATTCACACCTTGTTTCTCCCGAATGTTGTATTCTGGAATAAGCTAACTTGTCAACACGTGTTCCTTGTTTGGATCAATGGACATGAATTGCATGAAGTTCACTCTCTATTCTCTACAGGTGACCGAGAGATGTGACCTTGGCTTAACCTTTGGGCGCTTATCTCACTTTGCAAGATCGACAGTCATGTTTTAAAGAGTTGTGAAGATCAACGACGAGGAGTGATTGCGGAAACTCAATTTTCTTATGCTTTAATTTCCTTCCCAATCTCCACAATGAGAAGATGCTCATCTATGGTGGAATTAATATCCACCATTGATCTATTGATCGAGCAAGATCAATGATCCTGAGGGATTGCAGGGTCTCATCTTACTCTCACTTGAATTTCCTTCTCGATCTCTGCAATGGCTCACCACCATCGATCTCCCTTCAACAAGATCTGATGGTCATGACTTAATCTTCGCTTGACCATCTAAGAATGATGGAATGGTTGTATTACCTACTTTGACTACGAATTACAATGCTTTTCTTACATGGATTGGTTGATATTTTATCAATTATTTACATTATTATTTGGTTTTCATTTTTTTAATAATAAGTTTACGATTTAAAAATGGTTAACTATTTAATAATATTATTAAAAAAACTTCCAAAACCCTTATCACCTTGCTGTACCAAATGAGACTCCAAAAAGGAATGTTAAATTATAGTTTTATAGTGTAAGTTTGAACTCTCTTAATAGAGATATGACCTTGAAGATGTTTCTTCAAATTTTCTCATCAACATGCGTGCGATACATTAAAATAATATATGTTGAATATAAGGATATTCTCTTCCTTAAAAAAAACATTCACTTGTTATATACAGGGATATGAAAAACATGCCTATGCTATTTTAAAATAATATATATTTAACGTAGGGATATTCTCTCCCTTAAAAAAACATTCATTTTTCATATATAGAAATATGAAAAATTGTATAAGGGATGGAAGTTCAATTAATTAATATTTGTAAGAGTGAGCATAAATGTGTAATCATTTTTTCCACCTCTTTGTTTAAATTTGATTGATTGAGATATTTAATTATTTTTAGAATATTGAAATTAGATTTAATGATAAATTTCTCCGGCATCTCCATTTGTATTGAAACAAATTTTATATTATTTAAGGAAATTTAGGTTAATTTGTTTTTGTATTTTCACTAATAATAAATTTATCATAAGTTTTAGAGAATATTCACTACATATAAATTTTTAAGTAGTTATGAATACTATTAGGAATACCATGAATTTATATTTGAAATCATGTAAGTGTATGTATAAAAAAATATTTTTTAATACTTTGCGTGTTCACTTATTCCAACATGTAGATGTTATCCCATGTATTGGATTTCTTTTAGTAAATTGAAGAAAATGTTCTATTTATTTCTAAAGATATTTTCTAATGTCATTAGTTTTCATTGTAAGTTTTTTATAATTTTTATGAAAGTTCAAGATTTTTCTATAAATGTTCTAATGTAAGGTGTATGATTTTTTGTCAATAATACACAAGTGACACTCATATATTGGTTTTTTCATCTAATTTGGTCCTTTGGATCCTTGCATTGATGTCTAGTGACTATTGTTTTCATATGCGTTCCTTTCCACTTCTTCCTCCCCTCATTGGAATAATATCAATGGTCTTTCTTCTTAGAGTCACTTAGTTGTCCTTTATTCTTATCCATATTCTCCAAATGTTGTGCTTGTACATAGGCCTTATCAACTTACTCAGGTTTAAAGAGCATCGCTTGCCTCTATACATGTATATGCATACCACCAATATACTTGAGTAGTACATATGAGTCCTTGGGAGATGTACCCAACATAATAGCCATTTTTCTAAACTTAATGGTGTACTCTTGCACACTGTAGGGGATCCAATTGTCGTATTCATACCCAATAGAGTAGGAATGGTACATGAGATATTTAAACACCTCCCACTTAGTTATTGGGGGAGTTCCCTCAACCTAGGCATCTCTAGGTGACTTTCCCACCAATTTTGGGCATGTCCCTCTAACTTCAATCGGATAAATGAAATATTTTTCTCTTCTCCTATTTTATGGACATTAAAAATAATCTTCTCATTGTTGCAAGAATTGACTCAATTTGATAGAATAAATTTCACCTTGGTAGGGTTTGATGTCAACTTTCACTTCCACTTTAAATAGAGATTGAGAAGAACTGATGGCGCTATAACTTGGTCTTTCTTTCTAATGATATTTTTTTAGCTCCTTTTCTACGTCATTTTTTTCTCCATATTTTGTGTCGAAGCCATATTTTGAGTTAGATCTACCAAACTCCTTGAAAGGTACAAACTTATTATTTAGTTTTGTTATGAAGACGGGAATGTTTCAAGAGATGTTAACAACTTGTGCTTGCATATTTGAAAATATCTCTTCTAATCATCATGTGGAGTGTTATTACTATATTCATATTCTATGGCTAGGATCTTAAGACTTTTTTCTTACACCACTTCCTATATCCTACAACTTCCAACAAAAACCCCAAGGAAAGCTTCTTTGATAACAATACGATATGTAATGTATCATGGATATTCCAAATGTAGAGATGGAATGTTTGATACTCATTCTTTCAACCGTTAACCTTGTTCATTTAAGCATAAATAAGCCATTCATAAATAGGAAATGAAAGAATGAAAGCATTATCCATATAATAGAACATAACAAAGTTGATTAGGTCTAGCATGGGCAGTTAAGAGGAGATGATGTTATGATTCTCACCAAAGTTCAAATCCTACTTATGACTTATTTTCCCCTTGTGGCTACATGGAATTGACAAAGTACTCATAGTATCACTCTTCCTCAAGTGCTTCAATGTGGGGTAAGACATTTCAAAACATTTTTCAATTAGGTTTAGCTTAGGTGTTTAAGAGGAAATGTTATTATCCTCCCCACTTAGATTCACATACTACTTGTGAGATGTTTTCCTCTCATGGGTTGATTGGGGATAGTAGAGTACTAGTTATCTTTCTCTTTCTTTAGTGCTCAAGAGTGCTATGATATGATTCCAAACATTTTTATCCCAAGGGATTAACTCAACTAGTTGTTTCCAATTTTGTTTGGAATTTGGTTAGTTCCATTCTAACAGGTGCTTGGTTAAAATACTCTTGGGTTATGTGCACTAGTCTATGCCAATGATTTTAGTAGGGATGTCATCCAAAAATGTGAGGAACCACCCCTTGAGTTTCGTTGAGAGATAATTTATTTGGAAAAAACAAAGCATAACAAAGAAGTAAGCATAACTCCCTTGTATCTCCATTACATTCATAGAAAGAGTTACATCCAAGCCATAACATATAGTTAGAGTGGGGAAATCTCATTACTAATCAATAGACTAAACAAATAATCAACTAGCTATCCAAATAGATTATGAACATTAGTTTCACATCGATATATATCCTTTTTTATATGGTTACAAAATATTCAAGATGAATCAATAAATAAAAATGACAACCCATTAAGTACAAAATTCCCCACATCTTTAATCTAGGATGGAGAGTTTTCTAGGTTTGTTGGATCTATGTATGATTTGATGTGTACTTAGGCTTCCACATATATCTTTTTGTTGTCAGCATACTTATTCTTATGTGGGTGAGACCATTTCCTAATGGACCACCAACTATAGTATACTATTATGTATTTTATCAACAAAAATAGTATACTAGTATGTATGTTATCAACAAAAATATCATAACTTGGCCACAACAGGCCCCCCTTATAACTGCCAAACATATATCCCTTAGAGTCCAACATTTAAGTTGAAATAAATTTGTATTACAAGGTTAAGTACAAGTCCCATGCTACTCAAGCTAATTACAAGTATTAAGAAAATTTGGCAGAATAAATTCGTCTTCGACCTTGGTAAGTAAGCCAAAGGATGTTTGTATTATTAACTTTGATGCAAGTATTTGGAAAAGCCTCAAAATTTAGCATCTAGGTTAGCAAAAGTTTTATTATGAGGTAGAATATAAAAGTCTTGAGAAAATCGGTGAAATAGATCATAGTAAAAACCTACATCTAAGCTTAAATAAATTCATATTATGAGGCCAAGAGTAGGTCTAAGCTAATGATACATATTATGAGGCAAGAGTAGGTCTTAAGCTAATGCTTGGTGCAAGTCCCATTGAATTTGATGAAATAGATCCCCTTCATAACCTTACATCTAATTCCAAGAAAGAGTATATTATCAAGTTGAGTATAACTTCCAACATTTGTTAAAATAGATACCCCTTAGAACCTAGTATATAAGTTGAAGAAAGTGTGTTTTATGAGGTTGGGTCAAGTCCTTAGTGAATTGGAAAAATAGATATCCCAAAAAACGTAGGATCGAAATGAATGAACCCACAAGCAAGTACCATTCTAAGGTTAGGTCCAAGTCTTAGGCTAATTTTGTAAAATAATATTCCTCTTTAAATGTGGAAGTGGGATTTAATTCTAAGGAATTTCATGATATTATGAGGTTGGGTACAAGTTTCAAATGAATTTAGTAGAATGGATATTCCTCAAAACCTCACACATAAGCCTATAGAAGTTAAGTATGAATCTAGGTGAATTTTAGAGTTCTAGGTAACTTCACTTATTAAATACCATGTCTTGGCATCTATGTTGTTCAATGAAAGTCTGGAATATATGGTTAGTTGTAATTCCTTATGAATTTGGAAAAATATATTTTTTAGAAATATACATCTGACTTGAAGGAAAACTTGTATTATAAAATTGGACACTATCTAAACTCAAGAATGTTAATATTATGTCATATCCCCATCCCCACCTTCATATATGAGGGTGGAATTGAAGAATATATTAGAGAAAACATATCCCCACCTTATATATATATTTCAAATATGTGTGAACCTAAAAATAGATCTTTATAACACTAAGGGCAACTACTTGCTAAATTTTGTGAAATAATTATCCTGTAAAACCTAGCTTGTAAAAGAAAATGATATTAAGCCATCCAACCCATGGAAACATCTCTTTTAAAATAGGTGTGAGAATAAATAATGATAAAATAAAAAATCACAGAGGCATAATGTGGTCCGTAGTCTCATTAAAAATTCCACGTTTTGGGTCGCTCATTCAAAATGCAGGCACAACGACTAAGAGTCCCCGTACGATTTTGGATGAACTTTTCAAATCGAGTGCGGCTTTTCCTTTATTCTTTCTATGACTTACACTGCGCATCTTGCAAAATAATATCCTTCCTTTCTCATTTTCAGCCATCATTGGGGTCCTCTCAGCCTACATTCTACAATCTTTTGGCCTTCTGCTTGTTTGGGCCTCAAGTTTTCATACTTGCTTGAGCCTCAAGATTCACAATCTGCAGCAGATTTTCAGCAATATAGCAGATGATCAAAGGCGTTGTATTCTATTCCATATGTTCTCCTGCTCTGCTAAATCTGGCCAAGCTTGTCTTCTTCGTAATCTCGTTTAGTATGCGCCGGTTGATTCGTTTAATACAGAGAGTTATTGATATCCATTCCTTCAGGCGGCCATTGGCGTTTGTTAAGATAGAGAAGAAAGAGAAGAGTAGACGAAGTTCGAATGGTAAGAAGAATGACAATACTGTTCCGAAGGGATTCCTTCCTGTGTATGTAGGGAAAGATATTCCTACGAGATTTGTGATAGATGTTAGCATTTTGAACCATCCCCTATTTGCAGAGCTGTTGGAGGCTTCTGTAAAGGAATTCGGATACGAGCAGCAGGGAGCTCTCAGGATTCCCTGTGATGTCTTATTGTTTCAGAGGATCCTTAATCTCATTAACAGTAAACATCCAACATCATCAATCTCTCATGAATGAGTTTGATAGGCTGATATTGTTTTGTAACGAAACTATCTAAATTCCATTAATGGATGGATAGTTTATATCTATATGGACATATGATAATATCTCTCAGGAGTTTGGGCACCGTATCTGAAGGTCTATTGATGGCAGAACTGGAACTGTAAGGCGTCATTATCTCTTATGCTATGTCTTGCTTGCTTTATTAAAAACAATAATGTGACTGGAGAAATCTCTATATATTTGTATGTTTAATGTGAAAAACACTTAATTGATAGTAAACATCTAAAAACATCAAAAAATTTGCCACAAAGTTTGTTAACCTCCAAACAAAATCTTAGATAGGGTTGAATTAATATTAACTATCATGGAGGCCCAACTCTATCCAATTTGCTTGAAAGTAGTAAGACAATCCATCAGATTGAAATCCATGTCCATGTTTGTTTTTTCTAATTTTCTTACAACTTATTTAATCAAAAGAGTTTACATGTATTTTTTCTTCGTTAGTTTAAACATAACTTTTTCGTTATATGGATCTACAATTTACCAGTAGATTGGGAGATTTGTACAAACTTCCGTTATATCGATGTAAAATTTAACAGTTGATTGGGAGATTTGTACAAATCATTTTAGAGATTTGTACAAATGATTTTAGAGTGAAAGGTAAAAGGTCATTTCACAGGACTGCTCAAGGCAAAATATAAGACAACCTTTACTCACAAGTAAACTAATGGTAATCATGGTATTGAGTTTCAACTTTCAACCACGATTCGTTTAAGAATGTAATTATTACATTCTTATTTGGATTGACAGTTTTGATCATCAAATCTAAATCTAATTTGTAATGAGAGACAGGGATTGGAAGAAGACTTAATATTAGCAGTAATTTTTGAATTAACTCTATAACATATTATAGTAAAAATTTTCAGTAATTATATGTAAAATAAAATTATATATTTATTTTAATAATTTACAAAAATATTAATATGAAGGTATTGTTTGTAAAATGAAATTATATATTTATTTTAATAATTTACAAAAAATATTAATCTGAAGGTATTATTTATAGATTGTAATGAATATGAATTTCCTTAAAACATAATTTTTTTAAATTTTATATTCAAATTTTTATACCATAAAATATTTACACTTATGTAATATTCTCAAAATCCTAACATCAAAAAATACATTCTCCAATATTCCAGCATTTTAATTGCATTATTTCATTTAGCCAAGAAACCAGAATCCAATTACTTAAATGTAAAGAGTTGGAATGGAGCGACCAAACAAATCTGCTATCTGAACTCAGTTTAAACCCAACGTCTTGGACTCGAACCGTAGGTGCAGGGAATCTGCAATGGAGATAAGGGTTGCTGCTTTATTGGTTACATGTGTATTTTATTTATTAAAGATTTAAAATTACAAGTTTTCAATTTTTTTATATTTTTTATTGAATTTTTTCTAATCAAATCAGATTTAAATATTTAAATCAGTACATTTAATGAAGGTTAAAAGAGATTTAATTTAGTTTTTTAAATTCAAAAATTATTAACCAGTTTTTCAAATATTATATTTATTATGGCACAACTACACAACCACGTTATAAAAGTGGTTTAGGTATATCTACTATATTAATTATTTTTATAATAAATAGGTAAAATTAGGGTTAGAGTTTCAGATTAATTCTATAATAAATAGGTAAGATTTGAGTTAGGGTTTCAAATTCATTCTATAATAACTAGATAAAATTAGGGTTAGGGTTAAGATGATTAAAGTTTCATATATACTCTCATTTTCCACCTTTCTTTCAAATAATTAATAATAAAATTTACTATTTAAAAATTATCAACTCCTTATTTTTTTATATCAGCACCAAACATCACTAACTCATCGCTCACAAATCTATATTTGTTTACTAAAACTTTACTTTAAATACATTGTAAAGGACTTAACATCAATTTTAAAATGTTTTTCAACTCATTCCGTGCAATTTTGCTTGATCATAGGTCGAGTGACATTGATCATAGGTCGAGTGACAGACAAGGTTAAGATCTCATTGCATCTCGGTCTATTGTAGGTTTGATTTCTCTTCTATGTACTATATTAGTAAAACTATGTACTATATTAGTAAAAGAAAGAATGTATTTCACTAGAGTTGTGGATGAAGCATAGTTTTTATCATTTTTTTTTTAAGAGTGAGAGTATTGTCGTGACATTTTAAAGAATGAGTTATGGGTATCCTCTTAAACTTAACTTCTTTCCCATGTGAGTTTGTATACCTGTTGGACAAATTATTTTTAACCTAACCTAACCTACTGTTAGTTTTTTTCTCAAATTTATGTATGAGACACTCCATACACAAATTGTTCGGGTTAGGATACCTGGTGTTTTTAAAGGTTTTCCACGAAATTGGGTTGTCCCTCCACTGGGACGGATTGTTATCGTTCTCTTCTTAGAGGATGAATTCTTCTCCAGTGTGCATGGTCAAGGTGTTCTTTAGCACCCTTGTCACCGACCTCCTTTTTCAGTAGTCACGAGCTTTATCTCCGTCCATCACAAAACCTAATTTCCGTCTTTCTTTTTTTAAGAAATTTCCTCCCTAAGACTCTTAAATTTACTTCTAGCATCAGATATACTTCTAGCATCCGGTAACTTGCTATTCCACAAACGACCTAGGTAAGCTTAAATGATTTGTACCGAATTGTAAAGCACTGTTCATTTTATGAACTTATCCTAAGCCATCATGGTTTGGGCTAAACTTTCCCGGCAATGTAACTTACAGAAACTTACAAATGGCAGAGATGGAGCAGACCTTGTAAATCAAAAATATTGGAATCAAAAGTTCAACATTAACTTTCTAGGTAAGCTTAAATGATATGTACCGAATTTTAAAGCACTGTTCATTTTATGAACTTATCCTAAGCCATCATGGTTTGGGCATAAACTTTTTTAGCAATGTAACGTCATCATGGTTTGGGATAAACTTTCATAGCAATGTAACTTACAGAAACTTACAAATGGCATAGATGGAGCAGACCTTGTAAATCAAAAATATTGGAATCAAAAATTTAACATTAATTTTTTTTTTAGGGCTTATTCAAACTGTAATAACTCATAAATATAAGTTTTCTTATATACACCCCGCACCTCCACTTTATAAATAGTGGAAAAATTAAAACTAAATAAACAACTCTAATGTATTCTAATTCTACATTAACAATAAAATATTTCAAATAAATAAAAATAGAAAGATAAATCCTACAAAGTTTTTACAGGCCACCAAAACTAATTATTGAATTATTGAAAAAATTATCTCAGTAAAATCTAACGGTCTCGAACCTATATGTAAGCAGATTAAAAAACAGAGTAAGGCCTATTCACATCCATCTTTTAGCAAATTTCTTGAACACTCACATGAAGCAAATTTATCGATGCCCTTCATCTTAGACATGCAAGGAGCACAAATTCAATCCGATCGAAGAAAGCAAACAGAGATCGAATGGATGGGTAGAGCCATAAGAAATTGCTTGTAGACACGTCTAAACCTCATCCCTCTGACCAAATTTACGGGTGTCTTGGATCTCAAATATGCAAGGAACAAATTCATCCAGTCTTGAAGAAAGCATTGTCAATCGGAGATGGATGGATGGGTAGAGTGATAAGAATTTTTTCTGTTGAATGAGATATTGATTTTTTTTTAATATGATTAAGTAAATGTGAAAAAGTAAACACTTAATTTAAGTTTTTATAAAAGAGAGGAAAATCACAACCCTTCATTTATTTTGATGAGAAAGAATAGAAAACACAATAAGAACTAAAATCTTATACACTTCTGGGCATAATTAGCACAACCACTTTATAAAGGTGGTTGATATAAGTTTATGGGCCATATCATTTACTTTTATAATAAAGAGATAAGATTAGGATTAAGGTTTGAGATTAATCATATAATAAATAGTCAAAATTAGGATTAGGGTTCCGTATTAATCCTATAATAAATAGGTAAGATTAAGATTAGGGTTTCAAATTAAGATTAAGGTCATTAGAGTTTCATATGAGAGTAAGCCCTCATTTTCCACCTTACTTTCATATAATCAATAATAGGATTTTCTAGGTAAAAATTATCAACTCTTTGTCTTTTATATCAATGCTAAAGATCACTAACTCTTCATTCACAAATCTAAATTTGTTCACTAAAACTTTACTTTAAATACATTATAAGGGAAATCTTTTACATCCCGAAAGTGTTTGATCATGGGTATAGTGAAAGACAAGGTTCAGATCAACAAGGATACCTACTTCAATTTTTTAAATTTATTGATTTCATCTCAATATATTGTAGGTTTGATTTTTATTCTATGTACTATATTAGTAAAGGAAAGAATGTATTCCACTAGAGTTGTGCATGAAGCATAGTTTCTACCATTTTATTTTTGAGACTAATTAGTATGACATTTTAAATAATGAGTTATGGGTTACCTCTTAGGCTTAACTCCCCATTGTGTATTTGTATGATGGTTGCACAAATCATTTTTCCCCGCTGTTCACTCTTCTCAAATTTATGTCAGAGACACTCCATGAAAATTTGTTTGGGTTAGGATGATCAGGTGTTTTTATAGGTTCTGCACGGGCTTTGGATATCCCTCAATTGGGACGGATTGTTACCGTTCTCTTCTTAGAGGATGGAATCTTCTCCAGTGTGCATGGTCACGATGTTCTTTAGCACCCTTGTCAAGGAACTCCTTTTTAGTAGTCACGGGATTTACTCGCTTCGTCACAAATCCTCTTTTTCGTTTTTTTTAAAGATATTTCCTCAGTAAGACTCTTAACTTAACTTAAGAATATTTTTTTAGCTTAAATTGATATTAAAATTCCGTTTTTCAGGGTTAGCCGATCTCATATACTTCTAAGACACTTAACTTAACCTAAGGAGATTTTTAAGCTTAAATTGATATTAAAATTCCGTTTTTCAGGGTTAGCCGATCTCATATACTTCTAACATCAAGTAGCTCTTTATCCCACAAACGAGCTAGGTAAGTTTAAATGATATGTACCTAAACGTGTTATCCCACAAACTACTTAGGTAAGTTTAAATGATATGTAAGTGCATTTTTTGATCTTAGCCTAAGCCACCATGATTTGGAGTAAACTACCTTAGCAATATAACTTACAGAAACTTACAAATGGCAGAGATGGAGCACTAATTCTAGGGCTTATTCAAAATACAACTCGTGAATAGTGGAAAAATTAAAATTAAATAATAGCGAAATCCTGCAAGCAACCTTAATGTGCTCCAACTCTACTTTAGCAGTGAAATGCTCCAACTCTACTTTAGCGGTGAAATATTTTAGATAAATAAAAATTTATAAATAAATAAGAATAGTAAGATAAAGCCTACAAAGTTCTTGCCTCTAAATTATTGGTACTCAGATTACAAAAACATAATAATGCCTATTTACATCCATGTTTTCAAGACTTCTTGAACATTTTCTATCCCCGAAGGGGAATAAATGTCAAAACAAAACCAAATTCAACCGCTGAAAAACTCAATTGGAGCAAATTTATCGGTGCCCTAGATCTCAGACATGCAAGGAACGCAAAAGCATCCAAAGATTGGAGATGGATGGGTAGAGCGATAAGAAATTTCTGTGCTGAATGGGATGTTGGTTTTTTCGTAAACATCTTATCCGTGCCCTGGATCTCAAACATGCAAGGAAAGCAAATTCAGTCCGATCGAAGAAAGAATTCGGAGATGGATGGGTAGAGCGATAAGAAATTGCTTTGATGAATGGGATGTTGATTTTTTCGTAAACATGTCTAGACTTCATCCCTCTGGACGTTGGAGTTTCTTGATTTCTTATGGCTCCTCATCTTCGTTTCATTTGGTAGATGAAATCAGAAAGGCCTCCCCAAGCCAGGACAAGCTTCACATTACATATTATTTTGACTAAATTAATTATAAATCTTTTAAGCATTTAAGTGTGGTAATCACTTGATTAGTTACACTGTAATTACTTAATATGATTAAGTAAATGTGAAAAAGTAAACATATAAACTTAAATCTTTATAAAAACAAGAAAATTTAAAATCACAACCCTTAATATTCCATCTACATTTAAAATCCTATTAAATATGCCAATTTTCAATAAACATAAATATTATCTTATTTTTCAAATAGTATATTTAAAAACAATTTAAACAAATAATGCTAAAACGTATAGTCCTTGCAGCCACTATAACTTTATACGACAATTCTCGTCCTACCACTTCATTAAAAACACATATAAATCGAAATAAAACCTTTTTTAAGGTACAAATAAAACCTTTTTTAAAGGTACTTAATCGGTACGTTTGATATTTTAATGGGAAGAGTTTTCAATATTAACAGATCACATCCAACTTTATCAATCAATCATGAATGGTTTTAGTAGGCGACTATTGTTTTTTAATGAATCTATCTAAATTCCATTAAAGGATGGATAATTTATATATGGATATATGATAATATATCTTCGGAGTTTGGGCACCATTTCTGAAGGCCTATTGATGGCAGAAATGGAACTCCAAGACTTCATTTTATCTTTTCCTTGACGCTTTGGATTGTATGCTATGTCTTGCTTGCTTTATTAAAAATCTCTATATATACTATGTCTTGATTGCTTTATTATAAAACTCTGAGTCTATCCTGCTTGCTTGATGTCTTATTGTTTGAGAGGATCCTTAATCTCATTAACACTAGACATCCAACATCATCAATCTCTCATGAATGATTTTGATGGGCTGATATTGTTTTGTAACGAAACTATCTAAATTCCATTAATGGATGGATAGTTTATATCTATTGGACATATGATAATATCTCTCTCGAGTTTGGGCACCGTATCTGAAGGTCTATTGATGGCAGAACTGGAACTGTAAGGCGTCATTATCTATTTTCCTTACGGTTTAGATTGTATGCTATGTCTTGCTTGCTTTATTAAAAACAATAATGTAACAGGAGAAATCTCTATATATGTGTATATTTAATGTGATAAGTGTTTAATTGATAGTAAACATCAAAAAGGTCAAAATATTTGCCACAAATTTTGTTAACCTAAAAAAAAAAACTTAGATATGGTTGAATTAATATTAACTATCATAGAATTTCCTAATGTCGCGAATTCTAGGTAAATCAAAATGGGGCAGCCTAGTATGCTGCAAGAGGAAGAGGTTTGCGAGGATGTGGTAAGGAGGCTCTTCTGAGCTTGCTTCCAGACTTTGTGTGTGCCTCCACATCAGAGCTTCCCCTTGCTTCTTCTCGTGTCATTTCCCCGGACCACTCTCCGAACGGGCCACTGCTCGAGATTTGCCTCCTCTATCGTCTCCTTACACCTGTCGATTCGAATGGCTCGACAGCCAGGGAAATTCCCTGGGCTTTGTACCAAAGCTCAACCCATCACCCCCCCGCCAGCCTTCGCCTCCTCCTCCACCACTCTCGGCTCCCCTTCCACCACCCTCTGCTTCCCACGTTCTGTCAATTATTTTCTCTTCTTTGTCCTCTACCCTCCCCTCTCCCGACTCCCCCACCTCATCCTCTGATCTACATCCACCCCCTTCGCCCTCTCTTGTTTGCACCCGTTGCACTAGAAAGGAAGCTATCAAGGACTCTTTGGACGTCATTAAGTGAGCAATTGATGACATCAAAGGCGCCATCAATGAGATGCACCAAAGAGAAGAAGAAGAACGGACTCGTCGCGAGGAACACTTGATGACTCTTCTAGAGGATCTCAAGCAAGTTATTTCGGACACAGGTGTGCTAAGCCAGGACACCGCCCAAGACCAAAGGCACGAGCAGAGGCTCCACCCCAGCTCAGGCTAGCTTCTTCTTGCTCAGGTTTCCTATGTTTTTATGCATCCAGATATAATATCTCACAAGTTCTATGCCGTGTGCGGCATCTCAACTCTAGGAATTTACAGTTTTATCTCATTTCGGTTTTGTGTTTCCGGTATGAACACTCTAGCAGGAAGTATAATTCCGAGTGGCATACTAGATCTAGTTTTGTACATTTCAAGTTTATTACAATTTTTAAAGTTTTACATGGTTTCTGAAATTTACTGGCCACTTAGCAACTTTGATTTCCCAATAAAACAAAACTGTCACAGCCTCTTGGAATAGCATGACAGCTATAACTCTTACTACTTAACAGGTTCCAATACAAATTCTAACTTACAAAAAAAATATTAACTATCATAGAGGCCCAACTCTATCTCCATGTTGCTTTATCCAGGCCCAACTCTATCTCCATGTTGCTTTATCCATTTTCCTTGAAAGTAGCAAGACAATCCATCAGATGGAAATCCATGTTCATGTTTGCTTTCATTTAGCCAAGAAACCAGAATGCAATTTACTTAAATGTAAAGAGTTGGAATGGAGCGAACAAACAAATCTGCTATCTCAACTCAGTTTAAACCCAACGTCTTGGACTCGAACCGTAGGTGAGTTGGCTTAATTCTAGTCCATGCATACGTATTACTCGATCAGATTTGCCACTACAGTCGGAATTTGCATTTAAAGGACGATAGTCAATATTTGCCTTTTAAAAACGAATATCAATATTCGCCTAGCTTATCTCGATGACAGATTCCCCGCATTCGCCGACATGGGTAGTTGGTCCCCCTCCCGTCTCCGTTTACACAGGCAGGGAGAGGCATTCGCTGCTGGAACCATTTGTCTGTCGAAAAAAGCCTTCTCAACCGGAAAACCTATTTTCCGAGATCTCCATCAGTATGGAGGCCTATGGCGCTAAGCACAGTCAGCAGAGACTAAACTGCAAGGTACAGAGCTGAGAGTTTTCAGGTTGAGAAGGTTTTCCACGGGCAAACAGTTCTGACGACGACCACTTTCGGGTCCGGAGAGTGGGGCTCAGCGAACGGGTGCAGGGAATCTGCAATGATGATAAGGGTTGCTTCTTTATTGGTTACATGTGTTTTATTTATTAAAGATTTTACATGTGTTTTATTTATTAAAGATTTAAAATTACAAGTTTTCAATTTTTTAATATTTTATAATTAATTTTTTCAAATCAAATCAGATTTAAATATTTAAATCAGGACATTTAATGAACTGTAAAAAAGAGATTTAATTTAGTTTTTTAAATTCAAAAATTATTAACCCTTTTCCCATTTTTCAAATATTATATTTATTAGCATAATTACAATGTAATAGTGGTTTAGATTTATCAATTATATGGATTCTTTTTATAATAAATAGGTAAAATTAGAGTTAGGGTTTTAAATTAATCTTATAATAAACAGGTAAGATTAAGATTTCAAATTATTTCTATAATAACTAGATAAGATTAAGGTAAAAGTTAAAATTAAAATAATTAAAATTTCAAATATATCCCATTTTTCACTTTTCTTTCAAATAATCAATAATCGAATTAACATTTTAAAGGACTTAACATCAATTTTAAAATGTTCTTCAACTTAATCCATGCAATTTTGCAACTTTTACATACCGAAAATGTTTGATCATACTTGGAGTGACAGAAAAAGTTAATATCTCATTGCATCTCGGTCAGCTTTGATTTCTCTTTTATGTACTATATTAGTAAAAGAAAGAATGTATTCCACTACAATTGTGCATGAAGCATAGTTTTTACCATTTTATTTTGAGAGAGTATTGTCATGACATTTTAAAGAATGAGTTATGGGTTTCCTTTTAGGCTTAACTTCCCATTGTGCCTTTGTATAACTGGTGGACAAATTCTTTTTTACCTACTGTTCGCTTTTCTCAAAGTTATCTCTGGGACACTCCATACACCAATTGTTCGGGTTAGGGTACATAACTAGTGTTTTTACGAGCTTGGGTTGTTCCCCCACTGGGACGGATTCTTACCGTTCTCTTTTTAGAGGATGGATTCTTCTCTAGTGTGCATGGTCACGGTGTTCTTTAGGACCCTTGTCACGGACCTCCTTTTAGTAGTCAAGTGCGTCCTTCACAAAACCTCCTTTGTATCCTTTTAAGAAATTTCCTTCCTAAGATTTTAAGAATATTTAAATTTACTAAGAATATTTTCAGCTTAAATTAATATTAAAATTCATTTTTTCAAGGTTAGATATACTTTCAACATAGTGTAACTTGCTATTCCACAAACTATCTAAGTAAGCTATGATATGCACTCAATCTTAAAGCACTATGCATTTTGTGAACTTATCCTAATCCATCATGGTTTGGGGTAAACTTCCTTAGCAATGTAATTTACTTACAAATGGTAGAGATGGAGCAGATCTTTAACTCTAAAATATTGGAATCAAAAGTTTAACACTAATTTTAGAAGATCTTTAACTCAAAAATATTGGAATCAAAAGTTCAACACTAATTTTAGCAGATCTCAAAAATATTGGAATCAAAAGTTCAACACTCATTTTTTAGGGCTCATTTAAACTGCAACTCATGAATCGCTGAAAAATTAAAACTAAATAAGAGTGAAATCCTTGCTCCAACTCTACATTAGCAATAAAATATTTTAGATAAATAAATAAAAATAGAAAAATAAATCCTACCAAGTTCTTGCAAGCCACCAAAGCTAGTTATTGAATTATTGAAAAAATTATCTGAGTAGAATCTAATGCCCTCGAAACTATGGGTACCCATATTAAAAAACAGAATAAGGCCTATTCACATCCATCTTTTAGCAGACTTCTCGAACATTTTCTATGGCCACAGCTGGAAATTTAAAATGAATAAATGTCAAAACAAGCCCAAATTCAACGACAAATTTATCGGTGCCATGGATCTTAGACATGCAAGGAACACAAATTCAATCCGATGGAAGAAATCATCCAGAGATTGGAGATGGGTGGTTACAGCCATAAGAAATTGCTCTGTTGAATGGGATGTTTTTTTATTAAAGATGTGTAGACACATCTAAACCTGATCCCTTTGAGCAAATTTACAGGAGAGTTGGATCTCAGACATGCCAGGAACGCAAATTCAGTCCGATCGAAGAAAGCACAAATTCAGTTGATCGAAGAAAGCATCTGTAGATCGGAGTTGGATGGGTAGAGCGATAAGAATTTTCTCTGATATTTTCATAAGCATGTCTAGACCTGATCCCTCTAGACTTTGGAGTTTCTTGATAGTCATGGCTCCTCATCTTCACTTTGTTTGGGAGATTAAGTCTGAAATGCCTGCCAAGCCACAACACACTTCACACTCTACATATTTTATATTCCATGGCTAAGTAAATCATAATAAAATGGAAGTCTTTATAAAAGAAATAAGAACTAAAAACCTATACACCTCTAGAAGTAAAATTAGCACAATCATATTATAAAGGTGGTTGATATAAGTTCATTTGTCATATCAATTATTTTTATAATGAATAGGTAAGATTAGGGTTAGGGTTTGAGATTAATCTTATAATAAATAGGCAAGATTAAGGTTAGGGCTTCACATTAATCCTATAATAAATATGTAAGATTAGAGTTAGGATTTCATATTAGGATTAAGGTTATTAGAGTTTCATATATGCCCCCATTTTCCACCTTTCTTTCAAATAATCAATAATAAGATTTACTATGTAAGAATTATCAACTCTTTGTCTTTCATATCAACATCAACGTCCACTAACTCATCACTCACAAATCTAAATTTGTTCACTAAAGCTTTACTTTAAATACATTATAAAGGAAATTTTTTACATCCCCAAAATGTTTGATCATGGGTAGAGTGACACACAAGGTTAAGATCAACAAGGGATCCCTGTTTTGATTTTTTATAGGTTTGATTTCTATTCTATGTACTATATTAGTAAAGAAAAGAATGTATTCCACTAGAGTTGTGCATGAAGCATAGTTTTTACCATTTTATTTTTAAGATCAAGAGAGTATTAGCGTGATATTTTAAATAATGAGTTATGGGTTACCTCTTAGGCTTAACTCCCCATTGTGCATTTAGATGACTTTTGGACAAATTATTTTTCCCCACTGTTCAGTTTTCTCACATTTTTTTCTGAGACACTCCATGCACCAATTGTTTGGGTTAGGGTACATGTGTATGACTGTTGGAAAAATTATTTTTCCCCATTCTTCACTTTTCTCACATTTATGTCTCAGACATTCCATGCACCAATTGTTTGCATTAGGGTACAGAACAGGTGTTTTTACAGGTTCTCCACAGGCTTGGGCTTTCCTCAACTGGGACGGATTGTGACCGTTCTCTTCTTAGACTGTAATGCCCCTAAACTGATAAATGATTAAAGATTATTAAGCACGTTTTAATTAAGGAAGAAATACAATTAATAAAATAACATTGATTGCAGACTGCATTCAATGATCAGATAAACCAATTT
>ML781819.1:1235481-1267592 GCA_009831015.1 Picea engelmannii
GACCTTTGGTTGCATGGCCAAGGGAAAGGGGGTCTCATCACGAGCCAGCCTTATCATCTCTGCGAAGATACCAGTGGGTAACACTGTCAGCTCTAGTCACCACGCCAAGGCAGTGTCCTCTGGTTAGACCTTGAAGTAAAAAATAAAGAAAAGCAATAAATAAAAAGATAAAGGCAATAAAGGGATTGGAAAAAATGCATCCATGACGGGTACATCTCGCCTCCTACAAAGGCACCCACAAACAACACCTTCCCTTGGTCTTACTATGACTTGACATCCCTAGACCATATCACCTCATAAAACATGGCTTGAATGATCTTCTGAAGAAACTTTCCTTATCTTGTGGGTATTAGCCCAATAGGTTATTTTGTCGGTTTCTTCAGCTTTGTATAGTAGATATGTGTAATGTCTTTGAGCTCTTAGATGATATGCTAGGGATTTGATGCATGTATTTGATAACTTTGATGATGAAATATGACTGACATTGCTATGATCCCGAGGACTGATGAGCCCATGGAGGGCGTAGTCTTTGATGTGCAGAACCATACCCGGCGGACAGGTACCAGTGGACCGGTACACATGGGGATATGATTAGTTTGAACCTCCATGGGGCTGAAGAGCCCATCAAATGGTTTTTGGGATGGAAGAGGCAGGACAACGTTGTGATGAGCATTTTCACAAAGAAGACAGAAGGACGTTCCATCGGGACACCATGGCAGAGCCCGGCCTAGGGTGGATCACCCACTGCAGATGATACGATCGCTTTTGATGGACAGGACATCACCTGAGGCAGCTGGACGTTTCTTGGAGCGTGTAGCAGTGTGCTGGGGTCATTTGGCACATGTGGCAGCTTGTAGGAGTCCTAGAAGGGCCAACGTTCTGCTCCATGGATGCTGAGCTTGCCCAAAAAGGGCCAACGTCTCCCTCAGAGGGGCTTGACGTCTCCTTTTTTAGCTCATATTGTGACATCTTTAGCATTTAATGTGATAAACAGTGTAATATTGTTAGTCAGCCTTGTCGGCTGTTTTAATGACCCATTTTCGTAATTAAAGGTCATAAGATTGGTATAAATAGAGGACGTTGGACCTCATTTCAAACATAACACAACTCACTCTCTTGTGAGAGAATCATTTTTAGTCTTTTGTCTTGGTATTTTGCTCTTGGAAGTGAGGCGCTACTTTTGTGGAGGATCATCTTTGTCATTTTTATGGTGTTTTCTATCATTTGTAAGGTTTACAACTAGGGTTTGATAAGCTCTTCATTGATTTGTAAGTGTATTTCTCATGCAAAACTTCTTGAATGAATGGTTGTAGGTTAAATCTCTTACTTTTATGGTTACATTGTTATTATTTTGATTAATCATTGAAACCCTAGGTGGCAAGCACACAAGTAGGTCCTTGCTTCATGTCCCCATGATAGAAGACTTGTTTTAGCCATTGATTAAGGAGAATATAGCCTAGCCATTGCTACACTATTTCCCATTTTTCTGAGTTAGTTTTTGAAACATAAATTGAAGAAAGAAGACGTCCAAGGCCTAATTGAGTTTACACCTAGGGTTTTGACTTTTTAGGGTTTGAAGGGCCTTGCTCTTGCAACACCTTTCACCCTTAGATTTATGTTTTGAAGCTATCCATTTTACCAAGTATTTTTAAGGAAAGAGGGAGGAGCATGAGGCCTTGCTTAAGCAACACCGGAATGAGCCTCCTCCCCTTAGGGTTTTGACTTTAGGGCCCTGCCATTGCAGCACCTTAGAGCCTAACTCTCCTGTCCTTAGATTTAGATTCTCCCGAGACCTAGCCCTTACTTCTTGATTTGATAATACCCTAAGGCACTATTATAGACCTCCAGCGTTGAGCTTCTTGTGTCAAAACAACACTTTCAAACCTCTTAAATTTCAAACCCTAACTAACCCTAACGTCTCACTAACCCTAGACTTATGATGATGTCATGCCTCTTTTGAACTCTTGTTTGATGTAAAACGTTGTGGCTTAGTCATCTAAGTGATAGACATTGAAGTGTTTATAATTCCCATTAGCCTATTTGCAAAACGTTCACCTCTCTGTCTTCCAAACTAACCCTAGAACAAGGCTGACGTCACCTCTAGTATAGTGATGCAGCAACCTTTGTGTGTGAGCATTTAATGATATTTAATGCGTTGTGTTAATTCCAAGATTGATTGTATACATTGAATGCTATATCATTTCCAGTATTGTTGAGAAGTAATATCATAAGCCATAGTCATTTTTTGCAATCATTGACTTCATCAATAATTACTGCTGTATGTGCTCATATATAATATTGATAGTCATTAATTTATGAAGTACTAACCGCTATTGCATGCATTAGTTTTATTGTTGCCTTGTCTCACAAACAGGTTCCTATTCTGTGGTTTATCTTCATCTTGACTATCCTCTTGGCGGTAATCTGTGAAGGAAAAAACTCATCTTGATCCTTTAGAAACTTTGTCCTTCAAAACCCCAGATTACTAGGGACGTCTCCCTTGGGTTTAGCCACCCTGAATAGAAAGAGCTCCCCATCGAGGTGACAGTGGGTGGTGAAGCTCATGTTACTCCAGTTTGATCCTTACCTTCCAGATACTTGACCCAGACTACAAACTGAGTGATAACATTTTTGCGCCGTTGTCGGGGAACACTGAGTCAATCTTCCTCAACGACAAAAGCTTTGGTAAGCCTTGCCTCAGAGACCTTTTCTTACAAGCTTACCTGGCGACTCCACTACAACTTTTTCCCCCTATTCTTTGATAGTTTCAAGAAAACTATCTGGCGACTCCACTAATGATGAAGCCAACTATGACTTCACAATGGGATCCAGAAAACTACAGACCTTTGGATATGAGTAAAATCCCAGGATATCCCAGAAAAATGCCTCTCTCTTATAAAAAATGGCTCCCTAGATTCTTCGGCCTCGATGGAGAAAGTCTTGATTATCACATGAGAAAATTTTGGGAGTTCTTTCAATACTACCCTGTCAGAGACGAAGCTGAATACCTAGTGATGAAACTCTTCTCTGCCTCTCTACATGGAGACGCTAAAAAATGGTATGATGACCTTCTAGCAGCCAGCATCACATCCATGGACCATTTTGAACAGATCTTCCTTGGAAGGTGGGCTTTGAAATTAGAAGATGTACAATCATCGCTCAAAGAGATTGAAGGCATAAAACAAACAAATTATGAGAATGCAAAAGTTTTCGGGTTTAAGTTCCAGAAGTTGTTTTACCAGATTCCTGAAAGCCATCGTCCTAAAGGCAAGTACCTCGTTTATCTCTATACAAATGGACTTTAGGGGCATTTGAGCTTCCTCCTAAACAAAAGGAATCCAAAAACACTTGCAGAAGCTCACAACATGGCCATCCAGATCGAAAGGAATCTCATCTCATCTGGAATCAATGCTATCTCCATGGACGCTCTTGGCCTGATAAAACTAGTTTCCCATGAAACCTTTGTTGAAGATACACAAGAGAGAAGGGAACAAGTTTTCAATCAGCAGAATGAGGACATGATTAAGGAGCAACAACCTAAGCAAGATGATGAAGTGTCCACTTGTGCTCCTCCCACTGATGAAGTCATCCAAGAACCTATTTCTCCTGTACAACAAAGTGAAGATGAGGTTAGTTGCTTTCCACTTCAAAATTCTGATGATACCGTGTCACTTGATTCAAAAGATGAAGAGGAAAAGAAAGCTTTGAACGAAGTTGATGATCCTTGCTGTGCAATCAACGAAATAGGCCTTCCATTTGAAGAAGGAGTAATCCCTGAGGATGAGACCATAATGTGTGCCAAAGAAGTTCCTGCATGACAAGAAACAGTGAATTACTCTCCTCTCCTAATTTTTGATGATGCTTTACCTGGTGATGAAAGGAGGAGAATGAATTGTCAATTTTTTCAAACCCTGCATGCTATGACACAGATAGTGACGTTGTTGATAACATTGATGAGTTCATACATGTTGGGAGACGTAGGTGGGATATAGTTGGTTATGACCTAGATCCCATCTATGACATTGAGAGTCATTTCCAATTGTTGCCCTTGCAATTTCCACAAAAGATTACTTCCGACCAATGGCAACAAGGAGATGAGGTTTTTACTTGTACCTTTCAAAAAACCAAGGATAACCTAGTACCTCATTCTTTTGATGATTTTCAGTCTTACCTTGAGATTTTTTATGAGTACCCTTCTGAGCATTTGGATTCTTTTCATGAAGATGATTGCCAACCACCGCTGTGCTCAGATTTTAATACAAGTAAGGACATTGTTTGCCTAAAGAAGGTTTCTCATGACTTTTCACCCCAACCACCTATTATTACTTTGCCATGCTTTTTCATTAAAGGTGTAGTTGGGAAATACCTTTTTCATGTTGAGTTTCCTCCTGGGAAAACCTTAGACTCCAAGGGTTGGTTGGGTAATGCTAGCTCCAATCAGTTTTTCAAGCTTCCCTTGATAGTTTTCCAGTCGTCTGCTAAATCTTTGTCGATTCTTTCCTTGACTCTAGAGTGTGAGGATGCCCTAGGTAACCAGTTTATAGGCCCTTTGAGTCGGTTTTCTGAACCTTGTATTTGTTATAACCCTTTCTTGGATAGAATTGAGTACTTTTCTCAGAGATGGACTAGGCAGGATTTTCTCCCTCCCACTCGCCTCCATGAGTTAGATTCTGACTTTCTCGATGGTGTGATATGTATCCTAACTCATGACATTTTTGTACTTGATTTATCACTATTTTGGTTTATGATGAAGCACAAAGGCAGGTGTTGAGGAACGTTGTTGGCTTGGCTTCACTGGTTGTTTGACTACACCAACATGCATCCAACAAGTAAGTGCAGGTAAATGTTTTACTTTCTATTTTCATTTATGATTACTTTATATGCACATGTATTATTTTGAGGGGTGGCAATACCACCCCACCTTTTGTCACTAATGCTTTCTTGTCAAGTGTGAGCAAGTCTACAGGTTTATGCTAGAGATTGTTGAGGTTCTTATGCGCTCTATGGTTAGCACATGTCCCCGAGTTGGAGCCAGATGTTATCCCAGATATCTGGGATAACTAGGAGATCATGTCTCGAGGCCCACAGGTCCTAGACATGAAGTACCGAGAGCAGGATTGACCTGAGCATGACCCTGGAGGGCCCATATTTCTTCTTCTTCACCAGACTTGTCTTGTTAGCAGCAGGTTCCACCACCACCAACTTGGACTTGCATCAGAGAGGACTCTTGCTCCATGAGGTAATTGGTCCAAGGTATCATGGTTTGTGTCATGTTTGATAATTACAACCTTCTTATATATGCATTAGGTTCCTTTCATTTCTGATGACTGCTTGGATCTTACACTAATCCACTTGACCATTGTTGGGGTGATTGATGGGGTGACTTAGCAAGTTGATATTCATGGGTTTTGGTTAGCCACCAAGGGGGATTTGCGGAGCCATCGTCCACTCCCACCATTCTATCATTTTACATCTTATCTCCCGCACATCCATCCCATTCCCCTAGTCCGTCCATTAGGATGACCTTTTGAGGGTTACACTTTGTCTTGTGAGAAGAAGGGGCTAAAGGCCCAGGGGGTAAAAGCAGCTGGTAAAAGATAAAATCCATAGGAAATAAAACCTAGAGATTCTTCGCCCAGGGGATCCTCGAGAAGGCAATAAAAATCCTCTCGATAAGAAACTAAAGGGACCCTAAGAAAAATAATAAAACAGGACCTAACCAAGAGGATGGGAGGTCTCATCACGAGCCGGCCCATTATGTTCATAGGTATCTAGTAGTATGACACTGCCATCATCTGGTCACCACGCTAGGGCAGTGACCTTTGGTTGCATGGCCAAGAGAAAGGGGGTCTCATCACAAGCTAGCCTTATCATCTCTGTGAAGATACTAGTGGGTAACACTGTCAGCTCTGGTCACCATGCCAAGGAAGTGTCCTCTGGTCATACCTTGAAGTAAAAAAGAAGGAAAAGCAATAAATAAAAAGATAAAGGCAGTAAAGGGCTTGGAAAAAATGCATCCATGACGGGTACATCTCGCCTCCTACAAAGGCACCCACAGACAACACCTGCCCTTGGTCTTACTGTGACTAGACATCCCTAGACCATATCACCTCATAAAACATGGCTTAAATGATCTTCTGAAGAAACTTTCCTTATCTTGTGGGTATTATCCCAATAGGTTATTCTGTCGGTTTCTTCAGCTTTGTATAGTAGATCTGTGTAATGTCTTTGAGCTCTTAGATGATATGCTAGGGATTTCATGCATTTGATAACTTTGATGATGAAATATGACTAACATTGCTATGATCCCGAGGACTGATGATCCCATGGAGGGCGTAGTCTTTGATGTGTAGGACCATACCCGACGGACAGGTACCAGTGGACCGGTACACATGGGGATATGATTGGTTCAGACCTCCATGGGGCTGAAGAGCCCATCAGATGGTTGTTGGGATGGAAGAGGCAGGACAACGTTGTGATGAGCATTTGCACAAAGAAGACAGAAGGACGTTCCACTAGGACACCATGGCAGAGCCCGGCTTAGGGTGGATCACCCACTGCAGATGAGACGATCGCTTTTGATGGACAGGATGTCACCTGAGGCAGATAGACGTTTTCTGGAGCGTGTAGCAGTGTGCTGGGGTCATTTGGCACATGTGGCAGCTTGCAGGAGCCTTAGAAGGGCCAACGTTCTGCTCCCTGGATGCTGAGCTTGCCCAAAAAGGGCCAACGTTCTGCTCCATGGATGCTGAGCTTGCCCAAAAAGGGCCAACGTCTCCCTCAGAGGGGCTTGATGTCTCCTTTTTTATCTCATATTGTGACATCTTTAGCATTTAATGTGATAAACAGTGTAATATTGTTAGTGAGCCTTGTCGGCTGTTTTAATGACCTATTTTTGTAATTAAAGGTCGTAATATTGGTATAAATAGAGGACGTTGGACCTCATTTCAAACATAACACAACTCACTCTCTTGTGAGAGAATCATTTTTTATCTTTTGTCTTGGTATTTTTCTCTTGGAAGTGAGGTGCTACTCTTGTGGAGGATCATCTTTGGCATTTTTATGGTGTTTTCTATCATTTGGAAGGTTTACAACTAGGGTTTGATAAGCTCTTCATTGATTTGTAAGTGTATTTCTCATGCAAAACTTCTTGAATGAATGGTTGTAGGTTAAATCTCTTACATTTATGGTTACATTGTTATTATTTTGCTTAATCATTGAAACCCTAGGTGGCAAGCACACAAGTAGGTCCTTGCTTCATGTCCCCATGATAGAAGACTTGTTTTAGCCATTGATTAAGGAGAATATAGCCTAGCCGTTGCTACACTCATTCCCCTTTTTCTGAGTTAGTTTTTGAAACATAAATTGAAGAAAGAAGACGTCCTAGGCCTAATTGAGTTTACACCCAGGGTTTTGACTTTTTAGGGTTTGAAGGGCCTTGCTCTTGCAACACCTTTCACCCTTAGATTTATGTTTTGAAGCTAGTTGTTTTTCCAAGGATTTTTAAGGAAAGAGGGAGGAGCATGAGGCCTTTCTTAAGCATCACCGGAATGAGCCTCCTCCCCAAGGATTTTTAAGGAAAGAGGGAGGAGCATGAGGCCTTTCTTAAGCATCACCGGAATGAGCCTCCTCCCCTTAGGGTTTTGACATTAGGGCCTTTCCATTGCTTCACCTTAGAGCCTAACTCTCCTGTCCTTAGATTTAGATTCTCCCGAGACCTAGCCCTTACTTCTTGACTCCATAATACCCTAAGGGACTAGTCTAGACCTCCAACGTTGAGCTTCTTGTGTCAAAACAACACTTTCAAACCTCTTAAATTTCAAACCCTGACTAACCTTAATGTCTCACTAACCCTAGACTTATGATGACGTCATGCCTCTTTTGAACTCTTGTTTGATGTAGAACGTTGTGGCTTAGTCATATAAGTGATAGACATTGAAGTGTTTATAATTTCCATTAGCCTATTTGCAAAACATTCACCTCTTTGTCTTCCAAACTAACCCTAGAACAGGGCTGACGTCACCTCTAGTATAGTGACGCAACAACCTTTGTGTGTGAGAATTTAATGATATTTAATGCATTGTGTTAATTCCAATATTGATTGTATACATTGAATGCTATATCATTTCCAGTATTGTTGAGAAGTAATATCATAAGCCATAGTCATTTTTTGCAATCATTGACTTCGTCAATAATTACTGCTGTATGTGCTCATTTATAATATTGATAGTCATTAATTTATGAAGTACTAACCACTATTGCATGCATTAGTTTTATTGTTGCCTTGTCTCGCGAACATGTTCCTATTCTATGGTTTATCTTCATCTTGACTATCCTCTTGGCGGTAATCTGTGAAGGAAAAAACTCATCTTGATCCTTTAGAACCTTTTTCCTTCAAAAACCCAGATTACTAGGGACGTCTCCCTTGGGTTTAGCCACCCTAAATAAAAAGAGCTCCCCATCGAGGTGATAGTGGGTGGGGAAGCTCCTATTATGCCAGTTTGATCCTTACCTTCCAGATACTTGATCCAGACTACAAACTGAGTGATAACAGGTTTCTCTCCAATGGATCTCAAGGTTGTTTGCATATATTGGGAAACAAGACCAAAAGAAGGTTACCAACGATCAGATCGTAAAAAGTGGCATTTACTTTGAGTATAGTAAAGGTGGCAACAATTTTGACCCCAAACTAGAAGGGAGATGGGGCTAGTTTACAATATTCCATGTGAAAGTGATGAATAAGGTCACATGCATACTTATACTGAGAAAGAAAAATTCCTTCCTTTGTTTGCAAGGCTTGGAGGCCAAGAAAATAATGCAAATGTCCCGAGTTTGTCGTTTCCAATTTTTTCTTAGGGTTGGATTTCACATGGGTTAAACTTTTACGGTCACTACGAGTGAATATAAGGTCATAAACATAAGTAACAAGTATTATGATATGGTTACCTAGTTTATTAGCATATTCATAATGACATATATAAAATTTGGTGTCATGAAAAAATCTATTCATTTTAGCACACAAAGCCTATGAAGCCTTTTCTTAAGGCCATCGAGAGATTTCTTAAGGTGAAAAATAAGATTGGAGTCTTTCTAAATATAGAAAATAGGTTGTTCCGTGTAAATTTGTTCTTTCAAAATCCCCATGCAAGAAGGCATCTTTAACATCCATATGATGGACCTTACATTTATATGAAGTGAAAATGGGTAGAAGGAGGGAAATGGAATTCATTTGGACATAGGGAAAGGTTTCATTCTAATAAATCCATTCAAATTGAGAAAACACTTTGGAAACTAATTAAGTCCTATGTCCTTAACAAATTCATTTGATGCATACTTATTTCTATACGAGCTTTACATCTGACAACTTTGTTTTCCTTTTAGAAGAAGTACAAGATCTCAAGCATCGTTCAACATTAAGGAATAATATTCTTCATTCATTGTTGTGTTCCGAATGGATATTCGAAAGCTTTTGCATGTTATTATTGATCATGAGTATATGAAACTTGAAACAAAAGAGAGTCTAGATTTTTGAATGTGTATGATACCATTATGAAGGATCACCAACAAGATCACAAGTCACTTATCATGTTTTGCAAACCCATATAGGAAGTTGTGGTGTTGGTGCAAGTTCATGTTCAATGGGTCCAACTAGAGGAAGTGGAGTAAACGGAGGTTGATATTTATCCTTTCTACCATCGTATGAAGAAGAACTATAATAGGAACACCAACATAAAGTTTGGGAATAAAATATGGTTCGTAGGATAAAGATGACACAACTATTGAATTAATATTGTGGACCTTCATCACAATTAAAATCTCTCCTAATAATAATTTCATAGGAATGAGGTTCAAGAAGTCTATAACCTTTTACATATTTAGAATATCCAAAAAAATGTGCTTCTCACTTTTAGGTTGTAATGTTTTCCTTTTCCCATAAGAAATATGAGCCCATGCTTCACTACAAAACACATGAAAGTGGCTTACAACTAGTTTAATTTTATTGCATCAATATTTTGATGTTATATCTCTTAAATTCTTGGGGGAAGTGCAATTAACTATATAATATGTACAATAAATGGCTTCGCCCCAAAAATGAGGACTTAATCCCTTATATTAGATCATAAAATTTGTCATTTCTTTTAATGTGTGAATGTTTCTCTAAACAACACAATTTTGTTGTGGTATATATGGAATATCATGTTTCATATAAATGCCCTATGTAGTGTAATAAGTTGTAAATTTGTTGTTAACATACCTTCATTCTATTTTCTTAACTTTTGAAGTTGATATCTAGGTTGTTTTTCTACAAGGGCCTTGTAGGCCAAAAACATGTCAAAAAAATCACACTTAAGTTTTATGAAATAAATCCAGGTGCATCTAGAGAAGTCATCAATGAAAGTAAATAATTAATTGAAGATAGAGAAAGAATAAAAATGAAGTAGACCACACCAATCACTGTGGAAAAGTAACAAGGGAGCCAAGGCATGCTAAGAGGCAAGTTTGTCAAAATTTCCCCGATGATGTTTGTTGAGAACACAGTTGTAACAAACACTATCTCTACAAGAAACAAGAGGAATAAAGGTCACCATATTTTGACTACATATTTTTTTCAATGAATGGTAGTTTAAATGATCAAATGACCCATGCCAAAGCTCACTCAGTCATCATTGTGACCAATAAAAACTAATGGAAGATATGATGATCTAAAGTTGTGAAATTTATACAACCTAGTAATATCATAAACACTTATAGTTGCTAAGACATGCTTAGAATCTTTTAAATATTTGATTACGACTTGATTAGGTGAAAATTCTATCGTGTTACCTTCACTTGAATGAGTGATTTGATATACTAATAGAAGATTTCATGAAAGACTTGGAACGCATAATACATCATTAAAATGGCCATTGTCTAGTTGAATTGTTTCAAAACCTACAACACTAAGAGATCTATCATCACTAACAAATATTTTTTTGGTGTTACATTCATTAAGATTAGAAAATATGGGTTTATCCTTAGCCATACGATAAGATACTCCCAATTCAATAAACCACTCATTAGAAAAAGAAGTACATGTTGCATTAAATGAAAAAACTAGAAGCATAAAGTGAATTCCCATGAGAAAAAGAGTTAGATGGAGAAGAATCAAGATAATCGATGCGATGTTTATTCATAGCTACTTCAAAGGCTTCCATATTCTTGAAATATTTAGACTCGAGATGATCATCTTTCCCTCAAAATTTACAATGTCTCTCACTCTTCTTTCCTTTTCATTTAATTCCTTTATCACCAATGGGAGTAGGGGTTGGTTGAGAGAGCTTGGGACCCTTAGTTTATTTGTTGTTTTGAAGATGTTGCTTATTTGAAATATTGGTTTTATCCTTCTAAATTCCACCAAGGATTTGATAGATGTACCTACAATGTTGATCACTCCAAGATGCAAGATTTTATCTTGTTATCTACTCAAATAATTAGAGAAAACTACAAAAGTGGGCACTTTGTAAATACTCCCTTGATTAACAAGAGCTTCTATAGTGAAGTGAAAAGTATATACAACCAAAAATATGTAGTGTTAAGCTTGGCAATAATAACATATATAAGTTGGTCATTTCTCTTGAGTATCTTACATTCAACAAGTAAAAGTCTAAGTGTTCTAAAATTAGATAGAGAATCTTCAATGCAAGAGAAATCGATAGGATTTATAGAAGTCAATTGGATTTTGAGCCAATAGGATCAAATATCATTATGTTTACCAAACATTATTTCTATATTTTCCCATGTTGCATATAAGGTCTCAATTCCTTGACGGTAAAATTAAATATCACTAGAGATAGACATTTTGATTAATTCATGTGTTTTTTATTTTTATTATCTCATTTGGCTCTCTTTAATGTATCAAGAGGGACAATTTCCATTCCCATAGTAACTTGAAAAAGTCCCCTACTTCTTAGTATATCCTCATTTCCATGGGAAGTTGTTTGAATTGGTAAGAAGGAAATCACTTGGACTAAACATATTACAATATATAGTAATATTATTTCAAAAGTAGAAACTAACTATCTAGATAGAAATATCTCAAAAAAATAGGTAGTTTGAAAAAAATGGCAATGAAAATGAAGTCCAAATGTCAAAGTTATGCCCTTTTGAGAAAATGCATAAAAAACAACCAAGGTGTCGTATGGCAAGTGGATGTCGATCAACATGGTGATGAGTGCACAATGAGGTTGTTAATTAAAAAACATTATCTTATTTCTCTAACTTTTTCTATAAGTTATTTTTTACAAATAAACACTCTTATAATGTAAGTAACCCATTTTTATAAAATAAGTGAGAATCACTTTTACAATGAAGTTATTTTATAAATTAAAATTGGATGTAAAAAATAACTTAATTAAAATTAAAGTTACTTACGAGTCATTCACTTTTATAATTTAAGTGAAATACACTTTACAATAAAGTTATGTTATAACTGTTAGGATATTTAGACACTTAGGAGTTAGCAAGATCTACTTGGTCTATTGTGTCGTTAGGTAAAAGTGTGTTTCTTTAGTATGCATTAGTATCCATTTGTAGTTAGGAAATCTGACGGTCACGATATGTTCCCGACATAGAGTGATTCGACGGTTCATACTCTCCTCACTCTCAATGGCCATTGATTCGTGGCTTAACTCCTGATTGGTCCATGATCTCAATTTAAAGAGCATGGAGGGTCATTTTCCGATGATCGATTGTGAGAAACTCTCTTGTAAAATCTCTTTGTAATCTTTTTCTTTGCATTAATAAACTGCTCCAAGTGGTCGCGTTGTTGGGGCCATAGATGTTTCCCCGTAGGGGTTTTACCATGTGAAAACATTGGTGTGTTGATATTTGATCTAGTTATGTGAGTGGTTACTAAAGGTGTTCATCCTTTATTGGAATACCTGTGTTGTCGAACATGGTATCAGAGCCTGTTTGAAGACCCGCTCCTGTTGTAGATCGAGATCGTGAAGCTGAGTTTCCTCATCTCCATTTTATATCATTTACGTACATTTCTGGGCTGAGAGGACTATTCCATTGCGTCCGGAGTGCTCATTTCAGGTAGGAACACTTTTCGTTTCACTCTAAAAGGTTTCTGTTTTCCCAAGATATGACCATTATAGTGAGATCCGAAGGTATAAAGCTTGAATACGCATTTAAATTTTTTTTTGCAGAGTAGTATTTTGGTTTTATTTTATTTATTTTCGGGTTACTAATCTTTTAGATTTGTGTATTCTCTTTTCCCCATTCCCTATGCGATCTCAACAAATCAAAAACAGATAGGAAAAGGTGCATCGTCCTAGTAAGCTAACCGAGATCTAACTCTTGTTGTCATCGAGAAGCGAAATTTTTTTCTTGTGTGAAAAGAGTTTTTTTTAGCACGCTCTGCAAGGTCGTCGACAACAACAAAAAAAACACCCTCAATCCTCCTTCTGAACATTACAATATGTTTTTCTAGATCATTTGGTTAAAAGTTGTTTTATTAAGTAAGAGGTCTTGAGCTCAAGTCTCTCTTTTGTTACCTTTTTTTGAAAAAGTTCATGCTAAAATTGTAAAGTGCATTTCACTTCAAGTATAAAAGTGAATCACTATAAGTAGCTTTAATATTTTATTTTAGAGTTATTTATTTTGCATGCATCTTTTTTGTTATAAAGTAACTTCATTGTAAAAGTGATCCCCACATCTCTTTATAAAAGTGGGTCACTTCATAAAGCAACTTACACAATCGTGTGGTCATTTGGTTACCGATTGTGCCTTTTTTAAAAAGGGCATAACTCTAACATCAGAAGTCCATTTTCAGTGTCGTTTTGTTTTAAACTGCATAAATTTTTGAGCTCTTTCCATCCAGATCATCAGTTTCAGTTTTTAAATCCACATTATCTGCATATTTAATATGGATTCTACAAGTACTATATTGCGTACCAACAACAACTACTTCCAATGGAAATGTCATATGGAAGATTTATTAAGAAGTAAAGGCTTGTACCAGATTACCTTGGGAAAGGAAAAAGCACCCACTGATGTTGATAAGAAATCCAAGTGGGATAATAGGAATGACGAAGCACATGGACTAATTAGAATCTCCATCTCTATTGATTTAAGGTACCGCCTTCAAGATATTGATGACCCCAAAGAAGCTTGGAACACGATTGAATATGTGTTTGGTAAACTCAATATTATTTGAGCACAACAGTTAGAAAATCAAATACTGACCTCGAGTCCAAATGATTTTTCTTGCCTTGGAGACTATCTATCTAGGTTTAAAACACTCATAATTTTATGTGAAGAATGTAAGATAAAGATGGAGGAAGAGCGTTGCATCTATCATATTTTTTCTAAGTTAGGTGGTGCATATCCTGTGTTTGTGTCTATCGTTTATGCCATGAGAGAGGCTCTAGGGGAAGAAGCTTATGAAAAACCCACTCTTGAGTCCTTTTGTGCTTCTTTGATTTGAGAGGAAGATAAGCTTGTACAATTTGGAGTGATCAACACTGCAGGTCCCTCCAACAAAGCATCAGTTGCCTAGCAGAAAGATAAACCCAAGTATCCCAAGAAGTAACATCCTCACTACAACAACAAACAACATAAGGGTCCCAAACCTAATCAGATAGCTTCAGCTCCTACTGGTGACAAAGGAGAAAAATATAAAAGTAAGAATACTAACAGACATTGCAACTTTTGTGATAAATATGGTCATGATGAGTCCAAATGTTTCAAGAAGATGACAGCTTTAGAAGTAGTGATGAAGAAGCACAACATCAGTATTGATTCTACTTCTTCTCATGGACATGTACTTTCTACTTCTGGTTTCTCCTTCAATTCAAATTCTACTACTACTTCTTCTTCTTATGAGTGGCTTATTGATTCAAGAACATCTTATCATATGTCTAAGGATAAAGCCATATTTTCTGCTCTAAATGAATGTAACACCAAGAAAATATTTGTTGGTGATGATAGATCTCTTAGTGTTGTAGGATCTGGAACAGTTCAAGTAGATAATGCTCATTTCAATGATGTAGTATGTGTCCCAAGTCTTTCTTGTAACCTTCTATTAGTATATCAAATCACTCATCCAGGTGAAGGTAAAATCGTCGAGTTTTCACCTCACCAAGCATGTTCTTGCAACTGGAATTGTTGAAGATATTACGAGGTTATACAAGTTTGACAACTTTGGGTCATCAACTTTTTCATCAATTTTTGTTGCTCATATTGATGACTTGAGAAAAATTTGGCATGAGCAGTTTGGTCATCTAAACTATCGCTCATTGCAGCAACTATGTAATCAACAAATGATGACTGGTCTTCCTCTTGTTTCATGCAGAGATGGTGTTTGTGCCGGTTGTGTTCTCGACAAACATCATTGGGACAGTTTTGACAAATGTGCCTCTTGGCACACCTCAGGTCCTTTGCATCTTGTTCACAGTGATTTGTGTGGTCCACTTTCTTCTCCTTCTTTTTCTAGGTGCAAGTATTTCTTAACTTTGATTGATGAATTTTCCAGACGTACTTGGGTTTACTTCTTAAAACTCAAGAGTGAAGTTTTTGACAAGTTTTTGGCCTACAAGGCCCTTGTAGAAAAACAATCTGGACATCAAATTCAAAGGTTAAGAACAGATAATGGAGGCGAATATGTGAACAATAATTTTACAAGCTATTGCACTACATAGGGAATCCAAATGCAACACACTGTTCCATATACACCACAACAAAATGGTGTTGCTGAGAGAAAGAACTGCACATTAAAAGAAATGGCTAATTGTATGATCTAATCTAAGGGATTAAGTCTAAAGTATTAGGCGGAAGCCATCAACTGTGCAAATTACATAGTAAATCGCACTCCCAAAAAGGCTCTTAAAAATATAACACTGAAAGAATATTGGACTAAAATTCAACCAGATGTAAGTCACTTCCATGTATTTGGCAGTATAGCATGGGCTCCCATTCCTGATGAGAAAAGGAAAGCATTGCGGCCTAAAAGTGAGAAGTGTATATTTGTTGGTTATTTTGAATATGTCAAAGGTTACATACTTCTTCAATCACATTGTAATGAAATTATTATTAGAAGAGATGTTAAATTTGATGAAAATATCTTGGCCTGTGAGCCTAATTCGACGATTGTGCCTTCTTCGGCCTGCGAGCCATATTCAGTGTTTTTTCCTTCTTATGATCTGGTTTCTTCTTTATATGATGAAAATCCACCTCCACCTGCTCACCCTCCTCCAGATGAGTCCTTTGAACCTGAACTAGCACCAGGTCCACTGCTTCCTAGATGGGCCCGTTCAACACAAGAAGCAACTGGTGATCTTGTCTATGATCCTTCATATCAGCATCAAACACATTTACAGTTCCAACGAGCCTCTTTCCTTTTCGCTCAAGTTTCAAAAACTCATGATCTAGAGACATTTGCAGAAGCTTCAGGTCATCTAGATTGGGATACAACAATGAATGAAGAGTATCGTTCTTTAATGACAAATGATACTTGGGATCTTGTACCTCTTCCAAAAGGAAGAAAAATTGTTAGATGCAAATGGGTCTACAGAACTAAGTATGCATAATATGAAAGTGTTGAAAGACACAAGGCTTGGTTAGTTGCCAAAGTATTTTCCCAAGTTGAAGGAATTGACTATAATGAAACCTTTTCCCTATAGAAAAAATGAATTCCATCTGCCTTGTTCTTTCCCTTGCTGCCTCACATAAATGGGAGGTCCATCAGATGGATGTTAAATCTTCCTTCTTGCACGAAGATTTGAAAGAAGAAATATACATGGAACAACCTCCTGGATATGTCCAGAATGACTCTAGCCTTGTTTGTCGACTCAAGAAATCTCTTTATGGTCTCAAGCAAGCTCCCCGAGCTTGGTATTCCAAAATGGATAACTTTCTTATTTCCACTGGATTAACTAGATGCCATGCTAATCCTAATGTCTATACCAAGAAAGTAGGAAGCCATCTCATAATCCTTGTCCTTTAAGTTGATGACTTTATCCTTACTGGTAGTGACTCAAAACTTTTAAACCATGTGAAAACCAACCTTAAGAAGAAATTTGAAATGGCAGACTTAGGCTTTTTGCACTATTTCCTTGGCCTCCAAGTTTTGCAAACCAATGAAGGAATTTTTCTTTCCTAGTCTTAGTATGCTTGTAACCTTCTTCGTCGCTTTCACATGGAAGATTGTAAAAAAACCCCTTCTCCCTTCCAGTCTGGAGTCAAGCTTTCTGCCACTTGTACTTCTCCTGAAGTTGATGCCACCCTGTACTATCATTTAGTTGGTAGCCTCTTATACTTGACTCATACCCATCCTGATCTTTCCTTTGTTGTTGGTCTTTTTGCCCTATATATGCAAACACCCCATGAAATCCATTGGAAAGTAGCTAAAAGGATACTTCGCTATGTTCATGGTACAGTTCAGTTCCAGACACATTACAGTTCAAGGGGGACTCCTTTATTGGTTGGTTTCACTGATTCAGATTGGGATGGAAACCCTGATGATCGGAAGTCTATTGCAAGTTATGTTTTCATCCTTGGTTCAGGACCTATCACTTGGGCTTGTAAGAAACAACAAGCTATTGCACTTTCTTCAACAGAAGTAGAGTACCGAGCAGTGGTAAATGCAAGTTAGGAATCCCTGTGGCTTTGACAGATCCTTTTAGAGTTTGGATTCCAGCACCAGCATCTGACCAGCTTTTGGTGTGACAATCAGAGTGCCATCAAACTCGCCAAAGACCCAGTTCAACATCAACGCAGCATGCACATAGAGCTACACATGCACTTCATCAGAAAACTCATTCATGATCAAGTTATTGAAGTGCTCTTTTTCCCTATAGAAGATCAAGTTGCAGACATTTTCACAAAGTCTCTTACAGAAGAGAAGTTCTCCAAACTTCGATCTATGTTAGGAGTTCATGAAGTTGTCATTAAGGGGGGATAGGCTATAATGCCTCCTTCCTTCTCCTATTGTGTCACTATTGTAAATCCTTCAATCCTATCCCAAGTTGTTCTTAAGGGGGGATGTTAGTATATTTAGACAGTTAGGAGTTAGTAACATCTACTTGGTTTATTGTGTTGTTAGGTAAAAGTGTGTTTTCTAGTGTGTTTCTTTAGTATGAATTAGTATGCATTTGTATTTAGGAAATCCAACGGCCACGATATGTTCCCAACATAGAGTGATCTAACGGTTTATACTCTCCTCGATCTTAACGGCCATTGATCTGTTTCTTAACACCCGATTGGTCCATGATCTCTATTTAAAGAGCATGGAGGGTCATTTTCCGATGATCAATTGTGAGAAACTCTCTTGTAAAATATCTTTGTAATCTTTTTCTTTGCATTAATAAACTACTCCAAGTGGCCACGTTGGCTGGGGCTGTGGATGTTTCCCTGTAGGGGTTTTACCACATGAAAACAATGATGTGTTATTATTTGATCTGGTTATGTGAGTGGTTACTGAAGGTGTTCGTCCTCTGTTGGAATACCCGTGTTGTCGAACAATAACTTAAAGTTGTTAGATTTGTTTTCAAAAAGTAACTTAATGAAAAAAATAAATCAATACCTCTAATTAAGTAAAGTAACTTTTAACAAAGTGAGTTAATACAAAATATATAAAAAATGTTAGGAATGAGAATGGAATTTTTGTTTACTCTTTGCCTCTAAGTGCATGCTTACTGCCAAAAACCTTCTTTTTTCTTGTAAAAAAACTTCCATGCACTACCACACAAAAAAAAAAAAAATTCTGAAAAAACAAATCTGAAACTTCATGAGCTCAGGGTTACATCTTGATTAATATACCTAGAAAATGCAAGTTTTATTCCTATTTCTATTTTTATCAGATCACAAAAAACGTAGTAAGAAGAGCGTACAAAAAAAATATTATCTATTTCTAATTTACTTAGATCACAGTTAGACCAGAAAGGGAGAAAATTAGAAAGAAAAAACAGAAAAATCAATATGAAATATTAGTACAGAGTGGAAGATATTTTAAAACCTATAATGAAATTGTATACCTCCAAATTTGATTAAAAAAATGTTGTATCTTAGGCAAATGGAAACCATTTTGGGTGAAACAAAAGATGTTTCCAACTGAAAACAAATCTCTAGAGACATTGGAACGTTAGCTCGGCCTAGAAATGATAAGAAACAACATAATTCAAAATTCATTTGATGCATGAAACAATAGAGGTTCGAGATCTTTATCAATAATAGGAGAGGGCCTTTATAGGGGCTCTCATACCATGTTTCATAAATAGAGTATATCCACAGAATTCGACTACCTCATGGAAATCACTCACACAAATAGGACAAATATTAATACACAACCCCAATAAACACAACCCCAAAGATTAATACACAGCCCCAAAGATTAATACACAACCTTAGAAAGGAAAATAGTCCACATGCCCAACAAACACAACCACTTGAGATAATATATTAATTCAAAAGTAAAATAATTTACATATGAGTTTCTCATAATCAATCATCAACAAATGACCCTCCATGCTCTTTAAATATAGATCATGAATCAATCGAGTGATAAACTACATAACAATATAGTCGTTAGTATCGAGGAAAAGATGAATCATTTTATCACTTTATGTCTAGAACATAATGATGTCTATCAAATTAGATAATTACAATTCATACTAAAGAAATGCACTTTACTTAAAGATGCATTAGACCGATTTGATAACTAACTCATAAATGCATATTGTAATATTCCAGTTATAAAATAGTATGCAGAACATAAATAATCAACTAGAGATGGCAGATAAACAATGATATAACCAAAACAACACCACAATAATACCAAAATAATACCATAATAACACCAGAAAGAGCACTTTGATTACTGAGAGAAATGGTCACTTACCTCTTCAAGGGGGCAACTTCCAGCAGAGCAATGCTCTATTACAATAATATCCAAGATAAAACTTCACATACCCTCGAATCTTATTTATACTAAATATGTCTATCAAAATAACAATCTAGAGGAAGATCCTTCTAGAAGCGAAAGCTTCTATTAGGTCTTCTTACATTGGACTTATTCTTCCTTATTGCTAGGCCTTATTAATATTGACCTTTATTACATGGAAATATATTATTCTACCTACATGAGGCGTTAGGTCCCTAACATGTCCTCCCCCTTAAAAACAACCTTTTCCTCAAGGCTTGAGATGAGAAAATTGTTGTAGAATGGCAGTTGGTTCTCAAGTGGCATCTATTGGAGTTGTATCTTTCCAGTGGAATAACACTTCCTTGATGGTTCGCTAACGCAGATGAAAATCACGCTGGTCCAAAACTGCTTGCGGATGTAGCCAAATGGAGCCTTCTTCGTCCAACTCAAGAAGGTTGGTTTGAGTTTGGCACTTAGTTCCAATCAGCTTCTTTAAGCAGGAAACATGAAAAACAAGATGGAGCTTAGAATGAATACGAAAAGCTAACTGATAGGCTACCTATCCCACATGCTTGAGAATGGTATAAGGACCATAAAATTTGGGCGCCAGTTTCTGAAAATGGTCAGCCTTGAGGGAATTTTGCCTGTAAGGTTGCAGCTGAAGAAACACCTGATCCCCTTTTGCAAATTGACTTTCAAAGCAACCTTGATCTGCTTGTTGCTTCATGTGATTTTGGGCTATGACCAAATTCTCGAACTGTAAGCATTTGGTCAATCGCTTGGACCTTTGAGACACCTGGAAAATATGAGAGAACTGAAGGTGGATTTTTTCCATATACCACTTCAAAAGGAGTCATGTGAGTAGTTGTATGGTAAGAAGTGTTGTACCACCATTAAGCTATTGGTAACCATTGAGCCCATTGATTTTTCCTTTCTGATGAAAAACACCTCAAATATGTTTTCAAACACTCGTTGACAAATTCAATTTGACCATCAGTATGGGGATGATAAGTTGTGTTAAGATGCAATTGGGTGCCTTGGAGCTTGAATAGTTATTGCAAAAAAATGTTGGTGAAAGTTTGGTCACGATTAGAAACAATAGAATGTGGCATGCCATGAATCTTGAAGACCTGATCCATGAATAGTTGAGCCATTGTGGATATAGTAAATGGGTGTTGAAGAGCACATAAATGAGAATACTTGGAAAGACAATGAGATACCACCATGATGACTGATTATTTAGGTAAGTTGACAATAAAATCCATAGAGATATCCCGCCAAATAGCAGGTGGAATCAGAAGTGGTTGTAGTGTGCCAGGAGATTTAAATGTTTCTCCCTTGTTGCGTTGACACACATCACATTCATCCACAAAATTATGAACGTCATGTTTCATACCATCCCAGAAAAAGGAACGTTTGACCTGGTCATAGGTTTTGGTAAACCCTGAGTGCCTAGTTGTGGGTGTAGCATGAAGCTTAGAAAGTGTTGTGGATTTAAGTTTTGACTGTGTACTTAAATACAAACGACATTTGTATCGAATCTCATGATTGAGCGAAGAGTACCCTGGGGGGCTGGAGAATTGGATTGCAATTGTCAAGTATCAGACACGAACTTTTGGGATCTTGTAGCCATTCCTAGTGAACATCTTGGAACTAATCTAGTACAATGAAGGAGAGAGAAAAAAGGGACTCTTCATCTTTATATTTTCTAGAAAGTGCATCAGCAACCAAATTTCCTTTTTCTTTCTTGTAAATGATCTCATAATCATATCCAAATAGTTTATTCACCCATGTTTGTTTCTCTGGGGAGGAAAGACGGTGTTCCATAAAATACATTAGGCTTTGATGATCTGTCTTAATTTGGAAGCGTTTCCCCTATCTATAAGGGCACCAAAGATCCATGACATGCATAATAGCCAACATTTCCTTTTCATATATTGATTTGCCCAAATTTCGCTCTGATAGTTGTTTGTTGGTAAAGTCCAAAGGCTGACCCTCTTGCATAAGGACAACACCAATTCCTTTCCCATAAGCATCACATTCTAGGACAAAGGTCTTTGTGAAATCAGGAAGGGCTAGGAATGGAGTGCTGCACATGACCATCTTCAAGGTTTGAAAATCCTAAGCAGTAGCTGGAGTCCAAGTGAAAGAATTCTTTTTAAGGAGAGTAGTGAGAGGTGTTGCAATCTTGCCATAATTTTTAACAAACTTGAGATAATAACTGGTTAAACCCAAAAATCCATGCAATCTTTTGAGAGTCTTTGGGTGAGGCCAATCTTGCATAGCTTCAATATTTTTAGGATCCACCCTGACACCGGACTTGCCAACAAGATGACCCAAGTACTCAACTTCTGAGGTGCCAAAAGAACATTTAGATTGTTTGAGGAAAATTTGGTGCTGTGAGAGTAGATGGAGAATTTGATCCACACGGGAAATATGAGATTGCTAAGTTTTACTATAGATGAGAATATCATCATAGAAAACTAAGACAAAATTATGGATAAAAGGATGAAAGACAGGATTCATGAGGCTTCAGAAGGTCGAGGGAGAATTACACAGGCCAAAGGGCATGACCAAAAAATCATAGTGACCCTCATGAGTTCGAAAGTTCATCTTGGGTATGTCAGCTTCTTGCATACGTATCCGGTGGTATCCAGAACACAGATCAATTTTAGTGAAGTACTAAGCACCACTCAACTCATCCAAAAGATCATCAATGACAGGAATGGGGAACTTGTCCGTGATGGTGAGCTTATTGAGGGCATGAAATTCGAGACACATGTGCGAAGTACCTTATTTCTTAAGTACTATAACCATAGGGGAAGAATAAGGGCTGGTACTGGGGAAGATAATACCCACTTGGAGAAATTCCTGCACTATTTTCTCAATTTCATTCTTTTGGGAAAAGGGTTGGCGATAAGGGCGAACATTGGGAGGAAGACTGCTAGGGACAAGGGGAATGGAATGATCATGAACACCACAAGAAGGAGGAAGTCCCTGAGGGGTGGAAAAAATAGCTTGATGTTTGGAAAAGATATCTTGGAGGTCAAGATGCACAGAGGGTGTCTCAATGGCTTGAATAGAATGGAGTTGAGAAATGATGTCGGAGTGGCCTTTCTTGAGGAGATTTTCCATACAATGGGACCTAATGATCTTAGGAGAACAAACTTTGATACCTTGGAATTGATACCTTTGTCCTTCCTGTTGGAATTGCATGGTTAATTCCTTAAAATCCATAAGAATGGGACTCAAAGTGTGTAACCATTCAACACTTAGCACAATGTCACAACCTCCCATGTCAATGGAAAACATATGAAATTTCATTTGGTAATGTCCAATTTGAAGATGAACATTTTCACAATGTCCACCACATTTAATGGACCCACCATTAGCTATCATGATTTGAAAATTATTAACAACACAAATATAGCAATTGGTTTTCTGGGAAATGCGATGATGAATAAAACTGTGGGTGCTACCACTGTCAACAAGGATGATGACCTTCATGTGCTTAATGTAGCCAATGAGCTTGAGCATTTGTGGGGCCGAGAAGTGAGTGAGGGCATGCAAGGAAATAAGTGGGTCAAATTCAGGTGGGTTAGCACGTTTCTGGGTGGCATCGGGAAGGGAGGGTTCTTCAACAAGGGGAACTTTCACATCCTCTTTAGGAACATCTTCAGAGATGGCCATAAATAGTTTTTGTTCCTTACACTTGTGTCCGGGAAAATATTTTTCATCACAATTATAGAAAAGACCCTTCAGTTGGCGTTCAACCATTTCATCCCTAGTTAGTTTCTGGACCTTGAGGGGAGTAACAGAGGGGTTAGGATTAGCGGGCTGAGGGCGAGGAACAAAAGGGTTTTTTTTGTTCTAGGAAAAAACAACTTGTTGGGCCTATTTAGCACGTTGCGTATCTTCCAACCAAGTTGGAGGGCAGTCCATGAGTACCTAGGATCGGATTTCATCCTTGAGACCATTGATAAAGAATTATAAGAACACATCTGACATGCCCTCTGTTCGAAGGGCCAAATGCTCAAAAGAAGTGATGAAGTCTTCCATTATTCTTGACTGTTTCAACTTGTTCAAATGACCGAGATAGTGGGTATTAGTATCAAAGTGGGCATAGAAGTGGGTATAGAGCTCAACAACAAACTGGGTCCAAGCAATATACCCTTGACGTGAATTTTTTTGATCCAGGTGGATATCGGTGGCCACCCACCTTTTTCGACTGGCTCAAAATAGTTTTCTGGCAATTTTGGCAATTTACTATTTTTAGCAGGTTTTAACTTCCGAGGCCATTTTGAGGGCCTAAATGAAGGTTTTTCGAGATCGAGGTACTCAATGATAGCCGAAGGAATGATTGATCCCCCTAAATGAATCTCATTGACGATACTTTTCCAACGAGCTATCACACACCTAAAACGGAGATCGTATGCAAAAGTTACGACCCCGGGAAGTTGATGTACTAACTTACCCAAACGGGGCCCACATAACTTTTGGCGCTTCATCTCCTAGGGTTAGGTTTTTGGATGTCTATGACTTTTGGCATTCTCATCTATTGTAAAAAGGCCTCTAAAGCCTCATTGTAATAATCTTCTCACAGATGCGAGTAGCAACCACATCTCTTCTCAGAGATAAGCTACCAGCGCCCTAGATAGTTTATTTCCATTCCGTCTATAAGCATATTTCAGTCATTTGTTATTAATGAAATGAAGTCTTATTTCCACTGCATCTCTGCGTTTATGTGTATTTTTGTATTTCATTGTGTTCCTACATAAATCCGGATCATTGTTCTCCATTGCCACCATTGCCAGCATTCAGGATCTAGATAGAGGACAACATAGCGAAGTTTGGACAACTTGTCTGTAATACCATGCAAAGAAAAATAATGCTCCATTTGAGTGACCCAACTTGTAGGATCGGAGCCATCAAATTTATTGACCTCTACGCAGGGAAGATGAGGTTCATGATGGAAGGAGTTGGAGTGAAAATGCGGACACTGATAGGAATCAACAACATCAAGTTGTTCGGATGAGGAAAGACCCATAGGGAGGTTCAACAATTGATTGACAACATACTAGAGGGAGGTCAGTTGGGTTGTGATGTTGGCTTCCACATTTTTAAATTTGTGCTCTAATTTTTCAATGTGGGAATTGGTAGAATCCATATGAGTTGTGAGATGTTCAATGGATACATGGGCTTGATTGACGAAACTTTGGATTTCTTGGTTGCGAGTGGTGGCCATTTGGATAGGGGACGTGTGTGTAAGGGAAAAGGAATGGGTGGGTGGGACCACAAAAAAAATACTTAGAAGTGATAGGTACCATGATGATCAGTGCTTGAAGGGAAATATAATGGAATAGGAAGAAAAATAGGGAAACTCAGAAGGGGTCGGGTCCATTGAAACAAAAAGGATTAAAAATGAAGGGGATGACTACAATCAGAGAGAAAAGGGGAATCCAATGGAATAGGTCCCAAATAAGTTTGTCGGATGGACCACTATGAATACTTTTGATAGACCCACAATGAGATAAACTTGAAATACATAAAAAAAAAAAAAAAACGTCTTTCTTGGAAATACTTTTGACTCAAAGTAGCGTAACATATGTTTGTTGATTTTCTTATGATATGTTGATCCGTTCAAAATAATAGATAACAATTCATGTAAAGAATCATTCACCATCTTTATATTCCCACAATCAAATTTGCATTCATCCATGCCAAGTCTCATAGCGAAATTGGGTAATGTGTTTATCTACAAGGATGACAATAGGGCTTGAATTTTGGATTTTTTCGTAAGGCTCCAATGATCAACAAAATTCAAATATCACAAAGATGGCTCGATACAATCATGAAACAACACTTCGATAGAAAATGGATAAATATACATTGTTTCATCCACATCTGAGAAATAAATGATTTCTTTTATAAAAAGAATACATGAGATAAACACATTTGATGTAATTCTTACCACTATGATAACTTATTACTTTGATTTCGAATGGTTTCTTATCTATAAAATATATTTCAAAAAGTTTACATTTTTTAAACACTTAAAAATCTTCCTCTCCATAGTTTATTTATTTTCTCTTCTCTTCCCTCCCACTATATTTATCTTATGATTCTCACATCATGTTCTATAATTCCCTTTACAGTGACGTTATGATTCCTCATATTAGGTATTACAAACTACACATTTATAAGAAATAATTCTTTAGTATCTAGGATAGATTATATATCGCAACACTAGGTATTTAGCATCATCTTAAATGGTGATTATTTTTCTTAACAAAGACCTTATGATTCTTCACATTATGTTTTTCACATTGCATTATTGTCGATAATCAATTGGAAATCATTGGAAGAATGACATAACAAGTGTGTGAAAATTTGATAACAATCTCTTGAATGAGGTTGGATATTTTTACTACATGAAAAATTCTTGAATTATGAGGATCTATATCTTTGCAAAATTCTTTGAGCGTTGTTTCAAATAATTTTCTATCACAACATTTAATAACATACACTTTCCATAACAAGGTAGACCAAACCAAAGTGGTTCCCTTTCATTAGATTTAGATTTAATATCCTCAACATTAGCATTAAAATCTTTCGAAATATCATACCTACATGCATATTTAATAGTGGGTGATATAGTTGACTCAAAGTAGTCTCACATATATGTTTTTTTCTTCTAGTGAAATACTCTAATCTATTCAAATTCATACACAATAATTCATATAGAGAGTCCTTCACCATCTCCATATGCCCACAATTAGACTTGCATTCACCCATGCTAAGTCTCACAATTAAATGGGGCAATATATTTATTTACAAAAACGAAAATAGGATTCAAAGTTTGGCTTCTTTTGTCAAGTCTCCAATAAACAACATTCAAGCATCACTTTAGAAGCAGTTGGTAAAATTGACAATGGTTCATCTACAATTAAGAAATAAATGTTTTCTTCAGTAAAATATGAATAGATGATTTGAATGCATTTGGTGTAATTCTCACCACTATGAGAACTTGTTATTTTGATCTAAAACAACAAATTACCTAAAAAGGAGCATTCATAAAGCTTCATTTCAAATCAAATAAATGTTTTTCAAAACTTCAAAATGATTAAAAATATAATTATACTAATATTTTCGTAAAAATGCATGCATTATCCTCTATTATACTATGCTTGATATGTTAAGTCTGATGTATTTTTACTATATAAAATTGTATAATATATGATATTATTATTTACAGTAATACTAGACTAAACATATTATATATTTACTCTTTACATTTATTTTTTTCATTCCCTTTATTTTATGATTCTTCACATCATATTATATAAATTATAATCTGATTAATGAAAACTCATAAGAAAAACGATGTCAAAATTATGTATAAATATGATAACAATTTCACAAAACCTATTTTTGTTATATAAATTTTGTAATAATGTTAATACAACATTATATGGATATGAATAAAAGGTTACTTCAATGCTATATGATGCCAAAATGATATAATATACATGCAATTGTTTCATATAATGCATCAACGACTTCAATACAACACAACCAAGACTCAACTTCAACCAAAAAAAACAAACAAATTAAAATATTTTACAATAGATTGAACATCATTTTTATGACAAAAATGATGGAAATATCACACAAAATCAAGAACGTGAAAAGCTAGTAGGGACCAACAAAAAAAACCTCAACTAGAAGGACTAAGAGCAATAACAATGCAAATCATCCATATTATAATCTTGTATATTATAGTAATGTTAAAATAAAACTATTATAAATAATTGAAAATAAAATAAAAATCTATATATTAAAAAAAATAAAAATTTAAATTAATAATAATAATAATTTATTAAATGTCAAATAGAAATATGAATTTGTCCAAAGACTAATTCCCAAAATTAAAATACATTGATTACTCATGGAAAGTAAAATATTTTGATAACCAAAAATACAAACCAACTTCTACAATGAATAGTAGTTTATATTTATAATGGAAGCATAAATGCGACTTTGATTAGGAAAATAAAATGTTAATAAAAAAATTAAAACCCTACTCTAAAATTATGTGCAAACTCTAAAATGACGTGGAAAACTCTAAGCAAAGAGACTTGTGGAAACAAAATGGAGTTAGTTAAATTTTATTTTCTTAATATTAAAGCTAAAACAATATATATGCATACAGATATGTAACTAGAGTTAGTTGTAATCATATTAGAGTCAAAGGGTCTCAACCTTTAGGTTAACAGAGAAATGACATGGTTTTTGGGCATGGTACAAGTTCCAAGGAAGTTATTTGTTTTTCTAGTAAGGTGTCATGCTGGTAGGAGAGATAATCAAGGTTTAATTTGTTTGGTAGAAGAGTTAGCAGTGATTGTTTATGATAACCCTCTAAAAAATATAAGCTCATCAAGACGTGTCCTGTGAAGAGGACAATGGATGACATATCCTTAGACCATTTTGATCTTGAGCAAGATAGAGAAAGTGTGTTTTAATTTCATTAGAACACAACTCTCTCAGATGGGATGAGTTACTTGGCTGAAATTTGTGCCCCTCCTAGGAAATCTCTCTCTCTCTCTCTCTCTCTCTCTCTCTCTCTCTCTTATGCTATGTTTTATGGAGTAAAGTGGTGCACAATCTCTTGGAGGATCTTTCTCTTTCTATGGTGATAAAAAAATCTTTGTAACTAGGGTTTTTTCTTGCATCCTCTTGGAATTCGTAAGGAAGATTTACATTTTAGCACTTCTTTCTTGTTCCATTGTTTTTATTGGCTAGATCCTTGGAGGAATATAATGCCATATACCCTCCACCAATTTTTATCATTGTTGTTAATTTAAAAGGCTATTGCAAAGGTTGCAAGGAGGAGTAAAAGGGCTTACACCCTCCTAGACTTTACCTTGTTAGGGTTACTTGCTCAAGGGAGTAAAATGGATTACACCCCTTGAGAAGTAGTAGGCCTAACCTAATTCAAGAAGACTCCATAACCCATTTGGAAAGGAACTAATCATTTATTGCATTGGAGAAATAAATTACTTGCATTGGTAAACATGGTTTTGAGGGATATTGATCTTGTTCAAGTTGGAATATTTTGTTGGTGTCTTAACGTTGATAAAGCCACTAGGGCATTTTAATTTTCCTAAAAATTCTTGAGTTGTAATCAATCAAAATATACAACCACTAGGGATGCAAGGGAACATACTCTATTTCTTACTTTTACGTGCATTTCAACAGTGGAAATTTTCTTGTAAGACACTATTATTATTCTTTTGCTTATTGGTCAACTTTTGGATGGATTGCTTGTCATTTTTTGTGGTTGAAACCTGATGTTGTACAAAATATTTTCTATAGCACTTTGCTATTACAATTATTCTCCGAAAACACTATCTAACAACCCTCTTTCACCCTCAAATTTTGTTCTTCAGTATTGGAAAGTTATATATTGGTTTAGTGCTTCATTCTCCAATAATTATTTTACAATTTTGAAAATGATTTCAGTAGTAATTAATTGATTTCATTGTTGATATATACATTTGTTTACTGTTGTAATTTAGGACAACAAGTTTCACTTGCTTGTCCATTGGAATATTGTGCTTGTACACTTGTCTTTCCCTTTTCTTGGGCACGTATAACTATCTTCTGCATGTACTCAAGCATTTGACAACCATTAACCATCTCCAAGACTTATTCCCAAACCATATCCCACTTTGTAGTTTGACCTATAGGGGAATCATCTTCCATAAATCCATTTTCCATATCATTTCCCATAGGTTCACCCAGGATTCTCCCCTTGTGTAGGATTTCTCCTTCACTAAAGCGAGGGGAGGGTTTATGTAAGGTGAAAGTGGGCAAAATCTCCCATAGTTCTCTCCATATTATGGATTGGGTTCGTATTTTCCCAACCTACAATTTGTGTGCTAACGTTTTGGCATCGTTGTCGGGGAGGATTTTGAATCCTCTTTAATGCCCTAACGACACTTCGGAAAACTATCCCAAATTATTTCCCTATTTTTCCTAGCGACTCCAAGTAAGGAAAGTTCCTTTTCCTTTATTGATGAGATTTTCAAGTCATTTGACGACTCCACCATGAGACAAACCCAAGGGAAGGATTACCCTATGATCCAGATTTATGAACAGAATGAAATAAAAACACATATTTATAATATTAACACAGAGACACAATGGATAATAACAGAGATACAGTAAAACTTGACTTCTATTAAATAAGAAATATGTTGAGACTATAAAATGAAAACTGGAACAAGCTTGTTAGAATGGTGGCAGCTTATCTCTGAGAAGAGATGTGACGACTACGCTCATTCGAAAGAATATGAGTACAATGAGGCTCTGAAATCCTTTTTACAATAAACATGAATGTCAAATCCCTATACATCCAAAAACCTAACCCTAGGAGATGAAGCGCCAAAATTCATGTGGGGCCTGTTGGGGTAAGCTGGTACATCAACTTTTTAGGCTCGTAACTTTTTCATATGATCTCCATTTTAGATACATGATAGCCCATTGGAAAGGTCTATCCGATGACTACACATTACGTCGTCAAATTGTGACCCTGTCTATACTTTCACTATGGAGAGCCATAAAAACGTTGTTTAGGGCCTCAAAACGGCCCCGAAATTTCAGGACCCGAAAACTAGGAAAAAAACTACCAACATGAAAATTGAACCACTAAGATGAAATCTGTAAGTGATATAGATGGAATAGGTGGGTGGCCATCAATATCCATATTTATCACCCTATCTTTCCACCTATACCTAAACGCCCTAAAAATAATACAGAACCTCATAAACCAATAAAAACACCAGAATGAGATGAGGAACCAACTATCCCAATATGAGACAATGGTTTATGGTATCCCAAAATGTACCCATGCTCATTTGAAGAAGACATTGACAGTGTCCTATGTTGTGATTCTCTTTTTGCAAGAGGGCATAATCGCCATTTTAGAAAAATGATTAACCAAAACAAAAACAAAGTCATTTCCCCGCTTGGTTGACGAAAGGCCCGACATGTAGTCCATCGAGATGGATTCCCATGACCTTTCAGGAGTAGGAATAGGGGTCTACATGCCTTGTTTCTTAATGACCAGTTTGGCAATGGAACATGCAGTGTAGGACTTGATATACTTGTTGACATCTTGTCGAAGTTTTGACCAATGGAAATGTTGTTGCAACACTGCCATTGTCTTTTCGACACCGAAGTGTCCTCCCACCCGACTGTAGTGGGATTCCCAAATCATCTTCACTCACTCGCTTTATGGAACACAAATATGTCCCAAATGACACAACAACCCATCTTGAATATGTAAATCAGTGACAACTATGTTTTCACCCAACATCTAGTAGGTGGAGGATAAGTCAGGATCTCTCTCATAGAGTTGGGGCCACCTAGAGTTCTCGTGGCTGCTAAAGTTTAACATTGTGGTGAGTGCTGCAACTAGAGGGTGACTGAGGAAATCATTGACATGATTGGTGCTTCCTTTTTTATACTTGATGTTGAGATGGAACTATTGCAAGTATGTGGACTACTTTTGATGGCGGTCATTCTGTAATTTTCCCTGTGCCTACATGAACTGTAGCGACTTATGATTAGTGTGGATGCCTATCTCCTTCCCAAGAATTTAGTGCCTCCATTGGCGGCAAGCTTGCACAATGGATTAAATTTCTTTTCCATAAGTAGGCTACTTACAGACAACATCTGATAATGTCTCACTATGATAGGCCATGGGGTGTCTGTGTTGAGTGAGAACTATGCCCACAACATAGTCTGAAGCATATTTATTGATCTCAAAGGGTTGTTGTAGGTCAGGTAATGAAAGAATTAGGTCTAAGCACAAGTATTTATTCAAATCATTGAATGCTTGTTTTTGCGACAGGCCCCACATGAAATTTTTCTTACCACCACCCTTGGTTACTTGGTTGGGGGCCCATGCAATATGGGAGAATCTCTTAAGAACCAAATATCAATATAGCATAGAAAAACCTTAGAAAAAGTACTCAACACCTTGAAAAAGAGATAATTTTAGACAATAAGCCTCTTTGAGGGGGCAACCTCCTTTTACCCCACTTAAATGTTCAAGTACAAGATGATTCAAAATGAAAATGTCTCCTTGGTATATATAGGAGACTAGGAGGTATAATTACAACTAATGGCCTAAAGCCGACAT
>ML781819.1:1270664-1287433 GCA_009831015.1 Picea engelmannii
CTTTATATTCAATCTTTGGAAGTTCTCAATGTGCTCGGTAACTGAACCCTTTTGCTTGAGATCTATCAATTGGCTAAAGAAGGTATTGCTCCTTGTATCCTCATAGTGTGCTATCATTTCTTCCGTGAAAATTGTCCAAGTGAAGAGTGATTTTCGAGAACAAAGCCATCGATACCATACAAATTGATTAGGTTCTAAATATAAAAAAGAAATTTGTACCTTTTGTGTATGTGGCACATTATGGATATCAAAGAATTGCTCCATCTGAAGTATCCATGTGATTGGGTCCTTGCCATCAAACTCCCTCATATCAATCTTAGGAACGTGGTTGGTCTTCAAACCAAAGTTGGAGTTTCTCCATTCTTGATTCACCTTCCTTGTGTCCTCATCATGAATTTCATGGGATGCATTTTCTCTTTCAGGTGTCTTCTCTGTTACTAAATTTTTCAATACTTCCATGATCTCCTCTTTTAAACCATCCATCTTAGTATCCAACTTAGCTTCCATTGAATCCATCTTAGTATCTAACTTAGCTTCCATTAAATACATCTTCTTTTGTAGTTCATTTATGTCCCTATGCATCTATTCACTTTCATCAAGAGTCCAAGTAGGATTTTCTGGAGGCTTAGTTGGTGTAGAAGTTCCCTTTTTTGGTGGCATGTTGGCCAAGTATCACTTTTGAACCTTGATTTTCAGGTGGTTCTGCTAGACAATATTTATTCTGTTGTATCTCCCAATTTTCAGCCCTTCTTGGTATGAAACTTTCTTTTATGTAGTTATCTGATATTTCTTCTCTGCAATGCCATAGGTCTAATCAAAATTGGATGTGCCAAGTGGAATTGATGGTAACTTCCCCACAACATGCTGATTTTTGTCCTTTCCAGGAGATCTCACTTGTATAGCATGCCTCGCACAAAATGATTGATATAAAATTCTAAAACTCACATTAGAAATACTACAGACTATCCATGATCTAATGAAACCAGTCCCACTCAATTTGGATACTCTAGGAAGAAGTTATGATTGTTTTACCTGGAACACCTTCTTGAGACTAGTCAGATACCTTATCTTACACAGGGTGTATTTAAAAATTTAAGATGACTTAGAAGCGGAACATTTTACCATAGATACCTTACTAATTTCTATAAATAGCCTCTAGATTTCAGGGTTTGAAATGTTACAGAAACGTTTTTATAGCGAAAATTCCGCAATGACTTAGTTCAGGATGATTCTAGAACCCTATCTTGTACAGGTTGTGTCTCTGAAAGTATAAGGCCTCAAGAGCTAAATTTTGAACCCAACGTACCTTGATCCATCTACTAAATATTCTCTAATCTGTTCCTTTTGAAATGTTGTAGAAAAAAAGGTTATATCGAAAATTTCAAGGTGTCTCAGATGTAGCAGCGAAACCCCAAGACCTTGAGCTCTAATACCATATGTTAAGAACCAAATATCAATATAGCATAGAAAAACCTCAGAAAAATTTTTCAACACCTTGAAAAATAGATAATTTCAGATAATAAGCCTCTTCGAGGGGTCAATCTCCTTTTACCCCACTTAAATGTTCAAGTACAAGATGATTCAAAATGAAAATGTCTCCTTGGTATATATAAGAGACTAGGAGGTATAATTACAACTAATACCCTAAAGCCGACATAAATAAAATAACATTACTAATATAAAATGCCCCAATTAAGGGGTAATGAGCCAATATTAGGGCTTAACAGAATCCCAACACGAACTTGCGATAGAAATTTGAAAGGCCTAAAAATCTCTGAAGCTCAGTGAGTGTGGCTGGTGTTGTCTAATAAAAAATGACCTAGATATTGGTGGGATTAACATGCACCCCATACTCATCAAAAATGTATCCTTGGTATTGGATGATGCAGCCCCCCTATCTCTCCTCAGGGCTACACGACCTCCCGGTCAGGATCTTCAACTTAGGAGCTAAAATGGCTCCCTGATTCCGAACTGGAACCTTCAACAATTAACCACAGGTCCTTGTCTATGTTTTGCTCGTGCTAACCAACACTAGGCGTGAGTCCCCAATCCACGTGACTGCAGGCATGAACATGGGCTTAGCCCAAAATCTGCATCACATTTTTCAATGTTGGGACTTTGCGATGCAAGGCATCTGACTCCTCCAAGTCCCAAAAGCCGAAATCGTGATGGTCTCAGATCTATGGTCCATATATTCCCTTGATCGACAGCTACAATCAAGTCGGTGTTTCGCATTTCACGACTTCGCACTTCATGAAGTTCTCTCACTCATTCTCTCGATCGCCGAAATGTCGATATTTCGGAGCCCCAATCTGACAGTCCTGATTTTCCCACGACCTGACAGCTCAGATCTCATCTTCGTGAATCGTGATTTCGTGTTTCGAGGTTTTGGAAGTCAAGGACCTCTGTCCTCCCAACTTGCGATGCCCAGTTTCACGAAATGGATCAACGGTCCAGATCTACCTGGGATCGACGACTCATATCCCTCCCGATCTTTGAGAATTGAATAACTCACAATGTTATCCTCCACACAACTTTACTTGATCCAATGGCCTACGACTATTGACACTTCCTCCTCGAAGGCTCTCCACCGTCCGTTTAGGTCCTCGACTAATCCTAGACAAATATCTTGGCTCCAACTCTCCTGAGCTTTGATATTTTAGACTTAGGATATTTTATAAGTCTATGAAGGTTTCACCCTTCACTCGTCCTAGGAAATGGGATTCCTATATCTCAGTAACACTTATCTGAAGCGTTATTCTTTCTGAACTTTGTCTTGTACAAACTTCGATTTCCCGTGCACTCCTTACCTCTAAGGGATTTCGATAACTCAGATCAAAGGGATTTCTTACAGAGAAATTCCTCCCAACCTCTCGGCGTTCTCCTCTGGCTCAATGCACACCTTGCAGAGCTTCAAACGAAGAGAAACAATTGAAATTGAAAGACTAGCATCCACAATTCCATTTTCTCCTATTGGGATCCATTCACTTGTCCATAAAAATAGAATAATAGGAAATTGCAAGAACTATTCACACACCATGCATTTGGATCAATTTTTCCTCTATTATATTCACAAGCTCCAATATGGCTACCTAATAAATTCAATTTACAACAACTAAAAACTGAAAATATCCTACTAACTCGCAGTTCTCTTACGACTACTTTCCTCTGTATGGCTGCTAACCCCATCTGGGCGTACAAAACCTCTATTTAACTCTGAGGGATTTTTAGGGTTTCCCCTGCCAACTTATCTACTCCAAAACTTAATCTATTGGTTATCTTAGACCAGTCTCAATCTAGAGCCGACGTTCAAGCATGTCTCAAAGTTTTTCTGGTGCTGAGTTTAGTCGTGCCTTGAAAAACCTGCTGGACTGCTAGCATTGTGGTTCTGGAAGAAATCCCATGTGCTGAGTGGTCCTACCTTTGTGCGCTTGCCAACGATGCTCCTACCTCATACTCCCATTGACAAAAAATCATGGACTCCTATCCATGAGCTCCTGCACCGACTTCCCTTGCTCTTGGATAGCACCTTCGTTTTCCCAACTGACATCTTCGATTGGGTGTCCCTTCCATTTGACCAGATATTCAAAATAGGTCTTTCTTCTGGTATTCTTGCCAATCCTCTGATCAACAATTTTATCCATCCGTGGCTTTTCTGCTACAGGCAATTGTTTCTCCCACTGAATCTTTTCTTGATCTTCTGGTCCCTCTATGTCATCTTTCCTGTAAGGATATAGGTCTGAAACATTGAATATGGGCGATATGCCCACACCATATGGAAGCTCAATCTCGTAGGCATTTGCATCAAACTTCCTCAATATTTTACATGGTCCTATCTTCTTCATCTTTAATTTGTTATATGTTCCCCTAGGGAACCTTTCCTTCCTGAGATGGACCAAAACCTGATCTCCTACTTCAAATTGAAGCTCCCTGCGATGCTGATAAGATCTGTGCTTGTATTTCTGGTTAGAAATCTGCAACTGTCCTCTTCTCTAGCTATGGAGTTTCTACATCTCTGTAGAAAAATATTCTGCTCCAATGCTCCTGATTTCCCCCTGTTCCAAGTCTCTCAACTCAGACACTCCCCTGGGTTGCATTCCATATAATATTTGGAATGGGCTCCTTCCAGTGCTCTTGTTTGGTGAGTCATTGTATGCAAACTCTTCTTGTGGAAGAATCTGATCCCACTGATTATGATGCTCAGTGACCAAACTCCTCAATAAATTTCCCAAACTTTTGTTTACCACCTCATTCTGCCCATCTGTCTGAGGCTGATAAGCTGAGCTAAAGGACAAATTTGTCCCCAATTTCTTCCACAGTTTCCTCCAAAAGTGACCAACAAATTTTGTGTCTCTATCTGATACAATGCTTTTGGGTAGGTCGTGAAGGCTTACAACTTCCTTGAAAAACAGGTTTGCAACATGTGTCGCATCACTGGTCTTCTGGAGTGGGATAAAATGTGCCATCTTTGAAAATCTGTCCATCACCACAAATATGGAATCAAATCCTATTTGTGTTCTTGGCAATACCAACACAAAATCCATGCTTATTGCATCCCAAGGCCTCTTTGGTATTGGCAATGGTTGATACAATCCAATGTTCTATCTTTTCCCCTTTGCATGTTGGCAGATTCTACATTTGTTCACAAATTTTATCACCTCTGTTCTCATACCTGGCCAATAGTATGAACTTCTCAAATGTGAAAACATTTTATCATGGATGAAATGTCCATCCAATCCTCCACTATTCTTTTCTTTAAAAAGGTTACCCCTCATCGAGCATTTTGGTATGCATAGATGATTTCTCTTGAACAAGAATCCCTCATGAAACATGTAGTCTGTCCACTGGCTTCTGTATCTCAGCACAGGGTTTGTAAAAGCTTCATATGCTTCCTTGAAATCTATATCATCACAATACATGTCCTTAAGGTGTTCAAACCCCAAGGTCTTCACCTGAAATTCCTGCAGAATTAAACATCTCCTGCTTAATGCATCCACAACCTTGTTAGCATTTCAAACAATATGTTTTATGACAAAAGTAAAGTTTTGCATAAATTCAACCCATTTTTCATGCCTTTGATTCATTTTTTCTTGTTTGGTTATGAATTGTAAATCTTGGTTATCGCTATACAAGACAAATTCTTGTGGGACAAGATAATGCCTCCATTTCAAGGCTTGAATTATGGAATAAAACTACTTGTCATATGTGGAGTATTTTCTCTTGGTCTCATTCATCTTCTCACTGAAATAGGCAACATGTATGTTATCCTGACTCAAAACAGCTCCTCTTGCAACTCCACTTGCATCACATCTTACCTGAAATGTCTTTTCAAAATTCAGCAAGACCATAATCGGTCATTCTATTATATTCTCCTTCAGTATATTGAAGCTCCTCTTGGATTCTTTTGTCCATATAAATGACTTGTGCTTCTTCTTCACCATATCCATCATTGGTGCACAAATTTCACCGAAGTCTCTGATGAACTTCCTATAGAAACTTGCTAATCCATGAAATCTCCTTACCTAAAACATACTCCTTGGAGATAGCCATTCTTTGATCACTTTCACCTTCTTTGGATCCATCTTCAATTCATTCGAAGAGATCACAAAGACCAAGTAAATGAGTTATGTCTTCATAAAAGAGGACTTATTCAGATTTATCAACAACTTCTCCTTCTGTAGCCTCCTCATCACTAACGTTAGGTGCCTAAAATGCTCCTCTTTAGTCCTACTAAAGATCAATATATCATCCAGATACAAAACTACAAATTTTCCAATGAAATCTTTCAGAATTTCATTCATCAGCCTCATAAAAGTTCTCAGGTTTTTTTTTTATGCCAAATGGCATAACAAGCCACTCATACAAACCTTCATTTGTCTTAAAGGTTGTCTTCCACTCATCACCTTCTCTCATTCTAATATGGTGATATCCACTTTTCAAATCTATTTTAGAAAAAAAATTGGCTCCACATAAACAGTCCATTAAATCATCCATTCTTGGTAAAGGTAATCTATACCTGATGGTGATCTTGTTAATGGCTCTTAATTCTATGCACATTCTCCATCCTCCGTCCTTTTTTGGACTCAACACAGTCGATACTACGCATGGACTCAATCTCTCCCTGACCAAACCCTTGTCTAGCAACTCTTGGACTTGGTTCTTCACCTCCTCATTCTCTCGAGGTGTTAATCTATATGTTTCTTTGTTCGACAGACTTGCTCCTGGTATCAATTCGATATGATGATTGATACTTCTGATGGGTAGTAATGAGTTTGGTAGCTCATCCACCACTATATCAGCAAAATTATCCAATAGCTCTTGAACTTCCTCAGGAAAATCATCCATTGATGTACTTGTAAGGATAACTTTGGTTTTCCTTACCACAACAAATTGCATCTTGTGTTCTTCCTTGGCTTCTTTCAGGAGTTCCTTCCCACTCATGAGAATTATTCTTTTGTTGGCTTCTTCTTTCACTCTCTTCTCCTCTATTGGCAACAACGTATGTGTTCTACCATTCTTCTCCAATGTGTATGTATTTTTCCTCCCATCATGAATGGCATTTCTGTCAAATTGCCACGGTCTTCCCAAAAGAATATGGCATGCTTCCATGCGAATTACATCACATAGGATTTCATCTTTATATCCTCCTATCTTAATTTCTACCAAGCATTATTTAGTAATCATTACCTGGTGTCCTTTCTACAACCATGAGACTTTGTATGGGTTTGGGTGTGCAGTTGTCTTTACCTCCAATTTCTCCACCATCTTTGTGGATACTAGGTTGTTAGTGCTCCCACTGTCAATGATCACCTTGCATACTTTGTCCTTAGTCTTGCAAGCTATCCTGAAGAGACTATTTCTTTGCACTGGATTTTCAATTTTTGCCTCTAGTTTTAAGAGAATTTTTCTCAACATCAGGGATGCTCCATCCTCTGCTCCTTCTGCTTCAAAATTTCTTCATTGTGGTTCTAAAATTTGGGCTTCTCCTCCTTCCTTATTCTTCTCGGGACATTCCCAAGACATGTTCCGTGTCTTTCTATAGGCATAGCACCATATTCCTCCTCTGCCTCTTCCACTAGAAGGGATTCTTCCACCATCATGTCTTCCTATGGAACTTCCTCCTCCTTCTGAGTGATGGTGTGTTTTTTCAGCCTCATTCTTAGGATTGTGCACTCTGTCATGGGTAAATACCTTGTTTTTGGTTGGGATCGAGCTTTTACTTCTTCCTCGTTGGCTTTGTTTCCTAGCCAACTTCTCTTTTGCCTTCAGTGCAAACTGATAAGAATCCTCCACGGTTCTGACTTACATCATGCTAAGCTCATCCTGGATTTCGTATCTCGGGCCATTTATATATCTAGCGACTTTTTCTTCATCTCTCTCCCTTTGTCCAGTTCTGATGTTCATCCTATAGAACTCCTCGGTATGCTCCTTAACTGTCATCCCCTTCTGTCTCAGGTTCTGAAAATTCCTGAACAGATTGATATGATAGTCCTTGGGTATGAACTTAGCCTTCAACTTGGCTACCATTCTGTCCCAACTCTTTATCCTTTGTTTTCCTTTACTTATCCTCTCAGCTTGCCGTTCGTCCCATCATGGTGTTGCGTGCCCTTTTAGCTTAGTGACTGCCTGTTTCACCTTCTTCTCTTTATCAACATCCTCATATTCGAAATGCTTATCCATGGATCTTATCCAATCCAATAGTTCCTCAATGTCTAGATTTCCCTCATACATGGGAACCTCTATCTTAGTTGTGCCTCCCAATCTGGCATTTTCTTTTAACAAGCATTCTTTGGTAGCATCCTCTCCTATAGCTTATTAAACCTCAACCTCTTCACTTTCTGCATCGCCGACGTCTCCAACATCAGGTGCTCTTATCTGCGCTTCTTCCATTGTTTCCAATATTGCATGAAGTTCTTGCATGTCCCTCTCTATAGCACGATTGGCTAAAGGTGCCTCTCCTTGTCTTCTTGGCGGAATTGTGTTTATTGTCTGTCACACACAGAGTAAAAATTCAAGTTCCCTGTCTCCTCCTTTTCTCTTTTTCTTTCACCTGAAGTCTACAGACGAAGAATTTAGGCTTTGATACCAACTGATGCAGACCCCCTATTTCTCCTCAGGGTTGTGTGACCTCCTAGTCAGGATCTTCAACTCAGGAGCTGAAATGGCTCCCTAATTCTAAAATGGAACCTCCAATAGTTAACCACATATCCTTGTCTATGTTCTGCCTGTGCTAACCAACACTAGGCACAAGTCTCCACTCCACGTGACCAAAGGCTTAGCCCAAAAGGTGTGTCGCGTTTCAAAACGTCGGGACTTTGCGATGCAAGGCGTCTGACTCCTCCAAGTCCCAAAAGATAAAATAGCGATGGTCTTGGATCTATGGTCCAGATCTTCTCTTGACCGACGACTGCGATCAAGTTAGCATTTCGTGTTTCGAGATTTCTCACTTCATGAAGTTCTCTCACCCATTCTCTCGATCATCGAAATGTCGATATTTCAGAGCCCTAATCTGATGGTCCTAATTTTCCCACGATATAGCGGCTCAGATCTCATCTTCGTGAATTGTGATTTTGTGTTTCGGGGTTTTGGAAGTCAAGGACCTCTATCCTCCCAACTCGTGATACCCGGTTTTGTGAAATGGATAAACGGTCCAGATCTACCTGGGATCGATGACTGCTACCCCTCCTGAGATTTGATAATTGAATAACTCACGCCATTATCCTCCACATGACTTTACTTGATCCAACGACCTATGAATATCGACACTTCCTCCTCGAAGGATCTCCACCGTCCGTTCAGGTCCTTGACCAGTCCTGGCCAAATATCTTGGCGCCAACTCTCCTGAGCTTTGATATTTCAGACTTAGGAGATTTTCTAAGTCTTTGAAGGTTCTACCCTTCGCTCATCCTTGGAAATGGTATTCCTAGATTACAGTAACACTTATCTGAAGCATTATTCCTTCTGAGCTTTGTCTTGTACAAACTTCAATTTCCCTTGCACTCCTTGCATCTAAGGGATTTTGATAACTCAGATCAAAGGGATTTCTTACAGAGAAATTCCTCCCGACCTCCTGGAGTTCGCCTTTGGCTCAATGCACACCTTGTTGGGCTTCAAACGAAGAGAAACAATTGAAACTGAAAGACTAACATCCACAATTCCATTCTCTCCTATTGAGATTCATTCACTTGTCCATAAAAATAGAATAATAGGAAATTGCAAGCACTGTTCACACACCATGCATTTGGATCAATTTTTCCTCTGTTATATTCACAAGTGCCAAAATGGTTACCTAATACATTCAATTTAAAACAACTGAAAATTGAAAATCTCCTGGTAACTCGCAGTTCTCTTACGACTACTTTCCTCTGTATGGCAGCTAACCCCATCTGGGCGTACAAAACCTCTATTTAACTCCCAGGGATTTTTAGGGTTTCCCCTACCTACTTATCTACTCTAAAAATTAATTTACTGGCTATCTTAGACCAGTCTCAATCCAGATCCGGTGTTCAAGTGTGTCTCAAATTTTTTTCGATGTTGAGTACAAGTGTGTCTCGAAAAACCTGCTGGACTGCCAACATTGAGGTTTTGGAAGAACTCCCACTTGTTGAGTGGTCCTACCTCTGTGTGCATGTCAATGATGCTCCTGCATCATTGGACCATGTCCATGTTGAAGGAGAATTTCTTCAAATTTGTGTATTGCTTGTGTTGTCGCAGAGTGTGCAGAACCCGTTGAATATGTTGCAAGTGTTCCGCCCAATTCTTATTGTATATGAGGATGTCATCCAGGTACACCACCAAAAATGAATTAGTGAAATTCCGAAAGATATCCACCATCATCCTCATGAAATTTGTTGGGGCATTCGTCAAACCAAAGGGCATGACCAACCATTTGAAAATACCTTTTTTAGACTTGAAGGCATTTTTCCATACATTTTTCGTCTCTATTGGGACTTGATGGAAGTCATACTTCATATCAATCTTACTGAATTATTTGGCCCCCTTGAGTTGTTCAAGGAGATCATTGATTCAGGGAATCATGTACTAATTCCTAACTTTGATTTTATTTAGGGCCCAATAATCAATCCAGAGTCTCTAGGTACCGTCTTTCTTCTGAACAAGCATGATTGGGCTTCCACATGGTGAGGAGATAGGTTGGATGTGCCCATTTTGGAACAGTTCTTAGATCTGACGCTTGATCTCATCATTTTATAATATATAGTGACGATAGACTGACCCATTGGGTAGCGGTGCATCAGGGGTCATATTGATTGAATGCTTGACTTGACAGTGTAGAGGTACCCCAGTGGGTGAGGAGAAGATGTCTTTGTATTATTCCATGACCTTATCCATTTTCTTTTGTTGCATGGAGAGATCGATCGCAGAGGCCATGGATGTGGCTACAACCTTTCGCTCATTTTAAGAGAGAATCACAAAGAATAAAAACTTCTTGATCTGAGAGATGACTTTCCTGCATTGCTTGGTAGAGATAAAATAAATGGTAGTATGTGGGACTACCTCAGGTATCCTATATAATTTCCTATTCAAAGTAATAATAACATTGCAAGGCCTAGACTCATATACAACATGACGTTTCCATAAATAAGGTTGACTCAAAATAACTTCACAAACTTCAAGGGGAGAGACATCACACAATACCTCATCTTTGAACGACTTGATGTCATAGGACAAACAACATTGTTGGTTGACGCGAAGATCACTTCCCTGGATGAGCCATCCAATACTGTATGGTTGTGGGTGAGGCATTGTCAGAAGGGATAGATTTTTGTTGACCTCTGCCGAGATGAGTTTCTTCTGCCTATCGCTATCAACAATGAAGTGAAATGGAGTACCCGTCACCCACATATGTGAATGAAAGAGACATCCGCTTTCCTCTGTCTCATCAGGTTCACCGAGATGGATTTTTGTGGTAGAAACGATGAAACTGGGTTCCACATCAATAATTCATCTCCCCTTTTCTCGTTGTGACTCTGAGTCGAAACTCACATTTGATTCAAATCTTTAACCTCCTCCACCAATGACTGCTTTGAGCGGAAATCAGTAGTGTTATGCTAGGGTCTCTTATGGAAGTCACACCACTTCCTGGTGTCTTTCTTTGTCTTTCCATTGTCCTTCTTTGTTTGCAATTTAGAATGGTTGTCATGAGGTTTTCCATATTTTCTTTTCCCTTTGTTCTGGAGGTTGGGGTTGTCATTTCCTTGCTTCTACTGTGAGGGGTTCCTAGACCCAAACTGTCGTGTCTTTTGTTTAAGCTTCTGCTCGATTTTGATAACATATTTATAGGTCGCACCCAAGGACGAGATGTCTAGAAACTCCATTTTTGTCTGGATGTATCTATGCAGACCATCGCGATACTTGAACACCATATTTCTCTCAGAATTTTTGATACCTAGCTTGGTGTGCAAGGTATGGAATACATCAGTGAACTTTGGCACTGTTTGGTCTCTTTCTTGCCACAGTGTGGTCCATCTTCCATACAAGTCATCATAACTTCCAATAGGGTAGTATTTTTCCTTAATAACATCCCTAAAGGAACCCCAAGTGGGTGAAAATGAAAATAATGTGGATCCCTCTATTTCTTTTTTCTCACAAAAAGTCTCCCACCAATATTTGACATGCGGGACAACCTTGAGGAGTGCAAATGTAATATTTTCTCTATCGAAAAAGTTGTGGACAAAAAAATACCATTCTAGAATTTTTAACCATTTATCTACAACATCTGCATCTATTTGACCTTCAAATATAGGAATATAAAAATTTATATGTACCTTGAAGGTGGCGACACCTCTGCTTGAGGTAGATGCATCACTTGTTGATAACCATCGAAGGATTTGTGCAAAGCTATCCATCATCTAATTCCTCTGTCACTCAAGGGATTCCTCGAGTAATATTTTGGAAGGATATCCTGTCCCATTATCTTTATTTTTTCCCGCTGTGGAAGGTTTCTTGGGTGTGCGAGAGAAATTTTCCTCAAGAGAAACAAGCTTGAGACCCAACTCTCTATACCCTGACATCATTGGGGACATGCACTAAAAACAACAAGGAGAAGACCACTTTGATACCATTGATCCATATTTATGAGAAGATCGAAATGAAAACACATATTTATAATATTAACAAACAACCACAATGGATAATAACAAAGATACAATAAAACTTGACTTTTATTAAATAAGAAATATGTTGAAACTGTAAAATGCATATTGAAACAAGCTTGTTAGAATGGTGGCAACTTATCTATGAGAAGAGATGTGACGACTATGCTCATTCGCAAGAAGATGAGTATAATGAGGCTCTAAAAGACATTTTAGAATAAACATGAATGCCCAAATCCTAGACATCCAAAAACCTAACCCTGGCAGATGAAGTGCCAAAAGTCATGTGGGCCTCGTTGGGGTAAGTTGGTACATCGAATTATCGGGGTTGTAACTTTTGCATATGATCTCTGTTTTAGGCGCATGATAGCCCATTGGAAAGGTATATCTGAGGAATACACATTATTTCGTCAAGCTCTAACTTCGTCTATATTTTTACTATGGCGATCCCTAAAAACGTTTTTTAGGGCCTCAAAATGGCCCCGGAAGTTTAGGGCCCGAAAACTAGGAAAAAAACTACCAATATAAAAACTGAAACTACCAATATGAAATCTGTAAGTGAGCCAGTTGGAATAGGTGGGTGTCCATCGATATCCATATATATCACCCTATCCCTCCACCTATACCTAAATTCCCTAAAAATAATACAAAACCTCCTAAACCCTTACCCTCTCCTACTTCTCCAGATCCTTTAACCTCTTCCAAACCTTGTTCACCAAACACTCCTCACTGTCGTTTTGTCAAGAAATCGTTTCACGGTAATCCGCCACTTGCACCAATGGCTCTCTCTTGGGAAAAGGACCTCTATAATCCATTGAATATGGCATCCATCGTTGCATGTTCCAATGCCATGCATAATGAAATCAACAAATGGTTGCCAAAGTTTTATGGAAATGATGTAATCACCGCAGAACAACATCTATATTTTATGGGTCAAGAAATGCAAAATGGAGTGGAACATGAAGTTGTTACAATGAGGTTCCTAGAAACATCCCTCATTGAATATGACCAAAGGTGGTTCAATGGATTTCCATATAATCACCTCCCAACATATGAAGGATTTGCTAAGTTGTTCAAAGGCAGATGGTCAGTGAAGAAATATAATGGAATGCTAATGATTCAGTTCAACCAGATAAAGAAAAAGGAGAATGAGATCATGAGTGAATTTGATAGTAGATTTGATAAATTGCATAACCAAATCCCAAAGGATTTGATCCCACCTCCAGTATATGTTTGTATCCTCTATGTAAATTCCTTTGAAGGGCATTGTAGTTTCTTCCTAAGGGATAACAAACCCAATACTTTGGAAAAAGCCAAAGAATACAGTGCAAAAATTGAAGAGAATCCTATTTGCTCCAAATTTGATACATTTCAGTATCCTCACACCAATACGGAAGAAAAGACAAAGATAGCTAAAAACAATGCACCAGATCCAATAGCTCTCATATCTCAAAAGCTTGATCATATGAATACTCAGTTCATCCAAACTCATAATCAGGTTACGATTCAATTGAAAAATTTGGAGAGAAATCAATCTACTCCGATGCCTAGGTTGGAAGATGAAACTTCAACAAGAGGAAAAGCCTCCCGATACTCTGAACCCTGTTGGGATGTACAACTTGGAGGAATTACCATGGTGCTCTCCCTCCCAATAACCTCATATGGAGGAATAATGTCCAAGATGAGAATAATACTCTCTTGACAACATCAAATTCATGGATATAATCTTTGCCTTTCATAATAATGGTGATGATGGCTCCACAGATATTACACAGGAATATATTGATGAATCTATAAGAAAAACTAGAGAAGGATGGCTCAGAGCACTTAATCAGTTGAATGAAGATCAAAGGAAAGAATTGAACAAGAGTGAGATCCTGACTCATGCGAGAAGGAATAAGATTCTTATCCCTCTTGCACATAATTCAATTCATACACCACCACTAAAAAAATTTCCATCTCAACCAAAAAGGAAAGTTCCATCTCAACTAGTAGAGAAGGTCATCCCACCTCTAGTTTGTGAACTAATCCCAAAACCTGCATCATAAAATGGGGAGTTTCGATCAGATATAGATGTACCATCTTTGATTGAAAATATGAAAGATATGTGCATGATTTCTTATGTAAGGAAAGAAGTATTGAAAGCTCTAAAGATACAGGATGAGCTTGAGGATTCTCCAATAATGTTAAATACATTGTACCATGCAGATGGAGAACAACCAAATAATCCTGACTATTCAAGTGATTATGAATATGATGTGACACCTCAGGTCATGTATTATGATGCTTTAGAGTTACCATTTGTTGGAGAATATTATGTTGATACGTTGTTGCCTAAGACATATTAGTACAAGGATAATTTGGAAAAGTTTGAAGGGAAGGAACCAAGGTCCATCAAGATATTAAAGAAATAATAAGATAAAGGGGACCTGGAATGTAAGAATACCATTAAATATGGAGTTAGAATAGAGTCACCCTCACAACCCTACATTCATAATATACCTTACATCAACTACAGTGAAGGAAGTATTTCTTTCTTATGGGATAAAAGGAAGGGAAATCCACAATATGATCAGAAGAATAAAAACTCTTTGCTTGTCCCTTACATCATCAAGAATAATTTCGAGAATGAAAAATACTACTTGTCATCTTTGGATGCGAGAAAAATGTCATTACCAGTGGATGGGTCTTTTCTCCAACCCTACATTCAGGTTATGTGACTTCTTTAGGGCCTAGGGCCCAGGTAAGTAGGTAGGTCATATTATTTTCTTGTATTTTACATTTTGATTGCTCATGGTAGTTCATCTGCATTTCATTTTGTTGTACTTGCATTTTTGGATTTGCATGCTTCTCTTTTATCATATTATATGAAAAGTGAAAATTTTCTTTTCTAGATTAGTTGTCTTTTTTGAAATTTTGATTTATCATATATATGAGTGAAGGGTGATTGAGTCACCCTAGATTTTATGTTTTTATGTTTTAGTGTAGGCACATGTTTGACCAGGATATGTTTGGGTTCTCATGCACTCTACGATGAGTACATGTCCCTGAGTAGGAACCAGATGTTATCATCATTTCCTAGGGATAACTAAGGGTATCATATCTCTAGGACCTCAGGGTGAAAACATGGAGTACCGAGTGACAAATATTAAGCCCCAGAAAAAGCCCCATGTTATGTATAAAAACCCTTATTAAGCCCTAGATATAGAATTATTACATTTCTAGTAGGTCGTTTAGAACCCTTCATTTCAACCTTTCATCATAATTGTAACCCTTTGTCTTATATATATATATCAAGGATATCTAGTACTAGGATCATCTTGTCTCAACTCATATTGTGTTTTGAAGTGGATATATTGTTAAGGAGGGTTCCCCCTCGATGTGTACAGTAATTTATTGATTTCCTATCATTTTTAAGGTGTTGGATCATAAAATTTGGTATCATAGCTCATTGATCCTAAGGTTTTTCTTCTCCAATCAAGTCATCTTAGCATTTTCACTATAACATTTTTCTGTGATGATTCAGACCATTAAAATTGGAGGTTATTTATAGAACATACCAAGGTCTTTTTGTTAAAATTTTTAGCTTCTGGATCATCATAATTTCAGAGATACACTTTGTGGAAGATAGGGTATCTGACTTATCCTATTAGCTAGTATCAAACATGTGTTCTGGGTAAAATAATCATATATTCTTCAACGAGGTTCTAAATTATGTGAGACTAGTTGCATTGGAAAGAGGACAAAATTTGGTATCTTTGATACAATTTTCAGAATCATATATCAAATATTGTGCGTGTTGCATGTTGTACAAGTTAGCTCTCCTGGAAAGGCCAAAAATCAACAAGGTGTGGTGAATTTACCATAGCTTACACTTCACACATCCAATTTTGATCAGACCTATGGAATTGAAGAAAGGACATATCATATTACTATAGAACGAAATTTCATACTCAGAGGGGCCAAAATTTTATAGATACACAAAAAGGAAGGTCAACTAAGAGGACAGACTCCAAATTAAGGTTTTAAAAGGTACGCAACTTACAATTGGCATAAAGTTTTTTGGAAGATATGTTTCTGGTGATTCAAAATTTGTGATAAATACAAAATATAGGGGTATTATTATTATTACTCTATATGGGTCTGAAAAGGGTGACAACACCTATTAAACCTCCAGAAGTCTCATCTATGACTCAAGAAGAAAATGACGACATACAAAATAGGTTGTCCAAAATGGAGAAACAACTTAATGAATTGAGTGACATGTATAATAATTGGGTAAGCTCACAAAGAAAAATTCAAGAAATGGAAAAGAATATGGATTATAGAAAATTAATATGGATGAAAATAAACAAGAAATACCAAAATCTATGAGTTCCATAATCCTTCAGGATCTAGATGAGAGACTCCCTAAAGGAGATATGAAAATGTCAGGATCACATGAAAATAAAGGTAGTATTCATGTTGAACAATATGTTGATAATAATCATTTTTCAATTGGATTTAACTCTAATAGTGGATTTAATTATGGTGGGTGTACTAAATTCAACTTTCCCAAAATTGAATTAAATAAGTTTGATGGTACCGAGGTCTTTACTTGGGTGAACCAAATAGAGAAATATTTTCAACTACATAATATTATGAATGATAGGAAAA
>ML781819.1:1353316-1384867 GCA_009831015.1 Picea engelmannii
TCAGCTAGTAACTCAAGGGAACCTGCTGCTAGGGAAACTACCAATAACCCAACAACAAACACTTGTTGTTATAGTGCAACTCACCTAGGAGTTCACTCTTCAAGCCCGAAAACCTGGATCTTCAGTTTTCCAGCTCCAAATACACTCCAATATGATCCAACTTGCTCTAGAACTCTCCCTCCATGGTTTCACCATCTCCAAGCTCTCTTTTTTCCTTTCTACTTGTTGCTCATGCACAAAACTTGACTAGCTAAAAATTTCCCTCTCCACCCATACAAATTTTCTCTCTTTGGCTTGCCTTTCTTTTCTCACTCTCTTCCCCAAGATGATTTTACTCAACCCCCATGTGCCCAATAAATTTTGGATGTGACCACTCACACCCACCCTCTTACATGCATTTAATGATTGACTTTGGGAACACTTAATCAGAAATTGGAAGGTTCACATACAAATAACAATTTTATGAAAATGAGTTGAATTAATATACATGGGTAATTCCCCTTTGGACCCCTCTTGGCCATTATCCTAGACACTCCCCCATCTTGTGGATTAATTCATCTCCCATCTCTTTTCCATGTCCCCTTAGCAGCTGACATCAGATTTTATTAATAAAAAAAGAAAGACAATTTGCATATTACATCGTTTTGGTCGTAGCCACACATTATATCTACACAAGCATTAATTAAACTGGGGATTATAGTGGGTATGTTACATTCCCCCTCCCATACAATTTTGCGCATTCCTCGGTAAAAAATATGTCGATATACATATATGTAAATTTACATCACAATACTTAAAAAATAGAAAATTTTGCAATTTAACAACTCCAACCAAAATCCCATGTTCCTCTGAACTCACCGACCCAAGCAATGCGCCATTCGTTTATCAAGCAAAACCCAAGGTATGTACCATTATCTTATCAAGGATAATCTAAGGAATGAGCCATTCATTTATCAAGGTCCCCAGTGCAGTTGGCTAGGACTCTAAGATGTGGTTTCAAAACTCTAGCTGCTCAAAATGGAGTCTTACATTTTGTCTTCTTCAAAATTGTCAAAACATTATAGGTACTCTACTTGCATGTTTTCTCCATGATCCCATGTAGCATCTTCAGGACTCTAGCAGGTCCATTGAAAATTTACCAACCCTATGGCCTTGTTCCTAAACACTTTGAATTTCCGATCCAGGATGTGCACTGGTTCCACCCAGAAATCCCTTTCGTTCTCCACCTGGATCACATTCCAATCAATTATGTGGTTAGGGGCAGGTACACATTTCTTTAACAATGACACATGAAATACATTATGAACTCTCATGGATGCAGGAAATTCTAGCATGTATGCAACTRGCCCTATCTTTTCTAAGATTCCAAAAGGTCCACAATATCTTGCTTCCGACTTTGGGAAACTTCCTAATCTTAGCTAACTTCTCTTTTCCTTCACTTTTAAAAACACATGTTCGCCCACTTTAAAATCTCTAAACACTCTATTMTTGTCTGCATAACTTTTCTTCCTATCCCRAGCAACCTTTAAATTYTGTTTGATGCTTTCCATTTGTTCATCCATTTCCTTTAACAAATCTATCCCAAAAACTACTCTATCTGCTGGATTATCCTAACTCACTCACGTGTTACATTTTCTACCATACAATGCTTCAAACGAACTCATTTTCAATGAGTCCTGATACCCATTATTGTATGAAAATTCCACTAAATGAATATAATCTTCCCACTTTGATGGCTAATCCATCTCATACATTTTAATCATGTCCTTAATTATCATATTGGTCCTTTTTGTTCTCCCATCTGACTCTAGATGATACGTTGTACTGAGACTCAAATTTGTTCCAAAGCATTTGAACAAACTCTTCCAAAAATTTGAAGTAAACTTTGGATATCTATCTGAAACTATTTCCTTAGGCACTCCATGTAGCCTAGAAAATTATTTCATATATATTTATGCAATATTTGCTTCCTTGTGTGTAGTCTTTATTGGAATAAAATGTGCTTCCTTCGTCAATTTATCCACCACCACCATGATGGAATCATGATGCTTCACTGTTTTGGGCAGCTTAGTAATAAAATCAATCGTGACAACTTCCCACTTCCATTTCAGGATGAGCAATGGTTGTAGAAAACATGTTGGATGCTTATGCTTAGTCTTCACTTTTTGACACTCTAGACATCTCGATATGTAATTAGACACTTCTTTCTTCATTCATGGCAAAAAATATTGGCCTCTTACAACTGCAATTGTTTTTTGATATCTTGGGTACCTGACATATGGCACATTGTTCATTTCCTTCAAAAATATGTTTTTTATCTCACTATAATTCGACACATACACCTTTCCTTTATACATAAGAATTCCATCTTCTTTCATCTCATAAAAATTAAATTTTTTCTTAAAATTACCTTGATGTAATGTTTCTTTTATTTTTAAACAACTTTGATCTAAATTTGATATTGCAACAATTTTTTCTTTTAGATCTGTCTTGTACATGCTGATGGCTACAATATGCACTTCATGATCTCTCATGCTAAGTGCATCAACCACTTGATTTTCCTAGCCCTTTATATGCTTAATTTGAAAGTCATATTCACTCATAAATTCTAGCCATCTAGTTTTCCTAACATTTAGTGTTGCTTATCCATACAAATGTTTCAGACACGTCAGTAGAGTACTTTAATTTATGAAGTAATATTCTGGAACTTCGAGACTCTAGAGCTTCACAACTTCGATGTTAATAGGACCTTGAAACGTTTGATCTTAGAGTGTCGAAGCGCGAAGTCTCGAAGTGGAACTTCAAACGTGAATTATACCTTGGATTAATTCTTGTGCAGTTTTAAATCTCCGAACTCCCATGAACCGTCAATCTTGATCAGCATAAGGATTAATAACTATGAATTGATCCGCTATATACAAACATAACGAAAATTGTATTAGTGTATAAAGAGATAATTCTAAATCTAAAGTTTTATTTATAAATGACAAAAATTAGGAATAAATTAAAAGAAATTCAAAATTTGAATTTTTATTTGAAATTTTGATTTATGTTCTAACATAGGCTCCAATTGGAGATTGTGGCTCCCTGTGAGGCACTAAAGAATAGTAGACCAAGTTCTTTTATTGGGTAAATGGAGTCATTATTTCTTTTTATTGAAATCAATATTTTCTTTCCTTTAGAGATTTAATCCTATATAGAAATAACAAAAATAACAAAAATAACCATATCTAGAAAATTAGAACACGCTCAGTTATAAATCTCAAGTCAAGCTAATACAAATTTTCTTTCTTAAAATTTACTCAAGAATTATCTAAGATAATCAAACTAAAGTTAACTAGAATATCATACTTTTTTACGGACTAAGTTTTATCTCAAGGTTATAAAGATGTTATGTGGATCTTATTAAGGAAACCTAATTGGACCAGGACATAAGTATTGAAAAAGAATTAAATAATAGAGTATGTAATGAATATATGTAAGAAATCATTACAAACATCATATATATTTTCACTGCCAACAGGCCTGTTCAGTACCCCGATGAAGTTATCTATATCCCCCTAAATTGAATTTCCTTTCACCACTTCAAAAACATGCTTTCATTTGATTGAGATGAGGACAATCAATGTATGAATTTCCTTTCATCATCTCTTTTGGACAAGATGGGGGAAATCATTTTATGAATTTCCCTTCACTATCTATCTTGTTAATTTTATTACTTTGAAGTGGGGGAAATCAATCTATCCTAGATACAAGGGATGCCATCCCTTTTTGATATGTTGTAAAGTTGACCTATCTACAATTTTAGAATACTCTGAGATTAGTTTTCTTTCAATTCTAAGTATACTTTCACCTATAGGTGTATTATATTTGGAAAAAAATTATTTGTTAAGGATGAAACTTGAGAAAACTCATAAGTTATAATATAATATTAAAGCTAAATTTACTAGGATTAGCCTAGATATATTTTTCAATTAGAATCGAGAAATGAATATGATATTTGCCAGACTTGTTAATATAGCATGATTTGATTTTCTAATATTGTCTAAGCTTATCATTTCTATAAATATTAATATGATTAAATAAGAAAGAGAACTTTATTTGTCACTAACACTAATATTAGGGGTAACAGATGAAGGAGAAACTTTCATTAGCTTTGATGGATGGAAGATACTTCACACGATTTTCTTTGTCAAATCCGACCTCTCGCTTCAATCTATTCCACAAAAATATTCTTGCCTTTCAACATTTTCATATGATTATCCTCTCTGTTATGTACCAATGATGATCACACACCTAATGAAAATGATGCTATAGATCTCCTCTTCATTGCTTCTCTAGTTTTTTCATTCAATAATGAGACTATCTTTCAATTCATGGGAATTATCTCTCACATTTGTTATGAAAAGGTCTTACATACTTAACGAAATAATAAGGAGACAAAAAATAAGTATTTACCATATTTCCCTGGAAGTTTTAAGAGGAATTCAACCTTTTCATCAGCTTATTGCAGAAAATCCAATAGAAAGGAGAAAGATGAGCCATAGCCATGATGAATGTGAGTGATTCAACTGTGCAATTCATACTCCTCACGAACGGGCTCGGGAGTAGACATAAACAATCCAAGAGCTTCGAAATTCGAATGTTCAACTTCACCAGTGGCTCCAGTCACATGAATTGTGACATCATGAAGAATTGGCAATGATAATGAGAGTCGTAAGTCATAATTCATCGCATTTAAGCTACCGTCGTTGGCAGTTAAGACAATTTCAAAGGAAACAACCACCAATCTTTGTTCTTGCAGACTATGTCAGGTCCAAAGCTTTCTCAGTAATCATTCTTCTCTAGTTGATCTCATTCCTAGTCATGAAACAAAATATCAGAACATTAAAGAGTTTCAACAATTGGAGCTCCCAATGAATGCAAAGTTTCAACATTTGGACAATCTAGTGAAAGAAATAGAAGCAAAGCATGTAGAATATACAATCCACATTAGTAGCCAATGATAGGTTACCATGTTATTTTTTTCTTTGTTTCCTATAGCTATGAAAATTGAAAAACTAGTGAAGGATTTGGATGCCGAGAAGTAGGCAATTATCATAGAATTTTTTTCCAACTTTGAACTTATAATCTCTATAATTTTGTATCCAAAACTGTAATTATTTTTCACAATTCTACTTTATCTAATGAAAACTTCAGCTACTTCTGTCAAAGAAATTATTGTTTTATTTACTGAAAAGGAGAAGATGATTCATGATTCAAAAATAACATATTTTCTTTTTTAATTTTTTGAAAAATTGAAAAAGATCATTTTCTGAAAAATATTTACATAAACTTTTTCAACAATCAAAACACTTAAATATCCTTAATTGGATTGTAGATCATAAATAATGAGTTATCAACCAAATCAGAGATTTTAAAAGGAAAATGAAATGTAAATCCAATCCACACCGGTATGTATAATGGGAAACTAAAACTAGAAATTAAAAACTAAACTATTGCATGAAATGCTTTAAGTAATGCCCATTGATAGGGGCATCAAGAATATCTCCATTTAGATTTTCGAGAGATAAATAATTTCTCCCTTTGACTGCTGCAATTTTGAAAGGACAAAACCAAAGATGATTCAATTTTCCACGTTTCCCACCATCCTCTTTTTTGGCTTCCCACTTTAGAACTAAATCTCTAGGAATAAATTTTGTCTTTGGATTTCTTATCAAATATATCCTTCATTTTATCTTGATACTTTTGAAACTTTTCGTCAATTTTTCCCTGTTCTGTTGGACCTCAATTAATTGATTAATCCTTCTCATCAAATCATTTGGTTCTTCATTAGCATCCTACAATAATTTCATCATAGGAAAAGCAAGATTAATAGGTAGAATAACATATGTTCCATAAAATAATTGAAAGAGTGACATACCTATTGATTTCTTCGTGCTGATTATATTTTCCCATAGAGCATACTTTAAATGTATCTGCCAAGATTTTTTATTTTCTATCATAAATTTCTTAATTATCCTCATTAAACTTTTATTAGAAGATTCTGCTAACCCATTCCCTTTAGAATAATAGGCTATAAAATGACCCAAAATAATATTATATTTATGACAAAAATTTATCATAGTAATAGATTTAAAAGCTTGTGCATTGTCTTTGATTATTTTCCTTGGACAACCAAATCTTGCTAAAATATTTTCTTCAAAATTTTTTATTACCATTGAGTTTGTAGCATTCCTAGTTGGAATAGCTTCTACCCATTTGAAAAAATAATCAGTGGTAGTTAAGATCCATTTGTGTTGGGCACTGGATTGGGGGTGAATCTCTCCAATGAAATTTAGGCCCCATTGTTGGAAATGAGATTTAGATTTGATAGGGACTAAAGGTAAGGCATGAAGGTTTTTCTTTCCAGCAAAAAGTTGGCATTGTCTGCAAGCTCTAACCCTTACATTTACATCAATGGACCATTTTGGCCAATAATAGTCTTCCCTTAGTATTTTGTAAGTTGTTTCTCTCCAAGCATGTTGTCCTCCACATATTCCTTTGTGAAATTTATCAATGACACATTCTGTTTTAGACTCTGTTAGGAAACTTAATAAGAAACACAAAGGATATTTCCAATATAAATTACCATCAACAATGCAATATTTGATTTCCTGTAATTTTAATGTTCTTTCCTTAGTAGGAGTCATATCAGCAGGGAATTGAGGAGTAAGAAGGTATGACACTATGTTGTTATACCAAGAAGAGGAAGATAATTTTTCATCTATTTGAGTTGCTGGTATTTAATCATCAATTTCTTCAATATATGAGAGAGGATTTTCATACTCAAAGTGATTTATTCCAATAGCTCTAATATTTGATTCAACAATTATTTTTTCCAAACCCCGTCCTTTTACAAATTTGGTTGGTTTGATTTCCATATCATATTCTTTAATTTTTGGCAACTATTTGCCCCTTCTACCATCATTATCAGGATGAATTAGGATGTCTTTGACTATATTGGTGGGTACATATGCTATCACCTTGGAATGTAATRCATATGTCCTAAAATATTTAAGTGCTTTAAGCATATCATAAGCATGTTTTTCTAAAATATCCATTTCAACTCTGTAACTTTGAGGATTTTACTGAAAAGGGCAAGAGGTTTTTCAAATCCATCATTATTTTTCTGTAAAAGMACTRTTGCAATTCTATGTTCGGATGTAAAGGAAAATATTAAAAACTCCTCTRAATAATCTAGACTTACCAACACTGGTGCTTCTCCTATGGATTTTTTGACTCATTGAAAAGATACCTTAGCTTCCGCCATCCATTTCACCTCATTACCCTTGTTCAACATATTTGTGACCAGTTTAATAATTTCAACAAAATTTGGAATAAATCTTCTCAAGAAATTGATTCTTCCTAAAAATGATTGAATTTCTTTTTTGTTTCTTGGTATATTGATCTTATCAATGGCTTCAACTTTTTTTGGATCAACTTTAATCCCATCCTTTGATACAATATGACCTAACAACTTCCCTTCTTTCATGGAAAAATGTGATTTCTTAGGATTTATAGACAAACCATTCTACATTTATCAAATGTTTGTCTGAGGTGTTTCAAATGTTCTTCATTAGAATTAGAAAAAATTGACAGATCATCCAAATAAATAACAACAATTTTGTCTCTCTCACTAACAAAAGTTATATCCATAGATATTTGAAAAGTTTCACCTGCATTCATCAAACCAAATGACATTTTTTCATACATAAAATTTCCCCATGGAGTACTAAATGTAGTTTTTCCCTTATCATCCTCATGGATAACTATTTGATTATACCGTAAAAATCCATCAATCATAGAAATTATATTTTCCCCAACTACCCTTTCAAGAATATGATCTATTTTTGGAAGAGGGTAATTATGTTTTAATGAAGATTGATTTAGATTTCTAAAATCTACACATAATCTTATCTCTCCATTTTTCTTTCTAATAGGAACTAGATTATCTACCCATTCAAACTATTTAAGAGGCACAATAAGTTTTTCATCAATAAATTTCTTAACCTCCCTTTCGATTATACGAAAAATAATAGGGTTGATCTATCTAAGATTTTGTTTAAAAGGCTTGACACCCAGTTTTAAAGGAATTTTATGCTCTATAATAGAAGTATAATAAATTCTTAGATCTTCATAAGACCATGAAAAAAAATCTTTATATTTCTTTAAGCAATTCAACATATTGTTTCTTCAGTTCAATGGGAAAATATTTAGAAAAATTGGAAAGCTTTAGATTTTCATTAGAACCAACATTACAATCTTTGACTTCTTCTGGCTGAGGCTGCAAATTAGATTTCAAAGGGATATCATTTCGATCAAACAATCTTTCTAAAGGAATGAGTCTTTTTGGAACATAATTGTTTTAACAGAAGCATCTTATGATTTGCAATTTTGTCTTTAAACTTCTCTTGAGTTTATCCTTCTTTCATAATCCAAGCTGGATCATTTTGATTTTCTTGATCAATATGTGTTTCATAAAATTCATCCACCATTTCAGATTTTTTTTATCTATTCATCATCTTCAAATATTTGTCAATAGTGAACATTATCAGGTATTGAAGGTTTATGTCTCATCTCAATATGATATTTCAATTTCAAAATAGTAGGTGGTATGAAATTACTTGCATCTTTAGCCAATAAATCTACTTGTTGATTATGCAATATAGGAATAACATGAATGCTAAAAGATAGGAAATAATTTTCAATCAAATCCCATGCACAATTTTGGTAGGATCTCATTCTAGGATGTTTATCTTGATATTATTGTTTGATCTGTTTAACAATAAGCTCAACATCCCCATATACTATCATCTGTTTAATTTTGATCTTTCTAGCAGCTTCTAATCCTAAAAGCAAAACTTCATATTCACATACATTATTTGTGTAATCAATTTCAAACTGAAATCTGTAAGAAAATGGAATGTAATACTCATCATTTGGTTCCACAAATAATACTCCATATATTGCTCCTTCCCATGATGAGGCACCATCAAAATACATTTTCTACATTCCCTCTCTAATATTTACATTTTCTTCAAAAGTTTTAATTTTTTCATTTTCATTTTCTGTACAAGTTTCAAAATCATTATCAATAGATAATATACAATTTCCTAAGTCTTGATCATCAACATAGACTGGATAATTATTAGGATTTTTTGGATCACTTACTGTATAATCCATTCTTGTTTCTCTATACAATCTTGTAAATTGTTCACAAAAAATAGGAATCATGGCATATGTCATATCTAATTGTACTGATCCTCCTAGCTTAGCACCCTAATATTTTGATAAAATCATGCCATATTTTGCAAGTACATTAGATACTACCGCATCCATAAGAATACTCTTGACTGGAATTTGGGCCTGATTTACAACAAAATAATTTATCATACCTAGACACTTAACTTTCCTGGAATCAAAATAATATAATTCTTGATAAGGTCTGGTAATTTCCAAGCCCAATTTATCCATTATTACCTTTGGCATCAGATTGTGTGAAGAACCTGAGTCTAACATATAATTATGCAACAAATGATCATGTACAATGAGAGTGATATAAAATGGAGCCACATAATATTTTCCATTTTCAATATGAGGCCCAAACATGATTGCTGGACGCTCAACCTGTAGATTGATAACATCAACTTGACTTTCTGCATTTGGAAAATTTATGACTTTTGAAATTTGTTTCATATATATGAGATTCTTAGCAAGTTCTATCAAAGGTACTGGAATCTTAATCTTGTTCAATTCATTCTCCAAATTGAAAGTGCTAACTGCTTTTTCTAATTCTTTAGTCTACACTTCTGCTTCTTTATTCTCCAGTGTCTTAGTTTGTGTTGCCTTTGCTTCAACCTGCTTTGTTTGAATTGCTAATATTTCGACTAATGGTTTTGATACTAAAGCTTCATTTCCTTTATTCTACATCAAAAACGTTTTTGGTGGATTTGAAGTAGCAGTCTTATCTCTTGGCCTTAAATCATATTTATTATGTATCTTGGCCAATATCGAATCGATGAGATCTTTGTATTGCAAGTTAGGATCGTCAAATTTATTGATATTTTGTTCATCAAGTAATGGCCTAGAACTTAAAGATTTTTTGTAGTCTTCTTGAGTTAAATGAGGTTCACTATCATCATTGCTTAGATTGTTCACGTCCCCATCTAATTCATCATACTCTTGAACTTCATCTACTTGTATTAAATTCTTTGATAAAAAAGGAGCTTGAATTTTCTGATGTTCATTCTTAATTGGCCTTTGTTTAATGTGAATATTTGTATTGAGGTTTCTCCTGAATTGATTTTGATTCCTAGCATAGGGGCCATGTTTTACTTTTTCCATCTCCATCTTGGATATTTTATTTGACAATTCTTTAATTTTTTTTTGAATTGCTAGTTTGTCTGTGACCTCCAGGACTAGACTGTGGCTTGAGAAACCATGAATTAGGGGCATATAATATGTCAAAATCATCGGGGATCACACCCAGCCTAAGCCAAACCAACCCTTAACATGGCTATATTTTTTTTCCTCGGAGGTTTCGAACTGGTGACTTAACAACACACTCCCTCACCGACTATCCTACACCTCGGGGACTTGATAATTCTTTAATGATTTTATGCATCTCTTCTATTTTCTCATCCTGAGTATTCCTTCCTAAACCTAAAGGTCCTCCTTGTTCTTTAAATCTTCGAGGTTCCCTAATTCCAACTTCATCCTTTGTTTTTAGTTTCCTCGATGCCATCATATTAGAATCGATTTCAATAGCATCATCTTGCATCCTGGCTCATGTTGTATCTATTCTTTCCCTTAAAATTAATGTGAAGTCAGAGTCAAATGCCCTTGCAAAAGTAACTTTAGAAGCTGGCTAGGATGACTTAACTTCAACTAGGATCTTACTATACAATTTATTAAACCTTTGGATAATTTCATAAACTGTTTCAGAAGGCATCTTCTTTAAAGCACCAAATTCAATCTAATAATATAAGTGATCTTTTTTCTCACCCCATTGTCTCAAGAAAAAAACTTCTAAATCATCATATGGTGCTATGGAATCTACAAGAAGTCCCCTAAAACAAGCTCTAGCTTGACCCTCAAAATTATGTACAAACAGTCTCATGTAAATGTCTTCATGCTCAATTCCAATTATATAAGAAAAATGATCAAAAGATGCTATATGTTCAATGGCTATTAAATCCCCTTCCCCCATAAATTTGGGTAATATTTTCATATAGTTATCAGGTAAATCATGTATATTTGTGGGAAGGGATAAAGGGGCATATCTAGCAACTAATTTGGAAAAGATCCTCAGGGGAAGTGATGGTGGATTTACTTGTCCATGCTTCCACCTCCACCTCCTACACTAACAATTGAAAGTTTTGGAGATGAAACATGAGGACTGTATTTTGAAAATTTTCACCCCTTAAGTCATAAAATTTTACTTCAGGGATTCCAACCTATGGATTTTCTAACTTAACTTCTAGATTACTAGTTGAGGCTTCTGTGAAAGGAGATTTAATTTGATGTTTTTCTTTAGAACCAAACAAAATTATCTCTTCCACTGAAATCTTAACATTAACTTGAGAAACTTTTGGTTCATAGACCTTACTTGCTGATGCAAATGTCTTCCTTAGATATCCTTTAGATTTGAGAAATTTATCCGGATCTGAGACAGGCGTAGTTTGTTTGTTGTCTGGGTTTTTTCTGGTATTCTTTTGTCCGAATACCAACTTTACCAAAATGGAGTCATGAGGTGAAAATAAAAATGATCCTATTCGTGTGTTTGATTCTTGTTCACCCTCAAGAAATAAAGCTGATCTTTGTCGAATTCCCAGGGAAAAATAACTTCATTTCTCCATTCCGTGGAAATGACACCAAAAAAAATGTTGTTCCTGATATTTATTCTGGGCTCACAAACCAATGTCAGGAATCCAAATTTAAATAATTTTAGAATGCTCTTTCTACCTTCATCTTGAAATGAAACTTCAAAAACCTAATGATTTAGAAACACATAAGAGATATCTCTTCCTTTGAGTTTTTATCAATAATCAAGAGATGGAAAGTAGAATTATATCAAACAAAATTGACAAACAGAGCAAAGTATCCACTGTTGATAAATCTTACCTTATTTTCAATAGAAGAAACATGAAAGGTTTTCTAAAAAATGAATTAAGATGAGAACATCCACACAGATACATGTTTTGTTTTACTTATAATAAAACAAAGGAAAATCTATAGCTGAATAGACATCCAATTATGTGAACTGCAGTAGATGTATTACTAAATTGCAGTCTTTCCTTCCTTAAACACCATAGAGTGAAGAAAATGGATTATGATGAAGTAGCAACACACAAAAAACACATAACACAGGGAAATGAGACGTAGAATCTCTGTCTTTCTTGTAGATATTTGTATAAAGAAGTCTCTCCTTACATCAGGAGAGAAAATCCTTCATTGTATCTCTAATGTGTTTATTATACAAAATTGTCTTAACCAAAATTGGTTATAATTCCATACTTGTAAATGTAAAAATAGAATAAAATCTAGGCTAACCAAATATTACAAAAGATTCAAACATCTATCTTTCTTCTAGAAGTTTCATCCCTTGTTGGTCGTATTAAGAATTATCCTTCCTTCTTTTGCTCGTTGATGTAGTTGTATTTTGTTGATCCTTGTATTGCATGTGCAAATCTACAATATTAGCTATGTCTACAATATTATCTATTGTAATAAAACAAGACTTATGAATACGAATGCAGAGACGAAATAAAATTTTGGATGTGTATGGAGAAATGATACAGAATTCAAATCCTTTATCAAATTAAAATAAAATATAGCAATTCATTCTACATTCAATCACTAATTAATTTGAATGAAAGAGTAATTCTGGTAAAGTTGGTGAATTTTTTACCTTACAAAAGAAAACTTTATTCAAATCTTTCACACTAACCATGTTTAATTTACCTTAATAATTGTGATTAGAAAAGAGAAGTATTTCGACACTTCGACATTCAATGCTTTGAACATGGAATGTTAAACATCTCCCGAAGGCCGAAGTCACAGAGTGATTAATTACGTTTTAATCAATATTTACTTTAGTTAACCATTTCTTTTCCTTTTTAAGGCTTCAATGCTTCAGAACTTCGGGACTCCAAAGCTTCGCAACTTCGGGACAATTGCAATAGAAACATTAAAGTTATCTTGAAGGCTGAAGAAATTACTTACCATTAATTGTGCCTTAATAAATCATGTTTTAAATTTTAATCTCCGATGCTTTGGTACTTTGGCACTTCGACACCCTGACATTTCGACACTCTCACAGTTCTTGAATTTGTTGATAATATGATATCTTGGAGGAAAATCTCCCATAATGACATGATAGGATGACATCACATATGATGATGTGTCATGAGAACATGAGTGACACGTGTCATACTGAAACGTGTGAATTATGTGTCCAAAAATGCCCAAAATGAGTGCCACGTGTCTCCATGTGTAAAGAATTCTAGGTGGGATAGGACACATTAGCAAAGTACTTTAATTTATGAAGTACTATTCTATAACTTTGGGACTCCGGAGCTTCACGACTTCGGGGTTAAGAGGACCTTGAAACATTTGAGCTTAGAGTGATGAAGCGTGAAGTCCTGAAGTGGAAAATCAAATGGGAATTATACTTTGGATTAATCCTTGCGCAATTTTAAATATCTGAACTCCCGCGAATTGTCGATCTCGATAAGCGTCAGGCTTAATGGCTAAGAATTGATCTTCTCTGTCCAAACATAAAAAAAATTGTATTAGTGTACAAAATGATAATTCTAAGGCTAATGTTTTATTTATAAATGACAAAAATTAGGAATAAATTGGAAGGAATTCAAAATTTGAATTTTTATTCGAAATTTTGATTTATGTTCTAACACAGACCATAGTGGTCTATTCTTTGCTCAAATTTATTACCCATGAGGTAATGCCTCCACATTTTCAATGCATGTACAATTTTTGTTAATTCTAGATCATGGGTAGCATAATTTTTTTCATGCTCCTTTAATTTTTTGGACTCATAGCATACCACATGATCCTTTTGACTGAGGACTCCATCGAGCCCTTCCTTGCATGCATCACTGCATACAAAAAAATATTCATCTGGATTTGCAATGTTCAAGACTGGTGCACTTGAAAATATTTCCTTCAACTATTGAAATCTCTCTTAACACTTGGGTTTCCATTCAAACTTCACCCCCTTCTTTTGCATAGAAGTGATTGGACTTGAAATCTTGGAGAATCATTTTATGAATCTTTAGAAATAACCAGAAAGACCCATAAATGATCTAACCTCGGTCACATTCTTTGGCATTGGACATCCTCTAATGGCCTCTACATTTTCAGGATCTATCGTTATCCCATCTACTGAAATTACATGCCCAAAGTAGTGAATCTTCTTTCGATAAAAGATGCACTTACTTAACTTAGCATACAATTTATGCTCTCTTAAAAATTGCAACACCATTCTTAAATGTTTCTAATGTTCCTCTTATTAATTAGAGTAGATGAGTATATCATCTAGGAACACAATTACAAACTTATCTAGGTACTCCCTGAACACTCCATTCATCAAACACATAAAACTTGTTGGGGAATTTGATATTCCAAATGGCATTACCGTGAATTCACAATGGCCATATCTTGTCTTGAATGCCGTCTTGATGATATCCTCTTCCTTTATCCTCACTTGATGATAACTTGATATCAAGTCAATCTTAGAAAATATTCTTGCACCTTTCAATTGATCAAACAAATAATCAATTCTTGGTAAAGGATATTTTTTCTTTATGGTGGCCTTATTAAGCTATCTGAAATCGATACACATCGTTAAGCTTCCATATTTCTTTTTCACAAAAAGAACTAGGACTCCCCAAGGTGACACACTTGGGCGTATATACCCCTTCTTTAACAAATCTTCAAGTTGCATCTGCAACTCCTTCAATTATGGTGTGCCCATTCCATAAGGTGTCTTGGACACTTGGGCAATTCCTGGCACCAAATCAATAGAGAAAATAAATGTCTCTCTTTGGTGGTAATCCAAAAATTTCTCTAAAACCATATTCAAAATCCTTTAAGACCGAATGGCCTTCAATGCTTGCCACTTTATCTTTGGCTACCTCTTCCATGTGGGATGTAAAAATATAACATCCCTTCGTGAAAATCTTCTTCAACTACATAGATGAAATATCTCTAACATCTACAACTCTTTGAAAGCCTTGAATCTTTCCTTGTTTCCCTTCTTCATTAAGACATGTGATTGTCTTGTTGTAACAATGTATCACAACACGGTGTTTTTCCAACCAATCCATGCTAATTAGATAGTCATATTAACCCAATGGTATGATATTTATATCTACCTTCATGCCTAGTCTATTCATGTCTATTGAACAATATTTAACCAAGTCATTGATCTTTCTCTTAGCTCCTGTGGCTAGCTGAACTAACCAAGATTTCTTATGCTTAATTATTTGCAAGTGAAATATTTCAACAATGTTAGCGTTTATGTAACTATGGCTAGCTCCATAATCAATCAAAATTGTTATGGGTTGGTTTTCAATCTTACCTTCCATTTCAATCATGGAGGATTGATATTCAACATGCATGTTGTGTAAGGATGCATAAATCCTTGGCATGCTTCCTCCGATGTTTTCCACTTTTTTATCCTCTTGAATGTTGTGGAAAGTCCTCAATATTATTTCTCCTTTGTGAGGGAAGTCCCTATATAAGTGATTCCCCTAAGATAACCAACATTATATAGGCTACTATCTTGGCCTTTTCCAAAATGAATCTGCATTCTTGTGCTCATTTTGGGATGATTGACCTTGTTGATTTTCTTGGGTGTTGTTCCTGAGAAAGGGTGGCTTAAAAAATTTCTTCCTTTGACAATGTTTCCCTTTCATATTTTCATTCTAATCCTTGTGGAACACTAGCCTACCTTTTCTTTTCTCATAAATATGCCTTTCTCTCATTATGGTTTCCTCCAAAGTATTGTGGGCTATCATATTGAATCCTGTCACTATAGGAGGATGGACACCCACTCAGAAACCTTTGGATGTTCACCTTATCGTCCTTGATGAAGTCAACATAATTCAACAATTCACAGAACCTCTTCTCATATTCGTCCATTGTAATGGTTCCCAACTTGAGTTGAAAGAACTCTTTCATCTTTCTTTCATAATAATGTCCAAAAAAATATTTCTATTGGAAATATCCTTTGAACTACCTCCATGAGATCCTCTTCTCATCAAGGTTTCTAGATTGCTTAATATGGTCCCACTGCATGGCTTCCTTTCCTTACAAATGGTAGGTGGAAATTCTAGATTCTACCCAAGAGGGGTGATAATGCAGCTGGAAATATTTCTTCCTTTCCAACAACCAATCCTCTACCTCTTCTCCTTTCCCGTGCTAAACATTGAAAGTAGGTGGCTTGATATTTTCGAGTTCACCTTGCAATATGTCTACTTCAGGCCTTCTTCTTTTCCTCCAAACATGAGACACACTTGGGATACTCCCTAGCCGTGAACTTGCACGCGTTCTTCTAGTAGAATTCTTTGGAGAATGTTGTCACCTTCTCACGCTTCTTTAATTCCTATCATTTCCATGTTCATCCATTTTGATTTGGGATTTAGATGTTGACACTTGTATAGCACTAGTTTCTTGCTTGGTTCCAGAGTATTTTTTGATTTTCTTGTGTAACATATTCAAACTTTGAAGTATATCTTCCCTATATTTAATGATTCTTTCATTATCAACCATGTATCTCTTCATTTCCCTCTGCATGATTCTCATAGTTATAGGCTCCTTCCTATCTCTTCTCCCATTTGACTCTGTCTCACCATTCCCCGTGATGACATGTAGAGCTCCTATATCTTCCTCATGGCTGTAAGATCCCTAAGAATTTTCCATAACTCCAGCCCTCATATAAGAAAAAAAGTTGTTTTCATGTACCTTTAACTTTGCAAGAATTGTGCATGTAATAATTACTGTTAGAACATGCATAGCATAAAACATTTCATCCATCAGAATACAGGTTATTTCTTCATCATTTTATGAAGGACACATTACACCAAATCAAATTTTTATTCCCTTGAGGTATTCCTCTCTGAAACGACTTTCCAATGGATTTAATCATGCCTCAATCTGAGTTCTGAGCGAAATGTTACAACATTTACATGTTTCCAATTTCACCCTTTTACTGCTACATAAATATATTTATTAATTTCTGAAAATTTTTATTTCCCAAATTAATATTTTGGGTTTGAAAATATCTTCTTCTCTTCAATACCTTTCCAACGACTATTCATTTGCTCAAATCTGAGCTTTGAGCTATAATTTATGGTCTAGAGAAGTTCAGGTTGTTTTACCCAATTTATCCCTGCATGCTACAAGTGTCTTATTTATCTTCCTACACATTTTTCGATATCCATAACCAAATTTTGACTCCACCATTGGATTATATGGGTCATAATATTTCCATCGAATGCTCCTGTGCCCCAAACGAACTTCTAGGCATGGCGTTATGCCCTATGGAAGTAAAACTGGTGCCAAAATTTTACCCTTACGTTTTTGGGTGTAACTTTATCATATGAGCTCCATTTAGCTCATTGGATATCTCTCTCATAGTTATTTTATTTGAGATGTAGAGGAAAAGTGTACTCTTTTCGTGTGGGTTTTCACTGGCTAAAAACATCGTTTAGGGACCCAAAAATTCCCTACAAGTTAATGACCTTTAAAAACCACAAAATATCACATTAAATTGATTGTTTTATTGTGTTCACAACCCTTTAAATCCTACTCGTTGATTTCAAATCAAGAGAAATAGTAATTGTTGATCTAAATCTATCAACCATTGGCGATCAACACTTTCCTTTCAACGCAAATAACATTTCCCCAAACTGTCAATCCAATTGTCAGTCGTCGACCCAACTCCTCGACACTCGATTTGCGCAAAAATCTTAAATCAACCGATTCAACGATCGACCATCGACGATTGATGATCCCTAACGACTGTTGAATACACTTTCCCAAATCATCCAACTTGACCATTGACCATTGGCCACTTTTGTTGGCTGATGTGTAAACTGCTGACATGGCATGACACGTAGACACCGATGGGGCATGACACATCATCCTGAGGTGTCAACTAATTGGGTGATGTGGCATGACACATGAATGTTGACATGGAATGGCATGTGGATGATGATATCACCATCCTATTCCCCCCATTGGTTGATTCTCTTGAACAATTAAACACTTTACCGAATCGACCAACACTCGACCATCGACACATTTTTGATCGACGACTTATCTTGTTTGACTTGAAATAATTTGCTGAATTCGGCTGACCTCCAACCACTGGCCCATCAGCTATTGACGAAGTTTGTTACTCATTTGAGACACTTCGCTGGATCGATTGACGCTCGACCACTCGCCCATCATCCATCGAAAATTCCCATTGGTGATTGAAAACACTTTGGTGGATTCGACCAACCCTCAACCATTGGCCATCAACAGTTAGAGATGTCTTATGGCCAAACCAAAATTTTCTCCACTTCAGTCGACCCGACCATCATTTTGGTTGTGGAGCTTAATTATATTCCTGATTCAAAGGTTTGTTTCAGTCGTGCTTGGACCCCATTCCCTAACGAGGGAGTGTGGGGGGGATTTCCCCCCCATAACTATCGCCAGGGGGGTCTAGGGGTGGAAGAGATAATTTTTGTATCCCACCCTAGTGGGGGATTTGGGGGCAACTCCCTGAATTAAAATATTGGGAAAATTTTCCTTGTAAAATATTGTAATTTTGTAGTCAATCTAGACCGTTCATTATAAGTTCGTAGATATGATGATAGAAGTTATTTTTAGGGTCTTTTTCCTTAGAAGGAAAGCCTATTTTATGAGGGAATTATATTGTGGATGTGTATTGTCATGAATATTGTATTTCGAGAGAGGATATTGTGAGAAAAATAAGAGAAAGTTATAGAGAGTGTGTTGTAGGTTGTATCCCTTCATTTTGCTGGATAATAAAAAGGAAGGACCTGGAAATTTCTCTGGTGGACGTATCCCACACTGGGTGAGACACACATATCTGTGTCTCTATTGTATTGTGTATCTTTTGTGTTTTATTTCCGCATTTGTTTTATTTTGTTGCTCCACGATCCTTTTTTCTAACAACTAGTATCAAAGCGAAAGGTAACTCAGAGGAAAAGAGGGCTCCTGGTTTGAGTGGGAGCAATGGTGGAAGATGTAAAGTTTAGGGTCGAGAAAATTAATTTCCAAAACTACCAGTTATGGAAGATGCAGATGGAATATTATTTATATTAGAAATATCTATTCCTACCATTGGGCGTAATAACAAAGAATCCAATGACCATGAAGGATGAAGAATGGGAGGTTCTTGATAGAAAGGCACTAGGAACAATAAGGTTGATCCTGACAGCGTCAGTGGATTTCAATATTTCAAAAGAAAAGACAATGAAGGAGCTAATGGACACATTGGATAAACTGTATGAAAAACCCTCAGCATCCAATAAGGTATTTTTAATGAAGTGATTATTTAATATAAAGATGTCAGAACGTGGGTCTATTGCAGATCATTTAAATGAATTTAATAGAGTTACTAATCAACTAAGTTATATAAAAGTGGAGTTTGATTATGAGGTCAGGGCTCTTCTAATCCTGTGCTCATTGCCAGAAAGATGGAATGGATTGTTCATGTCTATAAGTAACTCTGTCTTTGGTTCAAACAATCTAAAATTTGATGATGTTGTTGGTGTTATCCTTGGTGAGAAAATGCGACAAAAAATCACAGGTGAGACATCAGGTAATGTGTTAAACATGGAGAACAGGGGAAGAAAAAAGGATAGAGGAAAGGTCTCATGGAACCACAGGAATTATAGGAAATACATATCCAAATCCGTACTGGGAAAGATAGAGTGCTAGAATTGTGGGAATAAAGGACATCTAAAGAAACACTGCAATGCTCCAAAGAAACAAAGAGATGGACAATAAGAGAAAAATCAAGAAGCAAATGTAACATGTGATGTGTTACAAGATTCTTTGATTCTTTCTGTAGATAATATTTCTGAGTCTTGGGTAGTATATTCAGGTGTTTCATTTCATGCCACACCCCATAGAAAACATTTTCTAGATTATGTTCAAGGTGATTTTGGACAGGTTCATTTGGGTGATGATGCACCATGCAAAATTGTTTGAACGGGAAAGGTACAAAAAAAGAAAAAGAATGCAAACCAATGGTTGTTGAAAGAGGTAAGACATGTTCCAAATCTAAGGAAAAGTATAATTTTAACTGGGAAGTTGGAAAGTGAAGGCTGTATATCTATATTTACATATAAGGCGTGGAAAGTCACCAAAGGATCACTGATGATAGAAAAAGGAGAGAAGGTAGGTAGATTGTATTTATGTACTGTTAATAATGATTATTCTATTTCTTTATATTCTACAGGAGTGGATACAACACTGTGGCATCATAGTCTTGGACACATGAGTGAGAAGGGGATGCATATACTTCTCAAAATAATATGTTTCCAAATCTTAAACAAATTGATTTGGATTTTTTTGAGAATTGTGTTTATGGAAAACATAAGAGAGTCAGATTTCTCAGAGTCGGAAAATAAAAGAAGAGTGAAAGGTTAGAGATTGTGCATACAAATGTATGGGGACTAGCTTAGGTAAGATATATTGGTGGCTCTCATTATTATGTTACTTTTATTGATGATGAAACTAGAAAAACTTGGGTTTATTGCATTCCACAAAAATATAATGTTTTTGATACTTTTAAGAAATGGAAATATTTGGTTGAAAATGAGATAGGAAAAAGGTTGAAGTGTATCAGATTATACAATGGAGGTGAATATTGTAGAAAGGAGTTTGATGATTACTATTCATACCATGGGATTCGTAGAGAGAAGACAGTTGCAGGGACACTACAAGAAAATGGTGTGTCATAAATGATGAACAAGACAATCATGGAGCGTGCAAGGAGTATGAGATTGCATGTTGGGTTGCCCTTATAGTTCTGGGAAGATGTTGTATATATTGTTGTTTACTTAATAAACATAGGACCTTCACGCTCTTTGGATGGTGGAATTCTAGAGGAGGAATGGACAGGTAAAAAGGTAAACTATTTTTTTTGAAGACTTTTGGTTGTGAAGCATTTGTCCATATTGATAAAGAAAATGGAAAAAAGCTTGAGGAAAAATCCAAGAAGTGTACCTTTATTGGATACAGTGATAATGATTTTGGTTATCTCTTATGGGATTATGAAAATCACTAAATCATTAGGAATAGATATTCCATATTCAATGAGAAGGTCATGTAAAAAGATCAGTTGCAGGGAAAGAAACATTAAAAACAAAAAACAAAATACAAAGTGTTTGATGAGATCACTGAAAAAGAATTTCGAAAGGTACCAGAAAATCAAAATGTAAAAATCCAAGAGCAACAAGTACGTCAAATTCCTACAAGTGTTGTTAGAAGATCTACCAGGTTAATTAGACCTCCTACATAATACTCTCCTTCATTGTATTATTTATTGTTGACTGATTCCGGTGAACTAGAAAGTTATGAAGAGGCAATTCAGGTAAACACTAAAAAGAATTTGGATCAAGGAATGAAAGAGGAAATGGATTCCTTGGTATATAACTAAAATTTGGACTTGGTTAAGTTACCTGCAAAAAAAAAAAATCATTACAGAATAAATCTGTTGACAGGTTGAAGGAAGAAGATGGAGACAAAAAATGGTACAAGGATATACTTGTTGTAAAGGGGTTTGCACAAAAGAAAGGTATAGATTTTGATGAAATATTTTATGTTGTTGTTAAAATGAATTCAATTAGGAATATTTTAAGTCTTGTGGAAGTAGAACATTTTCATCTTGAACAATTAGATGTAAAAACAACTTTTCTCCATGGGGATTTGGAGGAAGAGATTTATATGGAACAACCATAGGGGTATGAGGTCAAAGGAAAGGATAATTTGGTATGCAGGTTTAAGAAGAGATTGTATGGACCAAAGAAAGCTCCAAGGTAGTGGTATTTGAAGTTTGACAAGTTTATGACAGAACAATGCTATAGTAGATGTCATTTTGATCACTGTGTTTATTTTGAAAGGATAGAAAATGGAAGCTATATTATCTTACTATTGTATGTAAATGACATGCTTTTTACAGGGTCTAATATGTAGGATATAAATGTTCTCAAGAATTAATTACCTAATTCATTTGTGATGAAGGATTTGGGTGCTGCAAAGAAAATCCTTGGTATGAGAATAACAAGAGAAAAGAAAAAACAGAAATTGACATTGTCTCAGGTTGAGTACATAGAGAAGGTGTTGGAGAGGTTTAGAATGTAGAATGAAAAACTAGTTAGTAAACCTTTGGCAAACCATTTCAAATTAACTAAGGAAATGTGTCTCAAGACACAAGAGGAGATATAATACATATCCAAGGTCCCTTATTCATCAACAGTTGGCAGCATGATGTATTTGATGGTTTGCAAAAGACCAGATATTGCACATGCAGTGGGATTTGTGAGAAGGTATATGAACAATCCAGGTAAGGAACATTGGGAGGCACTAAAGTGGATTATCATGTATCTCAGAGGTAGTGCTATTGATGCATTATGTTTTGGAGGTTCAGACACTATTCTACAGGGATATGTTGATTCAAATATGTCAGGTGATAAAGATAGCAAGAGGAGCATCATAGGGTATGATTTTATAGTAGGTGGAACAACAGTAAGTTGGATTTAAAGACTACAAAAGGTTGTTGCACTTTCAACAATGGAAGAAGAGTATGCTGCTGCCAAAGAGGCTAGTAAAAAGATAATTTGGTTATAGAAATTTATGGAGGAATTGGGAAAGAAGTAGGAGAATAGTAGGTTGTATTTTGATAGAAATATTTCCATTAATATTGCAAAGAACTTAGCCTTCCATTCCAAGACTAAACATATACAATTCAGGTACCATTTTATACGATCCGTCTTGGAAGATTGACATTTGAAGTTGGAAAAGATACATACTAGCCATAATCTTGTAGATACGTTAACAAAGGGAGTAACGAGGGATAAATTGAGTTCCTTCTCACTTTCAGTTGGCCTTCAAGCATGAAGGTGAAGATGAGAAATTTTCCAGGTCCAAGGTGGAGTATAGTCCAGCAAGTACAACAACAATGGAGTTGTTGTGATCAGTCTCCAAGTGGGAAATTGTTGGTTGTGGAGCCTGATTATCTTCCTGATTCAAAGGTTTGTTTTAGCCATGCTTGGACCCCATTCCTTAATGGCGGGGTGTGGGGGCACTTGGTCCCCCACAACTGTCACCAGGGGGTCCTAGGGGGAGGGCGACGACAATTTTTGTAGCCCCTCTCTGGTGGGGGATTCGAGGGTAGCGCCCCCGAAGCGAAATATTGGGAAAAATTTCCTTGTAAAATATTGTAATTTCATAGTCAATCTAGACCGTTCATTACAATGTCGCATATATGATGGTAGAAGGTATTTTTATGGTTTTTTTTCCATAGAAGGAAACCCTCTTTTATCAGGGAATTGTATTGTGACTGTGTATTATCATGAATATTATATTCTAAGGGAGGAGACTATGAGAGAAAGAAGAGGAAGTTATAGCAGGTGTGTTGTTGGTTGTATCCCTTCGTTTTGTTGGATACTAAAAAGGAAGGAATTGACAATTTATCTGGTGGACATAACCCACATTGGGTGAACCACATATATCTATTTCTCTATTGTATTACATATCTTTTATTTTTTATTTTTGCATTTGTTTTATTTTATTGCTCCACATTCCTTTTTTTCTAACACATTGGTCGTCAGTGATTTCTCCTGGTGAATTTTAACCTTAGAAAAATTTCAAATTTTCTCTGATTGGTCTAGATCATTGGTGTTGGGTATGTGTTATATTCTTTGTACGAGTAGTAGTGTCTGAGCGCTTGCACCGGGCGCGCAGGGGGGCGGAGCCCCCCGCACGGCGGTTCGGGGGCAGCGCCCCCGATTTTTTTTTTTTTCGGGCCAACATATTTTCACCGGGCCGAGCCAACATATTTTCGCCGGGCCGACATATTTCTGGGACGACATATTTCCGGGACAACATATTACCGGGACGACATATTTTCGGGACCACATGATATTAGGTGGTTTTTCGGCACATGGTTTCTTGCTGATGGTTTTCTATTTTCGATTAAGGAATTAGGGTTTTGGACTAATCCAGGTCATTGGGTTAGGGTTTTGGATGCCGCTGGCTTCTATATGTATATTGTATTGTAAATAATGTAACACAATGTATCAATATAATATATGCTGGTTTTCCTGGTTTGGGTTTCTAGGTGAAAAATCTCTGTGTAATGTTTGTATTTTCCATTGTATCTTTTCTATTCTCTTATGAATATCACTTTGCAGTAGATATTGTACAAGGTTAGAATTTACAATTGGTCTATCATCAAGGATGATCCCGATCGTTGATTGTATCATCTTCACCTAACTCTATCGACGCCCATTCATTGTTCATCGACCATCGATGTTTTCTCTTGGATAATTTCCAACACTTCTCCAAATTCTCCAATCTAACCATTGGTCGTCGATAGATTCTATTTCTGAGCCTCACACTTAGAAAATTTTGACAAAAACCCAGGTGAATTTGGGTTGTTGATCTCATCTGTTTCAAAACCCAAAAAATGGATCCTAGCCATTGATTTACCCAACCTTTCAAACCTTCCAAACCTTATGAATTTTTAAATTTATCAAGGCGAATATCAGTCGTTGATCTTGAGATCATACACGATCTCCACTGTCGATTCACCAAACTTCCTACAACTCTACAGGAGGCCATTAAAAATTGAATTTCAACCATTCCAGGTCGAATTTTGATCTGCCTATTTACCACTTGGCTCCATGGAACCTCTTAAATGGTCCATATTCATTTAAACCGGGATTTTTCCCATGGATTTGGGGATTTCTATTTGAATTCTTTGTTTTTCCCCAAATCTGCCACAATCAAAATATGCAACAACAAATTTCACCAATTCTCTCTGGTTCAAGCCCATCCAAGCCTAGTGTTTGAACTAGATACTCTGATTCCATAATGTAACGTCCCCCATCCCATCCAAGGGACCTTATGCTGTGAAATACTCATAAAAATGATTTTTTTTTCTAACTAAATTAATTCATTAACAACTAGCTAATTTTCTGTAACTTACAACTACGAATTACAAACAGATTTAACTATTGTTTGTTACCATTAAGTTGAGGCATCTACAACATACTAAAATAGACATGAATGCAAGTAATAAAATTCATTACAACAACATATAAATCATTCTCAAATACACAGAGTTCATGCACAACATAACACATGTAAATAACACAGTAACAAGATAAAACACTTATCTTTAAATAACAGTTGTGCAACCAGCTGCTTGAGAACGATGCTCCACCCAAACATAGATTAAATATTCCAAATATTAAAAACCAATCACCCCTGAGTTGAGGCTAGTAATACACAAAAGAGGGTGGTCTCTCATTGTCCACTAACAACTTAGAAACTCACAACCCACTGATATCTTCCTATAGTTATCCTGATTTTCCACTAGCTCTCTTCCTTTTAACCTGCCCAACCCAAGGATTGTACCCCTTCACTGATCTCAATCCCTCGAGCATCCCATTTTTTCATGAAGGTCTCTCTGGCACAAGTAACCAGGAATCTCTCAGCTAGGATCTCAAGGAAACATGTTGCTAAGGAAACTACCAACAACCCAAGAACAAATAGTTGTTGTTACAGTTCAACTAGCCCAGGAGTTCACTCTTCAGGCTTGACAAAATGAATCTTTAGGTTTCCAAATCCAAATACACTCCAATACGCTCCATCTTTATCTATAATTCTCCCTCCATGTTTGCACTATCTCTAAGCTCTATTTTTTCCTTTCTACTTGCTGATCATGCTCAAAACTTGACTAACTAAAAATTTCCCTCTCTACCCATACGAATTTCTTCTCTTTGGATTTCTTTGCTTGACTCACACTCTTCCCCAAGATGATTGTACTCAACCCCAATGTGCCCAATAAATTTTGGATGTGGCCACTCACATCCACCCTCTTACATGCATTCAATGATTATCTTTGGGAACACTCAATCAGAAATTGAAAGGTTCACATACAAATAGAAAATTTAGGAAAATGGGTTGAATTAATATACATGGTTAATTTACCTTGGACCCCTCTTGGACATTATCCTAAACACTCCCCCTCTTGTGTATTAATTCAACCCCCATCTCTTTTCCATTTCCCCTTAGCAGCTGACATCACATTTTATTAATAAAACAAGGAAATGCAATTCACATATTACGTTGCTTTGGCCGTAGCCACTCACTATATATACACAAGCATTAATTAAACTGGGGATTTTGGTGGGGATGTTACACATGAGTTAATAATTGTTGTTAGTGCCACATTAAAGGGTTGACCGAGGAAATTTTAAACATGGTTGGCGCCGCCATTATTGTACTTGATGTTCAAGTGGAATTGTTGTAGGTACATGGACCACTTCTGATTTATGTCATTCTACAAATTTCCTTGTGTCTACATGAATCAAAAGGGCCTTTGATCAGTGTGGATGATCATTTCCTTTCCAAGAATGTAATGCTTCCACTATCGACATGCCTATACAATAGAGTAAATCTCTTTGTTGTAGGTGGGATATCTACCAATATCTTCAGATAGTATTTCATTATGATAGGCCACTGAATGCCCATGTTGAGTAAGGATTGCACCAATAGCATAATTTGAAACATTTGTCTCAGTATCAAATGGTTTTTGTAGGTCTAGCAGAATAAGGACTAGTGCTTAGTAGAGGTGACATTTCAAATCCTCAAATGACTTATGTTGTGATGCAACCCAAACAAACTTTCCATTGGCTCCACCCTTGGTCACCTATCTTAAACCTACCGTAGAAGTTGGTGAATCCCAAGAAGTTGTAGAGCTCAATCAGTATCTTTGGTCAACCAATCATGAATGACTTGGATCTTGGTTGGATCCACATGCATAACTTTCTCATCCATGATGTATCTCAAATATTGAATTCTCTACATGCCAAAGGAGCACTTTTCTAAATTGGCATATAACTTGTGTCGTCACAGGGTGCCCAAGACATACTGAATATGCTTCAAATGTTCCTCCCATTTTTCTAAAGATGAGTATGGCATCCATATATACGACCAAAAAGGACTTTGTGAATGGTCACAATATATCATCCATCATATGCATGAGTGTGTCGGGGCATTAGTCAAGATGAAAGGCATGACCAACCACTCGAAGAGACCTTATTTAGACTTGAAGGTTCTCTTCCATACATCAATTTTCTCAATCAACACCTAGTGGTATCCTAACTTCAAATCAATCTTACTGAAAAACTTGGCACCCTTGAGTTGATCTAGAAGACCATCAATCTAGAGGATCAGGTATTGATTCTTGATTGTTATCTTATTTATGGATTTGTAATCAATACAAAGTATTCATTTCCCATCCTTATTCTGTACCAAAAGAATTGGGCTCCCAGAAGGTGGGGATCTTGGTCTAATGTGTCCATTCAGAATTAGCTCTTGGATATGGAATTTGATTTCTTCATTCTCCACAACGGGGAAACTATATAAAATGTCTGAACAAAAAGATTTTTGTGGGAGGGATTGTTTGGAGGATTTAGAGGATCCACATTATTGATTATCAGAACACTAAGTGTCAAATAAATTGAGTTATTTACCTGAAAATATAAAGGCACCCCAATAAGCAAGGAAAATATGTCTTTGTGTTATTCTACTATCTTTTCAACTTGATTCTGTTGTGTAGAGATATTTTGTGTAGAGATTTTGGCGGTTGTAGTGATATTTTGTTCACCTTATGACTGGAACATAAAGAGGAGAAATATCATGGTTTGAGAGATCACCTTTTTGCACTACTTTGCAGAGAGTGAAGAGACTGCAGTAGTTGGGACTACCTCTGGTACCCTATAGAGTTGACCTCCCAAAGTAATAATGACACTATAGGGCCTAAATTCATAAAATTAATCATGCTTCCACATATATGGTTGTCCTAAAAGAACATCACAAACTTCAAGTGGGTAAACATCACACAATACCTCATCTTTGAAGGGCTTGATTCCATAGTGTAGGTGACATTGTTGGATGACATGGATGTCTCATCCTTGGATGACCCAACTAATGGTGTATGGTTGAGGATGAAAACTCATTGTTAGGTTAAACCTATTGATGACCCATGCTAATATTAGGTTCTTCTGGCTATCATTGTCAAAAATTAAATGGAGTGGGGTACCCTTCACTCACATCTAAGAGATGAAGAGGCTCTCCCCTTCTTTAGGCTCCTATGGTTCCTCTGGTTGAAACGTTTTGGTAGTGATGGTGACACTAGGTTTTGCATCAATGATATGTTTTCCCTAATCCAATTCTAAATCAATTTCGAAGCTGGAATATCTCTCTAGGTATTTCATCTAAACCAACAATGACTATTTGGAGCGAAATTCATTAGTGTTGTGGTAAGGTATTTTGTGAAACTTGCATCTCTTTCCTATGTTCTTCTTTGACTTCTTCTTACTCATATTTTCTTATGGCTTGGAATAGTTATCCTAGGGATGGCCATCCTTGATATGTCCTTTATTTAAGTAGTTAGGGCCACCTTTAACTTACTTCTATTGTGATGGGTTTGCAGAATTGAAATATTTTTTATTCTTTTGCTTCACCTTTTGCTCAATCTTGACAACATATTGGAAAGTGACTCCCAGCGAGGAGATGTCCAGTAACTCCATATCTATTTGTATGTACCTATGTAGGCTATTGCGGTACTTTGTAACCAAGTTCCACTAAAATTATTTAATATCCATCTTTGTGTGCAAGGTATGGAAGATGATGGTGTATTCATCCACCGTCTGGTCTCTCTCCCAACATAGAGTTGTCCATCTTGTGTACTAGTCATCGTAGTTTCTAACAGGGTAGTATTTCTCCTTGAGGGCATCAACAAAATCCTCCCAATTTGGTTGTGGCCAAAAAATTGCAGTCTCACCTTTGATGTGTTGCTCACAGTAAGTTTCCCACCAATCTATAACATGGGGAATGACTTTAAGGATCATGAAGGTGATTTTTTCACTGTTGCAAACTTTTTTGACACATAAATAACCCTCTAGCATAATTCCCTTTTTCCAAAGCATAAACATCTATCTGTCCTTTAAATAAAGGTATATCAAAGTTAACTTGTACCTTGAAGGGAGTTACAACTCTAAAGTGATTGTTGGTTGAAGATGCCTCCATTGTTGTTAGATGTCGAAGGATTTGGGTGGAATTATCCATCATCTTGTTCCTTTGTTGCATGAGGGATTCCTCAAGAAATAGTTTGATAGGATCTGTTTCTTCGTCGTCTCTCTTTTCTTATTCCATTGGACATTTCTTGGGCTGGTGGGAGTGTTCCTCCCCAAGATCAATCATTTCAAGACCCAATTTCTGATAGATTTACCTCATGGGGTACATGCACAAAGAAATAACAAAGATAAAATTTATTTGATACCACCTATTCAGATTGTGTTGGGAAGGAAATGAAGGTAGATATATAACAATGAAACACACCGAGATATTGCAAGAAACACATTAATACATTTGAATTCATATTCTATTAATGAATGGAATACAAAAGATTGTAAATGTAAAGCACATAGACTAGATAGAATGTTGGTAGTTTATTCCTAAAGAGAGAGATGTGTCGGAGTTTTGCACTCATTTGCAAGAAGTTTGTTACAAAGAGGACGAAAAAGTGTTCGACAACACATGTATTCCAACAGAGGACAAACACCTTCAGTAACCAGTCACATAACCAGATCAAAGATCAACACACCAATGTTTTCACGTGGTAAAACCCCTACGGGGAAACATCCATGGCCCCAACCAACGTGGCCACTTGGAGTAGTTTATTAATGCAAAGAAAAAGATTATAGAGATATTTTACAAGAGAGTTTCTCACAATTGATCATCAACAAATGACCCTCCATGCTCTTTAAATAGAGATCATGGACCAATCAGGTGTTAAGCCACGGATCAATGGCCATTAAAATCGAGGAGAGTATGAACCGTTGGATCACTCTATGTCAGGAACATATCATGACCATCAAATTTCCTAACTACAAATGCATACTAACTAAAGAAGCACGCTAAGAAACACACTTTTACCTAACGACATATTAGACCAAGTAGATCTTAACTAACTCCGAAGTGTCTAAATATCCTAACATCCCCCCTTAATAACAACTTAGGATAGGATTGAAGGATTTACAATAGTGACACAATAGGAGAAGGAAGGAGGCATTAGAGCTTATCCCCCCTTAATGAAAACTTCCTGAACTCCTAACATAGATTGAAGTTTGGAAAAATTCACTTTTGTAAGAGACTTTGTGAAAATGTTTGCAACTTGATCTTCTGTAGGGAAAAATGGTACTTCAATAACTTGATCATGAATTAGCTTTCTGATGAAGTGCATGTGTATCTCGATGTGTTTGCTATGATGATGTTGAACTGGGTATTTGGCGAGATTGATGGCACTCTGATTGTCACACCAAAGGCTAGTCGGATGCTGGTGCTGGAATCCAAAATCTGAAAGGATCTGTCGAAGCCACAGGGCTTCCTGACTTGGATTTACCATTTATCGGTATTCTGCTTCTACTAAAGAAAGTGCAATAGCCTGTTGTTTCTTACAGGCCCAAGTGATAGGTCCTGAACCAAGGTTGAAAACATAACCTGTAGTAGATTTCCGACCATCAGAGTCATCGACCCAATTTGAATCAGTGAAACCAACTAATAAAAGAGTCCCCCATGAACTGTAATGTATCTCGAACTGAACTATACCACGAACATAGAGAAGTATCCTTTTAGATGCTTTCCAATGGCTTTCATTGGGTGTTTGCATATATTGGGTAATAATACCAACAACAAAGGAAATATTAGGACGGATATGAGTCAAGTATAAGAGGCTACCAACTAACTGACGGTACAGGGTGGCATCAACTTCAGGACAAGTACAGGTGGAAGAAAACTTGAATCTAGACTAGAAGGGAGAAGGGGTAGGTTTACAATCATCCATGTGAAAGAGATGAAGAAGGTCACAAGCATACTTAGACTGGGAAAGAAAAATTCCTTCATTGGTTTGCAAAACTTGGAGGCCAAAGAAATAGTGCAAAAATCCTAAGTCTGTCATTTCAAATTTCTTCTTAAGGATGGTTTTCACATGGTTTAAAAGTTTTGAGTCACTACCAGTAATGATAAGGTCATCAACATAAAGAACAAGGATTATGAGATGGCTTCCTACTTTCTTGGTATAGACATTAGGATCAGAATGGCATCTAGAGAATCCAGTGGCAATAAGAAAGCTATCTATTTTGGAATACCAAGCTCAGGGAGCTTGCTTGA
>ML781820.1:18873-53761 GCA_009831015.1 Picea engelmannii
TTTCCGGATTAATGTGTTTATTGTTGGTGATGTTAATAAATTTGGGATTATCATTTGTGATGAGCTTATTGCACATTTGGGTGGAAGCATTCACAGGGAACAATCTGAAGCTGTCATCCCTCATCCTGAAGGAGGACATTATATCATTCATAGTCAACCCTTTGTTGGTTCGCCAGTTGAAGACCCCAATGAAATAGATGATCAACTCCTATGCATCAACAACAGTCTAAGTGACTGGTTCATTCAAGAAGGAAAATTGAATATGGATACAGTCGAGGAAACAGAAGGGATCTGGACATTGGAATTTGACGGCTCACGCTTGAGCAATGGGTCAGGTGCAGGAGTAGTCTTGACAGCCCCTTCAGGTGAGGTTTTCTATCGTTCTTATAGATTGGAATTCAATTGCACCAACAATGTGGCTGAATATGAAGCCCTTATTCTGGGACTCAACCTGGCCATTGACAAAGGGGCTACAATCCTGGAAGTAAAGGGTGATTCGGACCTCATTGTTTCACAGGTTCTAATGAGGTTTGCAACCAAGAATGAGAAGTTAAAGAAGTATCGAGATATGGCCCAAAATATCTCAAAGACTTTCAAAAAGATATCACTTGAAGCTGTTCCTCGAGAAGAGAACCATGTAGCAGACGCCTTGGCTGTTTCAGCGTCCACTTTGCAACCTTGCGAAGGACCTCTTCATGATCAGTGCAAAATGAAGGTCATCTTTAGACCTTCTATTCCTGACAATTTGGAGCATTGGCAAGTCTTTGAAGATGATGATCAGATTATCAGATTCATGGAGAACAACAAAGAATTCACAGATACACAAATAAATTTTCTGGCTGATTCCATGGATTTGGAAGTCATCAACCTGCAAAACAACACCTTGCCAAAAGGTTGCATTCCTCTGGAGAATCTTTTTGACAGACATGATGTTTTCAAAGGAAGGAGAACCAACAAACAGGCTGAGGAAGCCCTGGAATTCAACATTGGTACTGAAATGGATCCAAGAGCTGTCAAGATAGGGAAAGGAACTACTGAGAAAGAAAGGAAGGCTATACTTGACCTCATCAGGGAATTCAGAGATATCTTTGCCTGGAACTACGATGAATTAAAGGCCTATAGAGGAGATGTTATTCAGCACGCTATACCTTTGATTGAAGGAGCCAAACCTTTTCGACAAAAATTAAGGCACATCAACCCGAAGTTGGCAGGGCAGATACAAAAGGAACTCCAGAAGATGGTTGACGCGGGAATCATAGCCCCGATCAGGTATTCTTCTTGGATGTCAAATCTAGTGGTTGTTAGAAAAAAGAACGGTGACATCCGCCTATGTGTTGATTTTCGCAACCTCAACCAGATGTCATTAAAAGACAACTATCCTCTCCCGAACATGGAACATCTGCTTCAACGAGTTACAGGAGCAGGAATGATGTCAATTTAGATGGATTCTCAGGATATAACCAAGTTCTACTCAAAAGGGAGGATCAACTCAAGACTGCATTCACTACGCCCTGGGGAACATTTATGTACTTGAGGATGCCGTTTGGTCTTATGAATGCAGGTGCGACTTTTCAAAGAGCAATGGATTATGCCTTTAGAGACCTCATACAAAAGATCATAGAGATTTATCAAGATGACCTCACGGTGGTGTCTAAAGAAAGGAAAGATCATCTCTCCCACCTTAGAATTGTTTTTGAGCGATGCAGAGAGTATGAGATCTCACTGAACCCTAAAAAGTCTGTTTTCGGTATTGACGAAGGAAAATTGTTGGGACACGTGGCTTCACAAGGAGGAGTTTCCATTGACCCTGAACGAGTCCAATCAATAAAAGATGTCTGTCCTCCAGTCAACAAAAAGGCCCTGCAGTCCTTTCTTTGAAAAATCAACTTCATCCGCAGATTTGTGCCTAACTTTGCCGAAAGGATAAAACCTTTAAGTGCTCTGCTCAAGAAGGATGTTGCTTTCAGATGGGAAAAAGAAGCTGATAGATCTTTCGAAGATATCAAGAATGCCATCTCTCAAGCCCCAGTTTTGATCAGTCCTGATTTTTCATGAGATTTCATCATCTTCTCTTTTGCTTCCCAGGACACCATTGCAGGTGTTTTGATGCAGAAGGATGCTGACAACTTCGAACATCCTGTGGCCTTTATGAGCAAAGTCCTGAGAGATTCAGAATTGAATTACACCATCACGGAAAAACAGGCTTACGCTTTGGTCAAGTCCCTCCAGCATTTCAGAAATTATGTCGGTTATAATAAAATCAAGGCTTATGTTCCGTACCCAACTGTGAAGGATGTTTTGTCGCAGCAAGACTGTATGGGCACCCGAGGAAAGTGGGTTTCAAAAATCCAGGAATACGACTTAGAAATAAAACCCACCAAGATAATTAAGGGACAAGGTTTGGCCCAGATGCTCACTGAAAGTAATCAAGAAGCTATACAGATCGGTGAAAATGAGCAGGTCAATGTAATAACCAGTGAATTGGAACATGACGAGTGGTATTCTGACATAATCTATTACTTAAAGAACTTGTCATGTCCCGATCATCTGGTTGACCACAAGAGAAGAGCTTTGAGATTGAAAGCCATGAAATATTGCTTAACAGAAGATGGACTTGGATGGAAAAATCCTGACAGTGTTATACTTCGATGCGTGAACAAGGATGAGGCAAAGAAGATCTTGAAGGAGTTACACTCTGGATATTGTGGTGGGCATTTTGCTGCACGTACCACTGCCCACAAAATTTTGAGAGTCGGGTATTATTGGCCGACTCTATTCTCAGATGCTTATCAACACGTTCGGTCCTGCCAACCTTGCCAATTCTTCACAGGCAAACCAAAGCTCCCAGCCTAGCCTTTGAAACCAGTGGTAGTAGAAGCACCTTTTCAGCAGTGGGGCCTGGATTTTATTGGTGAATTCAAAGACAATTCAAGTAATGGATATCGATGGATTTTGACGGCTATAGACTATTTCACCAAATGGGTTGAGTCGATTCCTACAAAGAAAGCCACTGAAGAAGTTGTCATGAATTTCCTGGAAGACCGGATCATTACGAGGTTTGGCATACCTTCCAAGATCACTACGGATAATGCCAAGGCTTTTAGTTCCTACGCCCTGGTAGAATTTTGTTTCAAATATKGCATTAMCCTGTCTCATTCCTCGAATTACTATCCACAAGGAAAYGKGCTAGCAGAATCAACCAATAAGAATCTTATGAATATTYTGAAAAAGGTGGTTGAAGAAAATAAGAAGTCATGGGATAGCAAACTAAAGTATGCAGTGTGGGCGGATCGAATAACGACGAAGACATCCACAGGGAAAACTCCTTTTGAGCTGGTGTATGGACTTGAAGCAAAACTCCCTGTGAATCTCCAAATTCCCATTCTCCGATTTGTACAACAATATGACACAGATGCAGAGGCGATTCAAGGGAGAATAAACCAGCTGATAGAATTAGACGAAACTCGAAGAAATGCCTTGGGATAGATGGTAAAGAACCAAGAAAAAGTAAAGAACACTTTTGATCACAGAGCCAAGGGAAAGAGTTTCGTTGAAGGAGACCTTGTTCTTTTATGGGATAAAAGAAAAGAGAAACCTGGTAATCCTTCATCCATATAAATAAAAAAATCCAAAAAGGAAACTGATCTAAAAAGAATTTTTTTAGCATTTTTAAAAAAAAAAATATAAACTAAGCATGAAATCAATATGCAAGTAGAGCAAAGTGAAATATGAAATGCATGTAAACTAACATGAACAATCAGATGCAAATGCAAGGAAAGCAAGATGACCTACCTACTTACCTGGGGCCCCGAGGCCCTGAAGATTAGGTCCTAAAATGTTAGGTGAACTGGTCCAATCAGTGCAACCAATTGATCATTACTTCATCAAGGTATCTTCCCCTGTGCATAATCATGTGAAACAACAAAGATAAGTCCAACACATAATAATCATGAGCACAAATAAACATATAATCAATCATGAAATAAAACTCATGGAGATGGGTGGGAGGGAGGAAATCTTGTTGGAAAGAACCATCAACCTGCTCATCTTGCATGAAAGTCTAGCCACAAGCCTGATCAATCCATCTTTGAACGAGACTATTGTATGTAGACGATGGATCATCTTTATCTCCGTTAGTATGATCGTTGCTTCCTGAAGATCGAGAAGATATGAAAGATCCCAAGAAGACCTCATGATTTCCCTGAGAAGAAGGAATGAGGTAAGGGATCGAATCAAGTCTAGAGAAAGAAAAATGTGGCCTCTTCATCTGCGAATCCTTGTAGAAATCCCCAATATGAAAATACTTCTGCTTTGTATAGTGAGCCTTTGATTGCTTTGGGATGGCCATGTCCTGGTGTTCATCTAAAATTGAGGATGAAGATGGTTAAAAATCCTCGTAGAACAATTCTGCATCCCCAAAAGGATCTGCAACATAACTCTCAAGGGATGGCCGAACATCATTTTGAAAATGTTGCGTCGGGTCATCCTCGGATGGACGAAACAAATCTATAATCATATCATCATCAGGATGCCAAACATCTGAATCATATACGTATGAAGACCATTCTTCTGATGACAACTCAACCCCTTTTGCTCGAGAGCCACCCTCAATTTCGTAAATGGGGACTCCATCAAAAGTGATACAACAACCATCCCATCTACGTCTCCCAGTTTGTATGAACCTATCTATATGCTCATCAACCAAATCCAAGGATTCTTTCATAAAACCATCAATATGATTGAAAATAACAATCTCTTTGTCTTCCCTGGATGGGGTGCCTAACTGAACATGAAGGACGCAACACAACATGGAGCCACCCGGCCAGGCCACATGTACACAGGTGGCAATCTCATGTCACGTCCATACTCTCAGCAAAGAGCCACTTGTCCACGGGTAGCAGTTTCACGTCTCGTCACTCAGGCACTTGCTAGCTGGCAAATTCTCCGCCGTCACCTTACCTCTCACACACGCACCCGACAGCTTACATGCTTCAGCACCTTACCTCCCTCATGCGAGTCCTCATGGCGCTGCACGACGAGACTTATCGGTCACCTCCGCGCCAGTTTGCAAAGTTCTCTCAGGCTTCCTTATTTCGAAGCGACCTCCCGGGAACTCATTTCACCCACAGCTATGATCCTGCGACCTGGCGCGTTTCTTTCTGGAAAATTTTGGAGTTTGTTGGTGCTTACCCTCCCTCCTGGTGGCTTCCGGTGTGCTTAGACCCTCCCTTCATGCCACGACTCAGGGGTAGATCAAGGCGTGGTGCAGCTTGGTATCGGGCCTGGGGTAGGGAACCTCCTCCTTCAGTTCAGTCGTGCACGGCCCAGAACCCTTCTCCAACCTTTTCCCCCCACTGCACTTCGTCTTCTCCCCCTCCTCTGGCTCCCATGGATGCCCAACCACCGGGAGAAGTCTCTCCCCCTCCCCTTACCTGCTTAGTCGTCCCTTCTCCATCAATTCCGAAAGTGGACCCTGAAACTGGCCTCTCCCCCCTTTCAAACCCCTTCAACTGTAGAGTTGAATGGTTTGATTTGATTGGTAATTCAATTGGCTATGCGCCACCTCCCCCTTCGCCCCCTCGTCCCGTATCCATAGTTTCGCCCTCATCCCCGCACCTGGACTCTTCTTCCTCCTCCCCTCTCTCCCAGTGGCCTTCTCCTTCGATTTTCAGGGACACAAAGCTCTCGACCACTCTTGACAGCATCAAACAGGAGTTGAAGGACATAAAAACAGCCGTGCGTGAAGTGCAGTTAAGGGAAGATGATAGATGGCGCAGGGTGGATAGCATGATGGCATTTCTGCAAGACCTGAGAAAGGCCATGGCCGATCGAGAAAAAGGGAAAGCACAGGTAGCACAGGTCTATGCCGGACCGCGTCTTGGCCCAGGTCACTAATACTTCCCCATGTTCTATCTTCTTCTTAGTCATTTTTCTTTTTTCGGCCCTGCGTGGCAAAGTAGAATGTGTGCCTTCTTGCATTTGACACCTGGCCCTGAGTGGCCACAAAGACAAATTTTCATCTTACAAACTAGACAACAGGCAACGGTGGTTTCCCAACTGGGCACCGTTGCCCCTCTTTTGAATTTGGACACCTGCCAGAAGTGGTTTCCCAATTGGGCACTAATGCCAGGTAGCCAGATAACTCTCAGGCATCTGTTTTTTTGATCAGGATCTAATACTAAACCTAAATTACAAAAAAAACAAAACAATCTCTTTGTCTTTGTGTGCAGGAAGGATAGAGGCTAGGGCGGCTTCAACTCGATCTTCAATTGCTTCTTCAAATTCATGCGTAGGAGGAAAGCAAAGTTGGGCAACCTCACCTTCATCAAGCGGGAGCAAAGACAATGTCTCAACCTGTTGTGATTCATCAGAATTCTTCTTTCTCTTTATGGACATGGTCCTCCATCACCTCTTCATCACAGGAGGCTTGATCCTTAATACAAAGTGCTTTGTTTTCCTTTTTTCAAAACGACTTGTTGTATCCAAAGGCTCCTCCAATACTTTTTCACTTCCAAAGTTGTGGAATAAAGCATCATCAAGGTCTTCAAAAGGGTCACAACTCATCATGTTCTCTTCTCGATGTGCAAGAGGAGCAAAGGCATGGATGTCTTCATCAAGTGGAAGGGCAGATATGAGCACTTTGTCTTCTTCAAATGTATCATTCGGATCTTCAACATGAGAAAACTCATCAGGATCTTCTTGGTAACTTTCTTCAGATATTTGTCCTTCAAGCACTTCTTCATCTTCAGGGGCTAGTTCGTTGACATATTTTTGAAATAACTCTTTTATACAATTCATCATTTCCTCAGCAACTTTACTAGCATCCTTTTCCTTTTCCATCTGTAAAAGTGCCCTCCTTGAGGCATAACAAGTTCTGGATGAGGGTTCATCCCAAGTTGCCATATTTCCATTGACTAAAAAGACACCTCAATGGGGTCGCTAGATGAGATCAAGGCTCATCAAAGGATGGAAAGGGGAAACAAGGAAAGGTGGAGTCGCTAGATGAGCCTCAAGAAAAGTTCATCAAGGGTGGAAGGAGAACGTCCTTTAAGTGGAGTCGCTAGGCAAGCTAGGGGAAGGCTTTGGGATAGCTTGCCAAAGTGTCATTAGGGTTCGGAAGATGATTCAAAATCCTCCCCGGCAATGGCACCAAAATGTTATCGCACAAGTTATAGGTTGGGAAAAGCCTGAGCCAACTACCAAATGGCCACAACTTAGAGAACACCTACCCACGGTCACCTTAGGTAAGTATTCCCGTCACTTTAGAGATGAGAGAATCACCTCAAGGGGGGAATTCCGTTGACCCTGGGGGAAATGAGATGGAAAGTGAAGAGATGAAGGAAAGTCAAGCTGGAAGATGCGGAAAGGCTTGGGAAAGAGTCTTGGTGGTAGTCAAAGGCTGCCAAGAGATAAGAACACCTGCAAAGAAGGTACCCGAGACAGAAGAACAAGCCGAGTATATATGTGTAATGTTAGGTGGACAAACAAGTTAGGCTTTCTGTCCCTAATTGCAGCAGTAAACGACAATGTATGTCAGCAAGAAAGTAAATCTAAAATCTGCTAAACAATTGCTAAAAGTCCAACAAATAATGCAAAAGATAAGCTAGATAAACACTAGTAATCTTCAAGTATGAAAGCATAAGACTTTAGCAATGAAACAAGGTTGTAATAAAAGGTGTTTGCAGAGATATTTTGCAGCCTTAGGTCTGTAGCAAACAAGTTGTTACAGCAGTTAATCCAACCACCAAAACCCACAAAGAATCCACCCAAAAGTTGCACTAGGCCAAGTAGATAAATGTGGTAAACTCTTAACAAATTCTGACGGTTGAAAAACAAGTTATGAATGAAAATGTGTTAGGGTTTCTGCAGCCCTAATGGCTGTATATGAATATTTATAACAGCAGCAAGCAATACCCCTTTAGACGGGACGCCCTAGTGGCTAAGAGGAGCGCTAGGAACAAGCAACAAAACCCAAATTGCAGAAAATTGAAATGGCCAAAAATCACATTTCCCAATGCGCTATTTTATTTCTCCAATGCAAAAAAGTAAATGATTAGTGCCTTGACTATTGGGTTATGGAGTCAAAGAATGAGTTAACTATACTACTTCCTTGGGGGTGTAAACCCTGTTACTCCCCAAGGCAAGTAAAGCTAACTAGGAAAATGCTAGAAGGGTGTAAGCCCTTTTAATTCTCCTAGCACTTCCTTAAGCAACAAATTATTTTCAAGACAAATATTGATGAGCTTAGTGGGGTTGTATGCACTTATACTCTCCAACAAGTTCAACTAGTTAACCTTGCAACCAAGAAAAAGAGACAATAACAAGATAAAACCCTTCAACTAGAGCAAGAATCAACAAGATAAACTTCCACTTTATCAAAAATTATCCACCAATATTCAAGAGAAACACTCCACAAGGGGTAGCGCACCACTTCCTTCCACTAATAGCAAAGTAAACCATGAAAAATGCAAAAGAGAGAGAAAATCCCCAAGGGTAGCGAAAATTTCAGCCAAGTACTTCTCACAATGGGAGAGTTATGCTATGAAATGAGATTCACATGATCTCTATTTATACAAAATGTTTAAAACATAGTTTGTCCACTTAATTAGGGTAAAACATAAGATAAGGGGTTAACAACCCTTATCTTACCCCTTTACACAAATAATAATATTTAATTTACATTTTTGCAGATTAGAAACCCTAAAACAAGATGACATCACCCATTTAGGGAGATGTTTTGACACTTTTCAAGTCTTTGGAGAAGAAAGTGGAGGTCGTTGGGGCTCATAGAGCCTCCTCTTCATGCACCAAGGTCAATCTATGCCTCCTCTGGTCAAATCATGCCAAGTGTCAATGAACAACAACTCCATCACAACCAACCCTAGCCCTAGGTGACGTCAAGCCCCAAAGAGTGACGTTTTGCCCCTCCTAGGCAATTTGTTTGGCATGTGAGGGCTAGGCTAGGTCCTCCAAGGTCTCTTCTAGGCCTCCAAAGGCAAGTCATTGTGATTCGACATATGAGCCCTTGGCATCCAACTTGCGGGCTTCAAACCCCATGGAAGCCCAAGCTAGGCTTGCTCCTCCAAAATTGTCCACCAAACAAGGTCCTACAAAACAAATAGGTACGTCCTCCAAGGATCTCAAGTCAAAATATCATGGCAAGTGAAAACCACATCTAATAAACAAGGCATCTAAAAATGTGCATCAAAACTACCTCATCAAATTAAACAAGTGCTCAAAGACCCTATACAATTGACCAATTTTAGGTATGGGAGGGTTGTCATAGAAGTCCTATTGGGTAGACCAAAACCCTCAAGTAGGGGATGCTTCCAAGGACGCCCCTTCAAGGTCATGTAGTGGATGATGAGGTGGATAGGGGTTTAGACTTCATAGGTCAATGGGTTTCTTGACATACAAGGGCTCGTATTGTCTCATCTATGGGTGCCTTTGTAGAGGGTGTGTTGCACCTTCATTTTCAATGCATCCTATTTCCAAGCCCATTCATTGCCATTAATTAATTAATAGTACAAAATCTTGGGTACTCCCTAGTGTGATCGATTAGCTTGGGGGGAAACACCACAAGGCCCACTTGAAGCTAGAGGTACACATAGTGCCATATGCAAGGAAAGAAAGGGACACTGCATGAGTGTACACACCTCAACAAGTGGGGACATGTATATAATGTTATTTTTCTTTTGCAGGTCTTTGATTTTTTAGGAGAAGCTTTTCATTGCTCTTAAGACCTCTTTGGGCGAGCATCTGGAAGGTTTATATTTTAGGCTCTTATCTTTTGCTAGCCATCATGCCTCTAGGCGTTCAGCCCCTTCTTCCCATGAAACGAGGTACATGCCCTTCTTGGGTCACTAAAGCCAAAGGACCTAGAAGAGGGCATTGTGATGGGAATATGATGAGCAGAAAGCGATACGTATGGTCGGGAATGGTACGATGACCCCTCAAGAGACCCCCAGTTACACCCCTTCCCCAAAAGTTGGCGACTTACAAAGAAATCGATGACACTCATGAAAGTGAAACATGGTCAAAAGCATAATGTTCAAGTAGACGTTTTATAATCAAAAGCAGCTTTAATACAACATGCTTAAATGCCTCAAATATTAGGGTGATTACCTGCCACAATACCTCACTTGTACTACATGGAGCAAGACCCAAATGCTTTCAAAAAATTAGCTGGTGTGGTGGATGCTCTGACGATGGATCCAATGTGGTGATAGAGCAGGTTTCCATATGTGCAAGTGGACACTGCTAGTCATGTGGTCTCTCGGCACTCCATGTTTGCAACCTGAGGGCCTCAAGACGTCATCTCCTTAGTTATTCCGCAAAATGGGTGTAACAAGGCCTCAATGTAGTATGGTCCTTCTACCATTCAAACCTTGCTTCTTCCACCCAAACATCTTGAAAAATGAAAATGGCACGAAGTAAGGCCTCAATGTCCTTTTCTTTCCTTGAAAGCACATCATCCACCACATTCACTTCCCTTTTTTGTAGATAATTTCAAAGTCATAACCTAGCATCTTGGTGACCCACGTTTGTTGCTCTTTTGAAGACAATCGTTATTCCAATAAGTACTTCATACTATCATGATCTACTTTACCTTAAGTGTTTGCCCATTAGGTAAGGGGGCCATTGCTTAACTGCATACAACATTTCCTTCTTATAAATGGTTTTGAGTAAGTTCTTTCCTTTAAGTTGGTGGATTTTAATGGAAAGGGGCCTTCCTTCTTGCATTGAAGTTGCACCAATGTCATGCTTTGAGGCATCACACTCCACAATAAAGGTTTTTGTGAAGTCGAGTGTGGCCAAGATTGGACTCCAGAGTGCTACACGTGACCTTCTTAAGTTTCTCAAAGGCTTGGCTTGCTTCATGAGTGTAAGAATAGGCGTCCTTTTTTAGTAATGATGCTATGGGTGTAGGTATTGGACCATAGTTCTTGACAAACTTGTGGTGACAACTTTAATATTCCTAAGAATCCCCTAAGATTCTTCAAATTTTTGGGAATTGACCATTCCACCATAGCTTTAATATTGTTAGGGTCCACCTTGAAATCCTCGTGAGATAGAATATGCCCTAAATATTCTCCCTATTGAACCTAGAAGGCACACTTGAAATGCCTAGTGAATAGTTGGTGGTCTTCCAATAGTTGCAAGGCCTGTCAACACAATGTATGTGGTCTTCCCAAGTTTTGTTGTAAATTAGTATATAATCAAAAAATACCAGCTCAAATTTTCAAGGGGTGAGCTTGAAGACATTATTTATCAAGGTTTGAAATGTGGAAGGTGCATTAGTAAGGCCAAAATGTACCATCAAAAACTCATAATGACCTTCATGTGTTCTAAAGTATGTTTTAGGAATGTCTTCTTACCTTACTCTAATCTGTCTATATCACGAATGGAGATCCAACTTAGTAAAGAAAATTGCTCTATGCAATTCATCTAACAATTCATCAATGATAAGAATGGGAAACTTGTCTTTAATGGTGAACTTGTTGAGTTCTCGATAATCTAGACACATACACCATAAAGAATCATTTTTATGAGCCATCGCCATTGGAGAAGAGAAGGCAATTTGGCTTAGTTGAATGATGCCAACTTCTAACTTATTTTGGACATTTAGTGAGAATGACTGCAATTACTCTCATGTCGCTTTTTTATCAGTTTGTTATGTTGTTGGAGCTTACCACTTTAGATGGTCCATCTTCAATACCTTTGAGTTCAATTTCCTTTCCTTTCCAAAAAAATCTCATCAAAAGTTCCTGAAAATTCATAACCATTTTCCCAATATTCTTAACCATTATACCCCTAAAACCACATCAACGCCACCCATTAGTATTGAGATCATTGGACTGTCCAAGAAATAAATTCCCATAGTTCAGCTATTCATCTAATTGTTTAATTATAAAAATAAGGTTTTCAAGGTGCCTCCAAGCTTTATAATTATGATTTTTGTGATTTACTTATGTATTTTATCCTTTGCTTCTATTATAGGTAGTCAACATATGCGTATTTAGGACATGTGACTGACTTATTTATTTATCAATATCCTGCAGCTATACAACGAAATAAATTCATTTAGACTTAGTATGTGAGAACCACTCTATTAAGATTCTTGTTATATTTAGTGGATAGAAATTGATATGTTTATTGGATTACAGGTAGCAAGCCAAATCTTGCATTGGTTGCATAAAGAGGTAACAGTGTACAAAGAGAAGGTGAAGAGAGATTTTTTGGGCCTATCATTTGAAGTGGACAAGAGTTACACTATTACTTTAGTTGCCAATATTGATGCAAGGGAGTATGACATAAATTGGTTGTTGGTTGTAAAAGATATTGTCCCAGAACATGTGACAACAAACCTTGAAAATACCATCAAAATGGTGGATGATGGAGTAGGAACACTTATAGATACTAGTAATACACGATTCGAAAGTAAGTTATTAGGATCTTTAAAATTGGAAGATTTGTATGATATTGTCTTGGATCTTGTTAGTCTGGTAGATAATGTTGATGGGGATTAATTTTTAAAATTGAACAGAAAAGAAAGAATGTTTGATGGGGTTTTAATTGTTCGTTTTCAATTTTTTTAAGACCATGTTTATAATAATTTATTTTTTCTATGCTATGAACATATATATGATTGGAAATGCTGTGCTGTGTTTTCTTACATCTTTACAATAAATATAATATTGTTTACATCTTTACAATAAATGTAATATTATAGAATGTGGATGCTATATTAAAGTGTGTATGTTTAATATGCTATGTTAAAGTGTGTATGTTTAATATGCTATATTAAAGTGTATATGTTTTTGGATGCTATATTGATGTGGGTAAATCTGCTTTCAAAATGCATTTTGATCAAATTACATGATATTTTTATTAAAATATAAAATTTTATAATGATTTTAAATAGAATTCAAGGTGAATTTGATTAAATTACATGGTAAATTTGCTTTCAAAATGCATTTTGATCAAATTACATGATATTTTTATTAATATATAAAATTTTATAATGATTATAAATAGAATTCAAGGTGAATTTGATTAAATTACATGGTATTTTGAATATATATATAATTTAATAATAGTCAAGGGGTTAACTCAATCAGTTGTTGTTAATGTTGTCAAGCATTTGGCTAGTTATGTGCTTGGTTCTAACCTCTTTGGATTAGGTGCACTAGTATACATTGATGGGTTTAATAGGGATGATATCCACAAATATGATGAAGCATCCCTTGAGTTTTCTGCAAGGTTTTCCTTGTACTAAATATATGTGTGTGCCATTTTATAGTATTTGTTCTAATTAAAAGAATATTGAAAGATTTGTTTGGAAGATCATGAATTCATGTTAATTCTTTGTATTATATCAACCCATTCTTAAATCTACTCATTAACCATACATATATGTATGATATTAAGATCTGTATCATTTTTATCCAAGGAAACATGGTAGTCTCCTTTGGTTTAGTACAAAAATTCTATCATTTTAATGGTTTTTTTTTCATCCAAGAGATTTAGATGAAGACATTTAAACCAATGTTGCAATATCTTGATATATCGTGCAACATTTAAGAAAACAATATTATCGCCTACAAGTATCGCAATATTTTATGATGTTATTGTGGGTCGATGAAAGATATCGCCTTGTTTGCACCAATTACTTTTTAAGGCCTAATTTTTGGCTCTTTTACCCTCATTTTGAAAAATAGAGGTAGGAGATTGAGAGCAAAGGAGATTGTCACCATCTTTCATGGAGTTAATGAGTAGAAATCTAGTGTTTTCATCACCATTAACTGAGCTATTTTGGAGTGGGGATTGGTTTCAATCTACCATTTCCATATTTCCATGTATGCATACAGATTTATGCTTGCATTTTCTTTGGGTTTTTGTGATTTAGTATGGGTTTTGCAATGCCCATTAGATTTGCCTCTTCTTGTAGATTTTTAATGGGATTTCAGATTTATCTTGGTTAGATTTTTTATTTGTAAGATTTTTTTGTGTTGATGTCCGTTTATTTTAGTTCCCTGGGTTTAATTAGTTCCCTATGAAAATGTTGAAGGAATTGGACCCACTATGGGAATATGGTGATCCATTTAACCCTCATAATCGACAAAGGTTGAGGCGCAGGTTATGTGTGAAGGAAATGAAATTACTACACATGAAGTGGAAATTTCCTTGCATCTACCATTGAAGTCATCCATATAGCCACTCAATAAAAAATTTATATTGGTAAGAAGAAAGATGAGAGGGAATCACAAGGGCTTGAAATTGCATGAGGACTTGCAAGAAGCATGGGAACTACAAGCTTCTCTAGGGTAGGGGGGACCTAGGCAAGTGAAACCCAATCCTTGGCCACACTTTCCACAATGCCCTTGGCAGAACCTTTCTTGGAATCTCCTTACTTGGAATCTAGGTTAATTCTTGAGGCACAACCTTCTATTAATCCCTTGGAACAAGGGAGAAGTAAGAAGCCAATAAAATTGTGCCCAGATGTTTTCTATGGATTGACATTCCTTTCAACTTTATCGAGAACAATCGATTCTACTAGTAAATGTTTGAAGTCGTTGCTATTGTTTAATCAAGGTATGAGGGCCCTTCAAATGAAGAGTTGAGAGGCCTTTCCTGTGATGAAGTGACACTCCTTTCAACATTATCAAGAACAACTTGTTCTACTAGTAAATGTTTGAAATCGTTGATATTGTTTACTCAAGGTATGAGGGCCTTTCCTATGGAGAGTTGAGAAGGCCTCTCTTTCAAGGGGAAAATACCAATTACAATCACATATTTGATGAGCTTAGAGAATCATGGGAGATCATTATATGCACCATAATGTCATATGGTTGGACAAATGGGAAGGACAAGACCATTCTCAATTCCTTAGTTAGTTGTCTCAGGGGTACAATGTTTATCAAATATGTCAATGCATATGCATATGTTAAAGATGCATAGATATTGTGTGAGTTGTTGGATGAGTTCATCCAAGAGATAGTCTATAATATGTTGTCCAGTATTTATGGATAATGCTACTAATTATGTTATTGAAATCAAGTTGCTTGTTGTTAGAAAGTATCTTTTGCTTGCACCTTATTGAGGACMTGGTTGTTGGTCATGTGCATTGGTTCTTAACGGTAGCAAGTCTCTTCTGCTTGCACCTTATTGAGGATTTGGTTGCCACTTATGGATGGTTTTCTACATTATTCTGCTAAGCAACTTATACCTGACAACAACAAAGTTTRAAGCTATCTTTTCCACTTATCCAAGATATTTGAAGTTGTCATTAAGGGGGAATGTAATGTAATTCCATCTTCATCTTCAGATTACAACCATCATATAATGTTTATCTAGTGGCCACATTTATCATTATATAGCCTATTATTATGAGGCATTTGTACACACAATGAGGCATCAGACACATTTACCATTGTATAACCTATCATCATCAAGGATTTGTACACACAATGAGGCGTTATTATACTTGTGAGATCACATATTGGCATGTAACACAACTCCAACTAAGATTCTATCCCTATCATCATTAAGGGGGAATGTTTTTTTTTTGTTTGTTAGTTTGTCCGTGACATGTGGGACTAACCTGTGGCTAAGAAACCACGACTCGGGGGCATCTAAGTCGTCAAAATCACCCGGGAATCGCACTTGGCCTGAGCCACACCAACCCTTAACATGGCTGGATTTTTTGTCCCCGCAGGTTTCGAACCGGTGACTTTAACATCACGGAGTGCCTTAACATCACACTCTGTCACTGACTGTCCTACACCTTGGGGACATTAAGGGGGAATGTTAAAATATGTTAATGATTTTCTAATGGTCTTAGATTACATGGCTATGACATTTTGTAATGTTATTCTTCAATAACTCTCTATATTATTAAAAAGGTTTATCCCACATTCATTATGGGCTTTGTTCTCCTTTCAATGTCTCATATATAATAGAGGTGAAGGAGGCCCTTAAAGAAAGGAGTGTGAAAGCATAAGTGTTTTATGGTCTCTATTGTTTCCATCAAAGTTTCCAATAAGGAAACCAATTTCATGATTTTATCCATCACTCACTTGCACTTGAACTTTCTCGCTTGCACTTCACACTCACTTGATTTTTGTTTCCAACAAGCTTAGGGTGTCAGATACTACTGAAAATGCACCCCAACTTGTGATTTTTACAATGGTTTGAGTTTGATGACAATGACCTCCTTATTCTGTTTCAAATAGGTCATTGTTTTACATGACTTTGTAAACCTTATCAATTTAATCAATTTTGACTCGGAATTTCAATGACTTAATCAATTCTTGGGTGTCGGGTTCGACTTTGAATGCACCTGGAAATGACAATTCAATTTCATTTTGACTTGACACTTACAAAAAAGAACTATTTCAAGTAGCAAATGATCTTCAAAATTGAATGCTTAGCAATGCTTAACTATTTGTTTATCTTGATTTGTCCATTGATTTCAATGATTGATGTTGAATTGTTGTTGACAATTTGAATGCTTGAATGTTCTTCACAACGACTTGATTGCAAGTGATTTGATTGTATGTGCTTGAATTTCATTAACTTGCCTTCTACTTCGTGTGTGTTGCATTAAATGTTAAATTGCAATTGTAGTGTCAAATATAGACACAAAAAATGATCAGCATAAAAAATCCTTGTACCATGACACTCTACACAAGGTGTACCTATGATACCCTTATTCAATTTCAAGGAGATCTAGAACATAGAACAAAAGACTTCAATTTTACTATAGTATCCTTCTTGCAATGACAATGTCCAAGTACAATTTTGAAGCCATCATGGTCTTCATGAACATAATAAATGTGATCTCTTCACAATACTTTGACAAAATTTAAAACTCCTTTAAATGATACTAAAACAAAATTGGAATACATAAAAGCTTCCCATTGTAATATCACTAAACAAGTGATTTTTACTATCCAAGTTGTCCCGTCATCTTACACTAATGTGCCAACTCATGCTCCCATATTGAACTAAAAGTTTATGGCTGTCACTTTCCAAAAAATGTATCCTTCACTTATTCTTTTGTAACATTAAAATAATACACAAAAGAATAATTCGACTTTTTTTTGTTACTAGTGTAATCGACAACTAGTTGGGCTTGTACTCGTGCAACATAAGGTTGAGTTATCCAACTGCAACCACTATAACCTCCAGGTGTGCCCACGATGCCCCATATGTGACACACAAGGTAAGTCAGGGTTTCGAACCGCTTCACATAACAAAGTTCCTTACAATACACTCCATCATTGACTGCCCTACACTCCGAGGGCTAAGAATAATTCAAATTTACGAGTTGTATAAACATCTCATTACGATAAATGAAAACATGAAAATTGAATATGTAGAACTCAAAGTCATATTTTCATCTATTGAAAAGCAATAGAATACCTTAAATGGAGCATCAGGTTTGCTTGGGTGATCTCCAATGATTGATTCACTTTCTACACATGATTTATAGAAATAACAATAGTGTGTATAACCAAACTCTTACAACACACAAATTGCCTTAGAAGAGGTGGATGTTTTACTTGTTGGTCTCCTATTGTTGTGTAATTGGATCTTATCATATGTTATTTTCATTGGATCGTTATCATATGTATTCTCACAAGCAAGAGAAACTCCACAACTACTGTAATTAAAGGTGTTCTCCTGTAGTGGCTCGTTTCTCTAGTGCTTGAATGAGCATAATGGAAGGAGTGTTGGGTATGTGTTATATTCTTTGCATGACTAGATCTAGTGTATGTGTTACGTCGAGTGCACTGTGTTATATTCTTTGCATGACTAGATCTAGTGTATGTGTTACGTCGAGTGCACTGGGGGGTTAGGGGGGTCGCTAGCCCCCCTTACTTGGGGGGCATAGGGGAGAAGAGACCCTATGTTCAAGGGGTTTGCAAGGGGCGGGGGCAGCGCCCCTGAAAAAAAAATTGGTGTTTTTTGGTGTCTGTTTTTTGTGGTTTTTAGATACATGGTTTTCTCCAAAGTTTTTCTAATTTTGGTTAAGGAATTGGAGTTGTTGACTAATCCGGGTCAATGGATTGGGGGTTTTGGATGTTGTGAGATCATATATATTGTATTGTATTGTAAGCAATAAAGATATGATGAATAAAAGATTAGAGGTGTGGATCTAAATGGGTTGTTGGTTTTCCCGGTTTGGGTTTCCAAGGTAAAAATCTTTGTGTAATGTGTGTGTGTGCCATTGCATCTTTTTTGTTTTTATTAAGAATTCATTTGCAATAATTTATTGTACAAGGTTAAAATCTACATTTGGTATTAGAGCAATTAGTGGCTTCAAGGGGATTCCTTTATGGTCAGGGGTTTGGCTCGAGTCTGTGATAAGCCTTGTTACAGTGAGCGATCTATGGTATTGATTCTTCAAGTGAAAAGAAAGGGCGAGCAATTCAAAAATAGAGATCAAGAAATTTAATGGGAAAAGTTTTGAGATGTGGAAGCTCAAGATGGAAGATATGTTGGTAGACAAAGATCAGTGGGTTGCGATGGATCTAGGTACTATACCTATAAGAACGTCAACAAAAGACTGGGGATAATTTGGATAAGAAGGCAAAGAGCACAATCCTATTGTGTCTCTCAGATTCAGTATTATTGAATGTGTTAGGGGAAGCTATAGTTAAGGCATTATCAAATAAGTTGGGGACTTTGTGTTAGTCTAAGTCCCTGGTAAAAAAAGTGTTCCTACGGAAGAAGTTGTAGACCTAAGGATGAAAGATGGAGACTCGGTGACAGAGCATATGAATGTCTTCAATATAGTGGTAAGTCAGTTATTATATGTTGATATTAATATTTACGGTGAAGACAAATGTATCAGTTTATTGTGTTATTTACTAGACTCGTGGGATAGTATGGTTGTGGCCATAGGTAGTAATACAACTACTTTAAGTTCCAATGATGTGGTCTCATCCTTATTGTCGGAGGAGACGAGGCAGAAGAACATGGAAGTACATAACACATAAGCATTATTTGAAAGAGGATGTTCCTAGGAAAGAAATAGATCTAAGTCCTCAAGTGGTATATATAATCTGTAAGTTTGTAAATGTATGCTATAGATGTGGAAAAGAAGGACACTACAAGAAGCAATGTAGATTCAAAAGTGTTGAGAGAGGGAGGGATATGTTGATGCTCCTTCTAGAGAAGAAAAAATCTCCATGGAAGAAGGAGGGGATGTGTATTTGGCTCCTTCAAGCGCACATGCAGATCATGAGGCATGGTTGGTTTACTCAGGGGCATCCTTTCATATGACTCATCACAGGGAGTGTTTCTACGAATATGAAAGGTATGATGGAGGTGATGTTTTCTTAGGTGATGACTCAATAACCAAAATCATAGGACGAGGAAAAGTCAAGTTGAAGCTCATGGATGGAAGGATTAGAACACTCCCTTGTGTTCTGCACATCCCAGGTTTGGCCAGAAATTTGATTTCTGTAAGAAAAATGGACGGTGCAGGGGTAAAAATAGTGTTTGAGAAAGAAACCTGCAGGATGGTTCGAGGAGAAATGGTGTTGTTGAAGCGAGTTCGGTTTGGAACTTTGTATAATTTGTAGAGAAACACTATTAGTGATGGGTGTAATAGTTTTGTTGTTCCTGAGATTGGAGCTGAAGAAGAAAAAACTCCTACAGTCTATGGAGAAAAGACTATGTTGTGGCATCAAAGACTGGGGCATATTGGAGAGAAGGTCCTTCGAGTACTACGTGGTAAATGTATGGTTGAAGGTATGTCTAAATCCTCTCTGGATTTTGATTTCTGTGAACATTGTGTATATGGGAAGAAGAATCAGGTAAGATTCCCCTCTGGTGCATAGAGGGCAGAGAGAATTTTATAGTTGGTGCACAATGATGTGTTTGGACCTATGTTGGTTCCATCACTGGGAAAATCTATGTACTATGTCTCATTTATAGATGACTTCTCGAGGAATACATGGATATATTTCCTCAATAAGAAATCAGAAGTCTTTGACAGGTTTAAAGAGTTTAAGGATCTTATTGAGAATCAAACAAAGAAAAGAATTAAGGTATCAAGGATGGATAATGCTGGATAATTCTATAAAAATGAATTCGAAGAATTTTGTAAGAAGTGTGGTATAGCAAGGTAGAAGACTACTCCATATACACCTCAATAGAATGAATGAACATGACGTTGATGGAAAAACCAAGGTGCATGCTCAGTGGTACAGGATTAGGACATGAATTCTGAGTAGAGGCAATGGGAACTACATGCATGTTACCTGGTCAATTGATCACCCTCATCAAAATTGGATGACAAGACTCCACATGAGGTATGGACTGGTAAGAAACCCTCTTTGACACATCTTAGGGTATTTGGCTATGATTCATGTACACGTTCCAAAGGAAAACAAGAGTAGGCTAGATAAAAAGGTTGAAAAGTGTATATTTATTGGGTATAAAGTTGGTCTGAAAGGTTATCATCTTTGGAACCCAGAAACTAATAAGGTAGTGTATAGCCAAGATGTGATATTTAGAGAAATCAAAGATGGTGTCAAACAAGAATTCCTACCAAGGAAGGAAGAACCAAAAAAAATAGAGTTTGAGTTGAAGGATGATGAATTAGACTCTACATAAGAAGATGAATCAGAAGAAGAAGATCCTCATACTCCAGTATTGAGGATATCGATTTGGGAAAGACAACAACCGAAAAGACATAGTCCACCTGATTTTCGTTCAAATTTTGTTTTGTCTATTACTGATTATGATCCTAGAACTGTTAGGGAGGTAGTGGATTTAGAGGATGGAAAACTATGGGAAAAGGCCATGGTTGAAGAAATAACAACCTTGGATAAGAATGAGGCTTGGGATCTAGTGGAGTTGTCGACTGGAAGATATCCCATTGGCAGCAAATGGGTGTTTAAGAAGAAGTTGAATGCAAAAGGTAAAGTGGAGAAATACAAAGCTTGGTTAGTAGTAAAAGGTTATTCCTAGGTAGAGGGAATTGACTTTGGTGAGATTTTTTCTCATGTTGCCAAGTTAACGTCAATTATATTTATTTTATCTGTTGTTGTTCCGTTTGATTTTGAAATAGAACAGATGGATGTGAAGAACAAATTTGAAGTGGAACAGATGGATGTGAAGAAAAAGTTCTTACATGGGGATCTGGAAGAAGAAATCTACATCAAGCAGCCAAAAGGATTTGTTGTGAAGGGAAAGAAAGAGTTGGTATGCAGGCTAAAAAAAGTCCTTGTGTGGGTTAAAGTAATCACCAAGGATGTGATATTAAAAATTTGATACTTATATGTTGGGACTTGGCTTCACAAGGAGCAAATCGAATCATTGTGTGTATTTCAAATTAATCGATGATCTTATTTATTTGGTCTTGTATGTGGATTATATGTTGTTGATAGAAAATGACAAAGAGATTATCCAGGATGTGAAAATTTAGTTGTCCTCTAAGTTTGACATGAAGGATATTGGTGCTGCAAATTTCATTTTGGGCATGGAAACTAAAAGATATTGGGAAAACAACAAACTCTAGCTAAATCAGAGGAAATATGCCAAGACAATATTGCAGAGGTTTAATATGCAAGAATGTAAACCGGTCAGGGTCCCTATACATGTAGGTGTAAAGTTATATGTGGATCAATGTCCTATGACACATGAAGAGGAATAGGACATGTCCCATGTTCCATATGCGAGTGTGGTTGACAGTTTGACGTATGCAATGGTTTGTACTAGACCATACATTGCACATGCAATGGGAGTCTTGAGCAGGTATATGTCAAAACTAGGGAAGGAGCATTGAACAATGGTAAATAGGGTTTTCAAGTATTTGTGTGGCACAACTAATTATGGATTATGCTACTAAGGAAGACCATGATTGGACAGAGTGTTGGAAATACATGGGTTTGTTGATGTAGATTGGGTTGGAGATCGAGATCACATAAGATTTACAAGTGGGTGTGTGTTTAACCTGTTTGGAGGAGCAATCAGTTGGATGAGCAAAAGACAATCTGTAGTGGCACTCTCAACTACATAAGTTGAATACATGGTTACAGAGAAGCAATATCATTACAAATATTGTGTTCAGATATTGGGTTGGTACAACAAGCTGTAAGGATAGATTGTGATTGTCAGAGTGCAATCTTCTTGACAAAGAACCCAACTTATCATTTAAAGACAAAGCATATTGATGTTCAATATCACTTTGTGAGAGACATGGTTGAAGAAAATAAAGTGTTGTTGATGAAGGTGGACATTTTGAAGAATGTTGTAGATTTAACAAAATATGTGAGCACTGAGAAGTTCTCTTGGTGTAGAAGATCTATGGGGATCGATGCCCTGGATTGTTGACTATGTAACCCCATAAGCAAAGAAAATAAAAAGTGGGAGAATGTTGGGTATGTGTTATATTCTTTACACGACTAGATCTAGTGTTTGTGTTGTGTCGGTGGGTTAGAGTGGGGGTGAAGCCCCCTTGCGTGGGGGTTCGGGGAAACGCCCCCCAAAAAACAAAATTGACACTTTTTTGCATCGGTTTTTGGCGGTTTTTTAGAACATGGTTTTCGCCGATGGTTTTCTAATTATAGTTAAGGAATTAGGGTTGTTGACTAATCCGAGTCAATGGATTGGGGGTTTTGGATGTTGTTGAATCTGTATGTTGTATTGTATTGTAAACAATGAAGATATGATGAATAGAATATTAGAGGTGTGACTCTAAACATGTTGTTGGTAATGTGTGTGCCATTGTATATTTTCTGTTTTTATTAAGAATTCATTTGCAGTAATTTATTGTACAAGGTTAAAATCTACAAGTTTGACCTAGCCAATTGAGCTAAGTCACATTGGAGGTTGGAGGAAACAAAGAAAGGATGTCAATCATGGTTTTTAGTTCACTACTAACTTAGAGATTGGTAGTCTACTATAGTGGCAAAACCAAAGTTCCCAAAAAACAACACAATTACAGAGTTATTATTCATCAATGGCATTGATGATGTACTCCAACTGCATATGATTCAACAAAACCTAGTGCCAAATAAACTAACGCTATGATGCTTACTAGTGGTAGTGGTGATCAATCTTCTATAGATGATCAAGTGGTCGTGATAAATTATAATGGCTACATACATTAGTCAGTGAAGTGGAGAACACTCACTGGATATATAGAGAGGACCCATTCCCACTATTTTGATTTGTACCTGCTTGATTAGCCCTAGCCAACTAAAGGAGAAAAATTGAGAAGTGGAGGCCCATGTCACATTTAAATGGATACAATGTTTGTCTCTATCCACATTTCATTGTATGATCTTGGACAGTGTGCATGTGCCTATCATCGGTCAAAAACATTCATGAGTGGTGATATGTTCCCATCACTACATTTTGTTGGATAAGCAATATATTGCCATCCATCATTATTCACGTCGAATTGGTGTGCATACCGATTCTCATGAATAATAGTTCCTTTCCCTTTGGAATATGTATGTACTAAGGGGGAATGTTGAATATTTCCTAGTATTACTAAGTACAATATCATATGTGTCGTAATAAATAAAGTTTGTTAGCTGGTTATAATAAAAAAAAATTACATGTGGTTCACGACACCGAAAACTGGTACTCACTACGTCCACGAAAACCCCCCCTGAAATCCGCGAGAGAACATGGGGAGGCTGAGCATTTTCAAAATATTGGGGGCTCAACAACAAGAGCATCATATAGACCCATTTAAGGGCATCGCATGTCACTTACAAGGAATTGAACTTGGGTAGGGAGGGTAGCAACCATTCCTCCCAACCACCCAAGCTACATCCAATGGATAAAAACTGGTTATAGTACTTATATCTAGAATAAATATTTTTAAAGTGTGTGTAGGATAAATATCTTAAATTATAGGATCACAAAAAAATTATATAACTTATATAAATATTTGGAGATTTTATTGAATAGACAATTCTAGTACAAGCTTACAAGATTTTCTCATAATGCACTTGCTCCCTTTAACTTACCTAAGAGTGATTCCATCCCATTGCTTTTTCCATTTTCCTTGTTCACATATCTTGTGTGTTTTCTTTTTCTTGAACAAAGATGTGCATTAACTTTATGCTCCTGAAATTGCACATTATTCCACTTATTTTCTATTGTGTAAACATATTATATTGTGCCTATACTATTTCTTTCCAATTTCAATTCAATACTTCTTGATGCACGGGTTTTCAATTTTTTTCTTAAAATTTAATATAATTTAATTTAAATAAAACTATTAAAGAAAATTAAAACTTATAACTAATTTAAATGGGCGTTGTTTAACTGTTCTATGAAATATTTTTTTTCACCGGAATCTAACGACATAAATCTGCACAAAATCGCTATTTTTTTGTTGTTTAAAATCCTTTTATGAATGCAGTAATGGATTCAACGTGTTGAAAAACCCCTTGGGCACTCGTATTATACAGAAATAATCATTCAAATATGCGGATCTAACAATCTCTCGTCGGATTTCGGGAAAATGTCCCTGGAAAATACCATCGGTGAAGAGTAATTTCGTAGAATGTTTAGATTACATCTAAATGTTATTCAAAAACAAACCATATCATACATCGTATATATAAAAATATACACATAGTATATATACGATTTTCATAAAATACTCTATATTTAAGATAAAATGTTGGGGTATATTTTAGACCCCTCAAAATTTATGAACGTCCATTTTTCAAAATAACGCGTAAAATACGAATGCCGGTGTGACAGGATTTAAATATTTTTTTTTTTTTTTATTTTTTTTTTTGTTTAACTCTAATAAATTTCATATATCATTACAAATAACCATTTAATAAATATTAATCTATTTGATAGATCAAAATCATTACATAAATGGTTGGTATTATCATGCATACAATGCTATATATTATGGCTTTTTAAGAGTCAATCTGAGAGGTCTAAATTTTGATCATATATGACCAAAATATGCCATGTTTTTGCCTTTTTTGGAATTTTTTGGTTCCAACCTAAAGGGGGCCTATTAGGGGGTATACCCCCCCAGGTGGGTTAACTACACGAATGAGTACACGATGATTTCGGGTCAACCATCAGATCTTACCTGTAGGCTTTTCTATGTAAACCTGTCTAAGCCCACCTATAGGTGTTTATTCCTTCCATAGTCACCAAGGTTCCTGGTGGGGGGGGGGCATTAATAGAATAACTTAATAAAGTTATTCTATTAATGCCCCCCCCAAAAAAAATATAGAAATGGATAAATATGATTAGACAATATATGAAACATTAATAGGATATGATGTGAGAATTACTAGATAATACTACCTCTAGTAATTTATCGCGTTGCCTATTTTGCAGATTTAAGGTAGTCAAGGTAGATCCATGTTAAACTCCAATTTATCAAGTATCTAGATTAAGTATCTAGAGGAATCCAATTTCTTACGATATAATTTTATTATTATTATTTTATTTATATTTAATTTTTTTATTGTTGTTTTTTAATTGAACTAATATTATTTATTATTTCATTTTATTACGTCGAAGGTGTTCTTTTAGGGGGAGTTCTCTCTAGATTTTTTTTCGTTTGTCTATAGCTTATGGATACATGACATGTGTATCATCCAAATCTAGAAACCTTCAGTGTATTAGGTGAGTATTAGGTGGGATTATTAGCTAGATGTCGGTTCTCCGTGGCTGGCCATTACTCAAATTCTAATAACTTCTATTGCAACCGACAACAGGAAACAAGTTGGTTCCATTAATAAATCGGTCATGTGAGAGACTTTTCAATGGACAATGGAAAATGTCCTTTACATTATCGATGCTTTGTCTTCTTTATCGAACCTTTATTCTCCTGAGCTTCTGCATTCCTTTTGATCTTCTGCTTCTGCAACCAATCATGGGAAGAAGAATAACTCCCTCTGTGGGTATGTCTCCCCCTATCTTCTCTGGAAGATGAACAATATTCTACCACTGCAATATGCTTGTGCTGCAAATGCTACTCCTCAACCGGAACATAGATCAACTACTCAAGAATGATATGCTCTTCCTATGACAATCCTTGGACATGTTCGTGCATCAAATTCATGCCATACCATACATCATGAAGAAAAAGATATGTCAACAATGAATACAGAATCATGAACAAAACATCAACCATGTACATCCTGTGCCATACTGTGTGCCAACCATGCACAACACCCATGTACATCAACCATGTACATCAATACCATACAATATACCATAAGATATCATCAATGGAGTGTATCAACCATATGTCAAGAGCATGTGCCAACTGTGTACCAACCATATGCCTTTACCAACATGCCAACCATGTGCCTCAAACAAGTGTAATATCACTCATGATATGCCTCTACCAACATGCCAACCATGTGCCTCAAACAAGTGTAATATCACTCATGATATGCCTCTACCATGAACCAAGTGCCACAACCATGTATCACAACCATCAATATATCAACCAAGCATCTCAATTATATCATCCCATACATCATGTACCAAAGAAAGTGCATCAACCATGCACGAAACCTCAACAAGATGAACCACAATAAAGATGTGTTCCCATACATGTATGTTATATCAACCATAAACCATGTGCCAATCATACTGCTAGAAAGTGTCTCAACCAATGTACCAAGTATGCACCAATCATGCATCAACTATAAATCAATTATGACTCATCAATGATGTACAACATAACGACCTCATCAACTCTTCAACTACATGTCCCAATATGTAGCTCAACCACATGCCAAATGCATGCACCAAGACATCCAACAAATATGTCTCTAACAATACATCATAATATATATCAATGGAGCTCACATATGTACCAGCCATGTACCATGATGGATCTACCTCAAAAACCATTCACTACAGCAAGTACTAAGCAACCAATAGTACCTCTAAACATGTACTAAGAGTGTCCCTCAATATATCAATGCTATATCTCTAGCAAACATCACATAATCATGATATATCTCATAGACAAGGTGCCATAACATCACTGAGAACATAACCAACAGTATACCTTATTAGGAATGTATCACTCCACACACTAAAGTTTGTACCATGCATCCAAGATAGATAAGCTTCAACACTCAACCATATGTCATCACCATACATACATAAAACACACATGCAAGTATATAATCATGAAAACCTGCAACAAACCATGTTAGACCCCGTAAAATAGAGTTATACCATCAAACTGTGCTACAACTCATATGTACACTCCTCTTCTTGAAGCTTTTTCCACAGGTACGTGGCATGTTCCATGGACAGCTCGCATATGTACACAACCTTTCTATAGGTAACCTCGGGTATGTACACGACTTCTCCCAGAAGAGTCCACGTATGCTTCAGAAAATGTCAAGCTTGATTTTGCCTCGTGGCTGCCATTTTGTTTTGGTTGTTCAGTCTTCTTCATCCACTTCTGAGAATGTCATGTTCTTTGAGTATTGGTTCTTTCAGCTTCCATCCTTTCAACCTTGTCTCTCTTCCATGCTCTTCTTGCCATATCATTTGAAGCAATTCTCATGGACTGTCTTCTTGTGTTCCAACAATCCTAGGATTTGTGGCCAAACCCACTGCAATTGTAGCATCTCATGGTGTGACAATGTGCAGCAATGTGTCCCACAAGGTTACATCTCCAACATCTTATCATGTTATTAAATATTTTCCTTACATAACGTGTGCAATCCAAAGTTTTGTGACCATATTCATTACATGTGAAACAATGACCCTTGAAAACATTTCCATACCTTTTCTTTTGTGTCAACCTTGAAGGTGTCTCTCTTCTGAATTTTCTTTGAGGTGTAGGACTTGCTTCTTGATGTCTTCCTTGTTTTGGTCTTCTTAAGGTTTCCTTGCTTTGTGTAGATGCTTGATTTGCAGCCTTGCTTCCACCTTTTGAGAATGGAGGACTTACCTCATGCTTCTTAGAAGTAACAACTTCAAAGTGTGTAGCTTCCTTGTTGTATCCAAGACCTAATTTATCATTTGGTGATATTTGACTATCCAAGATTTCATCTAGGATTGTTGAGTTGTTCATGAACCTTTTTGCCTTCTCTTCTTTCCTTCTGAGATCAACAACTTCTACTTCCAACTTATGACATAATTCTTCTTTTTCATTTACTTGATTCTTCAATAGTTTCTCTATCCATTTGGCTTTTTCAATTTGTGTCTTTAGATTGACATTGACTTCAATGCTTTTGCTAAGCTCATCATCTACCTGCTTCTTTTCTTCTGCTTGACTAATTATTTCATTCTTTAGTCTTTTGATCTCTTCTTCTTTTTCTTATAATTGAGTCTTTTTACTTTCTTCTTATTCTTTGAGCATTTGTTTTAGTGCCATGGTATGCCTTGGGTACTCTTCTAGGATTTCCTTAGTGTATTTTTCAAGATACTCAAAAGAAGTTGAACTATTTCTTATTTCATAGCTAACATCATCCAACTCAGATAAAACTTTATCTTTAAGCTTCAAAAAATCTTGAATCCTCTTCATCTATAAGACAATTGTCAATTGATTCTACACAAACTACTTCTAGATTTTCTTCTTCATTTGTAGAAGAACATTCAACATCATCACACTTAGAATTATTGCAAACAGAGGATTTTGTAGAGTCTTTACCTTCATTGTCCTCGATGGAATTATCTTTTTTGTCTTGCTATACCTTCTCCAGCTTCAATCATAGGTCCTTGGTAGAGGTACACTTTCTTATGCTTTCCTTGACAAAACCTGAGAGTCCATTCAATATGGTCTTGAATGATACTGCATTGTTCTTCTTTGCTTCCTTTTGGGTTGCACCTTTTGTCTGATTCTTTGAGGGAATTGATCCACCAACAACTATGTTCCAAACACTTGCTCCTTTTTCCTTCAAATACCCTTTCATCTCTATTCTCCATACCGAGTAATCTGTCTCATCAAAGAGTGGAACTTCACTTGCATGTTCATCCATTTGTGTGTCCATGGATCTCCTTCAAGCTTATAAGGATTACGATGAAGGCCTGCTCTGATACCAATTGTTGGACACACTGATCACACTGAGAGGGGGGGGGGGTGAATCGGTGTCAGGATCTTTTTACAACTTCTTACAAAACTTTAGTTATCCATCACCATTCACAACATCATTACTCATTACTTTTATTCACACTTAGTTTCTTGCATGTAAACATATCTCAATGACATATATTAACAATAAATAAATATTCACCATCACAATAAAGAACTATTCACCACCACAATGAAGAACACAATGAACACCAAATATATGTATAAGTTTTTTTTGTATTACAGACTACAATCCTTGGGGTTTATCAGCACCAACTGAAATGAGCACCAACTCAACAAGAGCACCAACTCTCAATGCAAGACCCAGCTTGCAGATCTCATCACCAACTGAGAAAAAGAATCCAATCCTCAAGTACAAGACCCAACTTGTAGATAGAAAACAATCTGTCAAACTGTACCAACAATCTATACCAAGAAAAGTGCATCAACTATGCACAACACAACCTATCACCTCAACCTGTCTCATCAATATCATCATCAAAATCTGATCTACTCACCAAGATCAATCATCAAGTCAACTCTCAACTATATGCACAATATCACCAAGTTAACCAATAAGATACCTCTAGCAATACACCATACTCTCCATAAACCAAATACCACAAACCCTTACATAAGACCATGTGACAAACCTGTAAATTTGTAACAGACCTAGTGTATGTGATCAGAGACATGCAAACCTTCCTTAACTTCAACAACAAGAGACTAACATTTTCATCAAACTTCACTTTAGTCTCACAAGACTAATTTTGGATTAGTCAACAACCCTAACTTGCAACAATCATAACTCTATACCTGTAATGAATAAAGGTCTGAAAATGGTACATAATTTTCTTCAGTGTCTTTTCTACAATTCCTCTAGGTTTCGCTACTTGGAACCTCCTAGAAAAGGAGTTATAGAAAAAATGGCAGACCTTGTTGAATTATGGCTTATTCTAGAGAGTGAAATTGTAGAGCATGCCACGCGCGGAATATTTTTTGTATGGATCTGAAAATGGTACAAAAAATACTACAGACTATACTCTAACCAATTCATTTGGTCTCACTGAATTCGGATCTGTTATGAAGAAGTTGTGACATTTTTTTTAATCCAGAACATTTGTTTAAGACTAGTTTTGAGACTAACCACAAACCTTATCTTCCACAGAGTGTAACTCCCAAACTAAAATGACCCACAAGCTAGAAATTTTATCACAATTACTTGGATATGTTGTCTCAACAGCCTCCATATTTCAATGTTTGAATCATTCTAAAAAAAATTATTGCGAAAATGGTGAGATGACCTGTAAATAACATACCTTAGAAAGCATCATCAAAAGATTTTATCCTCCCTTGAATTTCGACCTTCTTTACTTCACCTTCCCTCTAAAATTTTCCTTATATCTCCTTTGGTTACCCCAGTCACTTGTAGATATTCATATACTCAATGGATGCTAATGGGAGACCCTTGTTCTCTTATTTATACACTCCAAGTAGCTTCCTGTTACGGAAATATTCCCTTGCGTACATGTGAACTTTCCCTTGGAGTACATACCCCTCTACAAGACATAAAAATACCTTTGGACATTACCATTCCTCTAGATTCATTTTATCCATCGAAAAATAGAGAATGAGAGGAAGTATGATGCACCTCACTTAAGACATTTGTCCAAGCTACTCCAATCTGCAAGTTCCAAACAGTACCTGCAATAGACAACAAAGAACAAACGACTATCCCCTACTCTAATGGATTAGACAAAGTCTATCGATCTATGAAGATTAATACAAGCATAGACAAGTACATGTAAACACATACTAGAAGGAAATAATCCAAGTGTATTAATGAGAACTTCAAAAGGAAACTTGCAATCTTTAGATGATGTTGCAGCAGCCTCTCCAAGTCCTCCTCATCCAACCCTTGCTGGAAAGATCCACAATCAAAATAACAATGCTTTGCTAATTTTTTCCTTTTTGTTCACCATGAGGATGCCTCCATTTATAGGATTTGAGAGGCTCAACCAACTTGGGTATATTTGGAATTAGTTGAGGATATGGATCCAATAGTTGTGATATCTCTCTTAGATGTATCCCATGAGTTAGACTCGAGCCAAACCAAATCGATCCATCCATAGCTATTTTTAGAAGAAAATGGGATTTCTTCCAAGATTTTCTCAACCAACTCGGTGCTCCCTTAGAATGGGAAATAGAGCGCTACAACGCTCCCTGTGATATGGGAAAGGATTGCTAGTGCTCCCTGTATATGAGCATGGGAGTGCTGATATTCCAAAAAGTTGCCAAGATGAGCAATTCTCATAGAAAAACATTTGTTTCGACTGTCAGATGATGGGGATTCTTCTTCTAACATGTTTTAGGGGTTGTGTGAAGTGTTTTCATGGTGTCGTTTGCGATGCGACACTTACATAAAGAGAATGTGACACTTGTGACAAACATGTGACACTTACGACAATGAGAATGTGACATTATCAAAGTGAGGAATTTTGATGTGTAACAGATTTCCCCCCAAAGTGTGAAGTCAGAAGATGAAAGGTGAGGGCTAAAACACTTTGTAGATTCTTTGAAGAAAGGGTATGGAGTCAGGGAACCTGGTAGAAGCTGCAGACAACCATCAAACAATTTTAATATGTGTTTCATTCCTGAGGCATGCATACCTATGCTCGGACTATAAGTGACTCAAAGCATGGCCGCCAATAAATACATTACGGATCCATGGTGATATTAACTAAGGGTATGGCCACCAAAGATACAATGTGGATCTATACCTCTATGACATGAACTGATCGTAGCCACACAAAATACACAATGGATCTAGGAGATGATAAAACATAGCCATAGACCAATACAATGTGGATCTAGGGTGTTGACGATTGCAACTATGTGAGACATTCTCCAACTTACAAACCTGTGCGATGTGGATCATTGCAGCTATGTGAGTCTTTCTCTCAGATTACAAACATGAGAGAAATCTCTAAGAAGGGTACATGGTTCATGCCTGAGACAGAGCTGGAACGTAGAGATGACCTCCTCCATTTAGAGAGTTGATAAGAACTCCAGATGATTATCCAGTGGGAAAGGCAAGCTGTTGATTTAGATGTGCATGTGGCTAAGCATAAGGTGAATGTGTCAAATCCCAAAGTGTTGGGTGCATCGTCATGTGAACAGAAATGAAGATGATGTATTATCCTCATATGAGCAGCAGAGTTGATGAGAAAACTCCAGATGATTCTCCTGTGTGAGGTAGTGTGAAAGAAGATTTGTAGAGTGCAAGTGCCTATGGACGAGCACAAGTGAACGTGTGAAGATCTGGTTGTTCAGTATAATGCAATGAGCCAGAGATATGACATCCCTATGGATGTGCCCCTAGTGGATGAGAAGTAGTGGGTGTATGATATCCCTTGCTATATATTGTTCAAGAGTCAGACCTACCTGTAACCCTAATTGTTATGTAAAGAGTACAAGTCGGCCCCACCTTAATGTGATTAGTAATAAATGTAAAAGATAATTAATCTGGTTAACTATTGATTATAATGTGACTTAGAGAGGTTGGCCATGTTGAGCCAATAGACACTTATGTTGATAGGACAAGTCTAATATAAGTAAAGGAAGATTCCCCATTGTGGAATCATATCCTTCACACAAGTTTGGAAATTTCAGCAAGTACATTCTCTTGGGAAAAGTGCGCACCTCTCTTGGGCACTAGTATTCTAGGGTTTGAGCACCCTCTTGTGTGCTAAGTCTTATTGGTGGTGAAGGTATTTTTCTTGAAGAATATAGCAAAGGATTTGGATGGGTTCTCTTCCCTTGTTGAGAAGGGTTTCCCAGGATACTTCTCGTGTTCTTTTGCATGGTGTTTCTTATTGTGATCTTGGTTGTTGCAGCATTCTTGTATGTGGTTAAGAAAAATGAAAATTGAAATGAACTACTTGCTTAACCTATCTTATTGAAAAATCAACATGGTATCAGAGCATAGGTCTTGAAGATCCCATTTCACAAGAATTTTCCATCCTTTCTCTCACACATCTACAGAAACCGTATGACCCTTTTAGGGTTTCCAGAGATTCTGTATGGACTCCTCTTCTGAGATTTTTTAGCACTCAAAACTTAGATGTTGGGGATAAAAAGGAAATATGAGGGTATGACCTCCTTCAGTGCACCTCCAGCAAGTCTCAAATTGCATTTTTGGGCATTTTGATTTTTTGGCTCTAAGGGTTTCTAGGGTTTCGCCAAAATTTTGCAGAAAATTCTGAATTGTATTTCTACAAACTTCTTGAAGAAGCTCCTTAGCTTACTAGGGCTATCATATTTATTAAGGCTTATTGTTGGAATTCATAAGCCCAACAAAACCTAAAAGTGTTAGCCTAGCCTATTCATTAGGTTTTCTAGCCTAGTTGACAAAGGTTTGTGAAGATGAGCAAAATCATGATGGGAAGCAAGCTCAGTTCTAGGAAGACAAGACCTCAAAGAAATGAAGACATCAACATCTCAGCACTCTCAGGTATGGTTCCTATCAATGAAAATACTTGGCTAATTGACAGTGGTGCCTCCAGGCACATGACCGGTCTTAGAAATCAACTAACACATTTTGTTGAGAAAGAGACACATCTACATGTTGTTCTTGGAGATGATGCCAGATATAATGTGAGAGTTGGAACTTCTACTTTCCAACTAGATTCAAATATGCAGCTTAAACTAGAAGAGGTACTATATGTACCTGAAATGAAGAGAAACCTTGTCTCTTTTTCAGCCTTTGAATATGAAAGGTACAAAATGACTTTCTCAGAAGGAAGATTTCTTGCATGGCACGAAGACTCTTATATAATCTCTTCCAAAGTAATTGGTGTTCGAGAAAATTTTTTGTACAAGTTGACCATCAAACTAGTTCAAGCCTTGTTACATGAAACTATCAGCTTGAGTGAGTTATGGCATATAATACTTGCTCACATTCATTATAAAGCTCTTCCATCTCTAGGGAAAATGGTAATAGGTCTACCAGAGATATAGATTTAGCATAAAGGTGTTTGCAAAGGTTGTGCCCTTGGAAAAAATGTTAAAGGATCCTTTCCTAGCAGTGACAACAGATCCAATGAAATATTGGACTTGATACATTCAGACGTATGTGGGCCAATTAATGTTGCATCTTTAAATGGGTACTTATACTATGTACTCTTCATAGATGATCACTCCAGGAAAACTTGGATTTACTTTCTAAAGAATAAGGATGGAGTCCTTGCCAAGTTTCAAGAATTCAAAGCTCAGGTTGAAAACCTGATCGGAAGAAAAATCAAAATATTAAGATCAGACAATGGAGGAGAATACACCTCAAAAGAATTTAATAGTTTTTGTATTGAAGTAGGAATCAAGAGGGAGTTCACAGTTCCTTACAACCCTCAACAAAATGGGGTTTCTGAAAGGAAAAATAGAACTATCATTGAGGCAACTAAAGCAATGATACATGATCAGAGTCTACCTATGACTTTATGGGAAGAAGCATTTATGACAATAGTATATGTTCAAAACCATTGTCCTCATCAGATCCTAAAGAGCATTACTCTAGAAGAAGCATTCACCAAAGTGAAGCCTGAGATTGGACACTTCAGAATATTTGGATGTCCAGTGTACCTACATGTACCCAAAGAAAAGAGATACAAACTAGAACCTTCAGGAAGAAAGGGTACATTTGTAGAATATAGTGAATCCTCAAAAGCATATTGAATCTACATCCCAGGTTAGAGACAAATTTAAGTAAGCAAAGATGTTACTTTTGAAGAAGAAGTAGCCTTCCAGAAATCCATAGAAGCTCATATG
>ML781820.1:62627-75057 GCA_009831015.1 Picea engelmannii
ACTCACTTGGGTTTCTTTTCTCAAAGAAAAAGCTGAAGCATTTGAGAAATTTAAAATATTTAAGGCTTTAACTGAGAATCAAATAGGTAAGAGGTTAAAGGCAGTAATATTAGACAGAGGACGAGAATTTATGTCAAGTGATTTTAAGGAATTCTATGATAAAAATGGGATCAAGAGACAATACACAATCCAAGGAACTCCACAACAAAATGGAGTAGTTGAGAGGAAAATCAGAACAGTGCAGCAAATGGCCAGGTCAATGATGAATGAGAATAACATTGGTCAAACCTACTGGGTAGAAGCAATACACATAGCAATCCATGTTCTTAATAAGGCCCACCTCATACCACATAGTGACAAGACACCTTATGAACTATGGTATGGGAGACCTGCTTCAATCAAACACTTCAAAGTCTTTGGGAGTAAGTGGTACATAAAGAATAATAATGAGAACCTTGGCAAGTATGATGACAAGGTTGATGAAGGGATCTTCTTAAGCCATGATACAAACAGTAAAGAATACATATGCTATAATAAAAGGCTGCATAAATTGATTGACTGTATTGACTTAAAAGTTGATGAAGGAATCTCAGTAAGAGAGGTGAACAATATTGAATCACCAACAGAGGATATAGATGAAGTTGAAGTTGAACAGGTCCAAGAATCAGGACAAGAAGACTCTGAGTTAGATGAAGATGCAAATACTCAGGCAGACTCAAATCAGCAGACAACATCAAATTCTTCCTCCAGAATTACCCAAAAGAATCATCCTGCAAGTGAGATAATTGGTGAAAAAGACAAAGGTATACAAACCAAGAGAAGGATAATCAAAAACACTGAGCAATCACATATAGCCTTCACATCCATGGTGGAACCTAATAACTTCAATGAGGCCAGTAAAGATGTAAATTGGTTAAAATCTATGAATGAGGAACTAGACCAGATTGAAAAGAATGACACTTGGGAACTTGTTCCTAGGCCAGCAGATAAAAATGTAATAGGATCAAAATGGGTCGACAAAAATAAGATGAATGAGCAAGGACAAATTGTCAGGAATAAAGCTAGATTGGTCTGTAAAGGGTATGCTCAAATAGAAGGACTGGATTTTGATGAAACATTTGCGCCCGTAGCAAGATTAGAAGCTATTAGAATGTTTCTTGCCTGTGCTTGTCATAAACAGTTTAAAGTCTATAAAATGGATGTCAAGTCAGCTTTTCTAAATGGATATCTAGAGGAAGAAGTCTAAATGGAACAACTAGAGGTCTTCCAACTGTCAAATAACCCCGCCTTTGTATGCAAGATGAAGAAAGACTTATATGGGTTAAAACAAGCTTTGTGTGCCTGCTATCACAGACTAGATACGTATCTACAAGACAAAGGGTTGAAGAGAGGAACAGTTGACAACAATCTATATATCAAAACAGAGGGTAATAATTTTCTCATTGTCTTGTTCTATGTAGATGACATCATCTTCGGTAGTAATAATGCTTCATTGGTACAATGGTTTGCTTCTGCCATGCAGTCTGAGTTTGAAATGTCTATGATAGGGGAACTGTCATTCTTTTTGGGTCTGCAAATTACTTAGAGGTCTGAAGGAATATTTCTTTCTCAAGAAAAATATCTAAGGGAAATGTTGAAAAGGTTTCAAATGGAAGATTCTAAATCTATGAGCACACCTATGGTCACTGGATGTAAGTTAAGCAAGGATGATGACTCACCTAATTTTGATCAGAGTTCATATAGGTCTATGATAGGGAGTCCATTGTACATAATAACATCTTGTCCAGACATAATGCATGTTGTTGGAATCGTAGGAAGATATCATGCTGCACCTAAACATAGTCATTTGTTAGCTATCAAAAGGATATTCAGATACATGAAAGGAACAATGGACTATGGCTTATGGTATCCTAGGAATCAAAATTTTCAGCTATCATTTTATTCAGATGTTGATTGGCTAACTGTAAGGATGAAAGGAAAAGCATGAGTGGAGGTGCATTCTTCTTAGGAGATTCTCTTGTATCATGGTTCAGCAAGAAGCAAGGTTCCATTTCCTTATAAACTACATAATCTGAATACATTGCAGCTGCCACTTGTTGTACCCAAGTATTGTGGATGATTCAGACACTTGCAGACTTAGAGGTAAAATATACTGCACCGATCCCAATTCATTGTGATAATACCAATGCAATTACTGTGTCAAAGAATCTTGTCTTTCACTCCAAGACCAAGCATATACCCATAAAGTATCACTTCTTGAGGGAACAGGTAACCAAATCTGTGGTTTCTGTGCATTATATTCCATCCAAAGATTAGATTGTTGATATCTTCACTAAACCGCTTGCACAAGCTCAGTTTGAGTATCTACGCCAGAAGTTGGGCGTGACCCCATTATCAACCTAAGAGAGTCCATCCTGTCAGGGGGAGTATGTGTTGGTTGAATATATTATACCTCCAAAAAATACTACAACAGCTCAGGGGGAGCATGTTTTCTTTGACATTGATGTCAAAGGGGGAGAAAAGGTGTGGAAAAGGTGTGGATGCTATAGTTGGAGGTTTAAGCTGAATAGTGCAGCAGTTCAGGGTTGCCATCAATGCCAAAGGAGGAGTTTGTTGGTATGTTTACATGCAGAATGTGCTTGTCATTGATGGAAAGAACAGCAATGATGTTGGCATGTTTACAAGCAGAGTGCGCATAGCAAGAAAAACCGCAAAGACACACAAGGTCGAGAAGCTGAGAAGGAATAGCGTAGAGCTGCATGCATAGCGCAAGTGTGCACTAGGGCCGAGGGAAACTTTTTCCAAATCTTAGGAACTTATACAGACCGTTGAAATCCTTGGAGGGAGAAGCGTCGATAGTCGTCGAATCAGAGCGCGAGGGACTAGCAGCCGTTACATCCAATGGAGCTGCAAGGAGGATAATCCCATGAGTTAGTCAACACTCCAAAGTTGCGAAGGAATCCTAGCCGTTAGAGCCAGAGGACATGTGGCAGCAGATAAAGCAGATTCGTAGTGTTAGTGTCAAAAGTCACTCCTAGATTGCTTGTAGGAGCATAGCCCAATGCCCATAGTTTTATGTCACGATAATTTTTAATGGGTGATCAAATGGGTAGAGACTCGGGGATATATCACTGTAACTTGGGGACTGGGTCTGGTATGCGAGGAACAAAGGAGGTCTTAATCTAACTTCAGTCAGTGAGTTGCTTAAAAGATGAGCAGGTGGAAGACTTGGTAAGAAGAGTGAACAAACTACCTCAGGCAACAGGCCTTTCAGCAGTTTGCGGAGGAAAAATCATGAATGCAAGATCCTCTTGGTTCAGGGCTTTGGGAAACTGAAAGGGGGACTTGACTGGATCCCCCAATTCCAAGTTTTTCAATGCTAAGGAAATCACAGAGATCGATTAGAAACAATGCAACTGTTACAGTGATCCAACCTACATCATCCTATAACAATTACAACTCGACTGGATCCTCCAATTTCGAGTCGTTCAGCACTAAGGAAATCATAGAGACCGATTAGAAACAATGCAATTGTTACAGTGATCCAACCTACATCATCCTATAACAGTTACAAATCGACTAGATCCTCCAATTCCGAGCTGCTCTAATACAGTGTAAACAAACACATGAAAGAAACTGACATTCATAAGGCAAGAAGTCTCAAGAGTCCATGCATAAGCAGAATAACAGTGCTTCATTAAAGTTTTACAACCCGGAGCCTGCTCAACCATCGATCATTACAAAAAATAAAGACTGAGTCTATATACTCAGAAAAACTCGCCTAACAGAGGCGTGCTCAGTCATCCAAGGCTTGGTGTCCCTTCAGCCAAATTTGGACGGATATTCTTTGTCATACGCCACCTTAACTGTGCATGGCTCCTGTAAGGGGAGTAGCTGAGCCATTAAGTGTCGAGTTAGCGTGTGCAGACCTCTCTGGCTAGTCAAGGACTCGGCATGACTTCTTTGGAAAAAATTGGTACGCAGGACCCTCTCGAGCAGACAGCTTTCCAGACCCTCCATACCTTACACTTAATGACTAAGGAGAGGTTTCAACCACCCCTTCTCACCTTCATTTACTCCAAGCGAAAACCAAGATTGAGGTCAAATCAGATGGCACTTGGAGATCGCGATGACCCCTTCTGTGAACAATCTTGACGCCTTTGGCACCTCTTGCACAATGCTTTTCTTTCCCAAGTGACCACAGGTTGTGACCTCGTGTTTATTCTCAAAGGCACTTTTGGCATTCGTGAGTAGGAAGGAGTTGATCCTTGCTTACCACGGTCGCGATGAGAGAAATGTCGAGATGGCTTAATTAGGCGCCACATGTCCCTCTCATATCGGACGGTCCTGAACTCATTGGACGATGCTGTGGGCCCCGGGTCTTAGACTCTCTTGGCACCCCGTGCCTTGGGGATACGATGGAGCTGCTTCTTGCACTTTGAAGTCGCGATGGGAAAAAATGCGAGGAGCCTAAGCGCACACCAGGTGTCCCCTTTGGATGGACAGCTGAGACCGCTCCGCGATACTACGGGCCCGAATTTGGGTGCTTTCAGCGCTTCGGGGTTCGGGGTTTCAAGATGCATAACGACATGGAACTCTCACCCTTCGAACTCTCGAATGTCGAAATGCCAACGTGACTAGATCTTGCACCACGTGTCCTTTGGATGGACGACTACTATCCTTTCCTGCTTGCAATATAGGTGCTATCCACTGCGCTAATCTCGGTGCAACTCTGCTAACTGCGATTTCCCACCGACCGTCGATCTACGCTTATGGATGAATTTGGACCATTGACAATATAATCTCACCTGCTTACTTGCTTGGAAGCCTAAAACTAGATTTTTCCATGTTGCGCTCGGACGCTTCTCGTGCAACTTGCAGACCTGAATACTCTTGTGCCCAGGACAAGAAATGTTACTAACATTAGGCTCCATGGGGGATAGAGTCGTCCCTGTGATGCTCTAAGGACTCATTTTGCAGCTCCAGTGCCTTGTTGTTGGGCTATGGAGTCATTTATTTAAAACTTAAAGACGGAAAGAAAAACAATATTTACAACCGCAAAAGAGCCATGTGCGGCTCAAGAAAAAAATCTTTTTAGGAAATGCCCATTCACAGGGCCATTGAAAACTTCTTGATCCTTCAAATCCCGTACCCTGTAGGTGTTATTCGAGAATACCTCGGATACTTTTAAAGGCCCGATCCATAGGGCTTCGAATTTTCTGTGCTTGCCTTTATCTTGTTTAGGAGCATCCCATTTCAGTATGAGGTCTCCTATCCGAAACTCTTCCTTCTTGGCCTTCTTATCGAAAAATCTGCTTGATCCCTTGCTAACGGTCCTGAATTCTACCCATCACCTACTCCCTGGCCTGTTAGACTTCCACTAGATGATGAATTCTTCTGATCATGTCATCAGGCTCCTCTTGATGATCCTGGAGGAATTTTGCTACAGGAATGGCTAAATGAGAAGGAAAAACAACCTCTACTCCATAGACTAATTGGAAAGGAGATACGCCTATAGATCTCTTCGTGGTCACACGATCGACCCATAGAGAAAATTTCAATCTTGAATGCTAGGCCTTCTTATTGTCTTCCAACAGTCTTTTGATGATCCTTACCAGGCTTTTGTTGGAGGACTCTGCTAAACCATTGCCCTGGGGATAGTATGGGGTGGAGTGAATTAGTTTGATCCCGAATTCCTCACAGAACTTGGCTAACGGATCAGCCCTGAAAGAGGCTACGTTATCAGTGACAATCTTACTTGGGCAGTCGAATCTTGTGATGAGGTCCTCCAGGAATCCAATGATTTCCTTGTGGGAAGCACTCCTAGTGGGGATAGCTTCAATCCACTTGGTGAAGAAATCGGTAGTAGTCAGGATCCATTTGTGTTGCCCACTGGAAGCAGGGTGAATTTCTCCAATGAAATCTAGGCCCCATTGTTGGAAAGGTCCTGAAACAACCACAGGATTTAATGGTAAAGACTTGAGCTGTTGTTTCCCTACAAATCTTTGACATTTGGTGCAAGCTCTGACCCTTCTACAGACGTCAGTGAATACGGTGGGCCAATAGTATCCAGCCCTAAGGATTTTGTAGGCTATGGTTTTCCAGAAATGATGCCCTCCACATAGGTTGTCGTGAAATTCAACCATGATCCTGTCAGCCTCTTGCGGATCTACACATTTCAAAAGCAATCCCAGGGGGTCTTTCCAATATAGAACTTGATCAATAAGGCAATATCTAACTGCTTTGAGCTTCAGAGCTTTTGCCTTATTTCTTTGCAGGCCGTCTGGAGGCCGCAACTCTTGCAGAAAATATATGACATCCTTATACCAGGGACATCGAGCCAATGGGGGCTCCTTTTGAGGGTCTATTTTAGACAACCAACCCTGTTGAATTCCTGAGCATTCATTAATGAAACTTACCCCCAAAGCTTGGCAATTGGCTTCAACCAACAACTTGACTAAACCTTGACCTTTGATTAATTTGGTAGGCTTTATTTCCAGGTCAAATTCCAGAATCTTGGCTATCCACTTACTCCTTTTCCCGTCTATGTCAGGCTGAATAAGAATGTCTTTAACAGCAGCTGAGGGGACATAAGCGATGATTTTTTACTGCAGGACATAGATTCTAAATTCCTTGAGAGCCTTTACCAGGGCATAGGCCTGCTTCTCCATAGTGTCGTACCTGACTTTGGCATCCCTCAATGCTCTACTGAAATAGGCAACATGCTACTCTAGCCCAATCTTGTTTGTCTGTAATAAAACAATAGCCACCGTGTCAGGCAAGGCAAAGGAGAAAATGAGGAAATCCTTTGAGTAGTCAGGACTGATAAGCACAGGGGCTTCATTCAGGGCCTTCTTTATTTGCTCAAAGGAATGTTGTGATTCAAAATTCCACCTCACTTCACTTCCTTTTCTCAACATGGTTGTTATAAGTTTTACCTCCTCAGCAAAGTTAGGCACAAACCTCCTTAGAAAATTAATCTTACCGAGGAAAGATTGGACCTCCTTCTTGGACCTCGGGATTGATAAGGCTTGTATCACCTCAACTCTTCTAGGATCAATCCTGACTCCTTCCGCTAATACTATGTGGCCTAGTAACTTTCCCTCCTGCATGGAGAACAGAGATTTCTTGGGATTTAATGAAATGCCAAAACTCCTACATTTTAAAAAAACCTTCCTGAGATGACAACAATGTTCTTTATCAGATTTTGAAAATACTGTGATGTCATCCAAATAGACGACCACAAATTTATCCTTTTCCCCAATGAAAGCTATGTCCATGGAACGTTGAAACGTTGCCCCTGCATTCATCAATCCAAAAGGCATCTTGGCATACATGAATGTGCCCCATGGAGTGGTAAATGTCATCGTTTCCCTGTCCTCAGGCAGAACGGAGACTTGATTGTAGCCAGAGAAACCATTGATAATGGACATCCTGGATGCTCCTGTTACCTTCTGCAGTATATGTTCCATCTTTGGTAAAGGGTAGTTATCCTTCCGTGAGCTCCTGTTCAGGTTTTTGAAGTCTACACAGAGTCTGATTTCTCCATTCTTTTTCCTTACTGGTACCAAGTTGGCCACCCACTCTGAATATCTCAGTGGTATGATGATCTGGGCTTGTAGAAGCTTCTTCACTTCCCTCTCCATAATAGGTAGCATCATAGGATTGATCTGTCTTAGCTTCTGCCTAAATGGCTTTACCTCCCCCTTTAATGGGATTTTATGCTCGATGACAGAAGTGTCATATGTTTTGAGATCTTCATAGGTCTAGGAAAACACATCATCAAATTCCCTCAAAAGTCCAGCGTATTCAGACCTCTACTCCTTTGTCAGACTTCTTGACAATTTGACAAACTTGGGCTCACTCTCAGTGCCAATGTTGCACTGAATAGTTACCAGCGTCATCCTCCGAGATTTCCCCTTTTAATGACACATCATTTCTATCAAAAATTCTTTCCAAAGGAACCAGTCCCCTTGGAATATGGTTGTTGGGGAGCTCCACAATGTTACGCTCTGCTATTTTACTCAGAAACTTACCCCCATCAAGCTCTTCTTTAGAGACAGAGTCTTGGTCGATAGACATCTCTGAAAATTCTTCAACGGTCTCCAATAATCTCTTGATCTCAAGATCATCCTCAAATACCTTCCAATGTTTGACATTGTCAAGTATAGAGGGCCTGTATTTTACTTCTACATCGTATCTAAATTTGGGTGGCAAGGGCACTTTGAAATTGCTTGTTGATGTAGCCAAGGAATCTGCCACTGTGTTCTTCTCTCTTGGGACGAAAGAAATATTGAATGCTGAGAAGAAACTATCAATTAAGTCCCATACCTCATTTCTGTAGCTTCTGAGTCGAGGGTGCTTAGCCTAATAAGCGTTTCTAATTTGTTGAACCACCAACTCTGCATCACCGAACACTGCTACTTCCTGAATTCCAATTTCCCTTGCGGCTCTCAATCCTAGGATAAGATCTTCATACTCTGCCACATTGTTGGTAGCTTCAAATTCTAGTTTGTATGAAAAGGACATGGTTTCCTGAGCAGGTGACACAAAAAACACCCCCACTCCAGTGCCTTCCTTGGAAAAGGATCCATCAAAGAACATTTTCCAAACGGGGGTGATGGAGGGAGGAAATTTATGGGAAGTGGTGGGCATCTTTCTGAGTTTTAGAGGAGGCTCGGGAGCATTAGTGAATTGTAGTACACTGGAACCTAAATCAGTGTCCAAGGCAAAAATGGGATGGTTGGTAGGGTTGGCCTCATCACTAATTATATAGGCTAGTTGGGCCTCCCTGTATAGCCTCCTATGTTCTCCTCCAAACACTGGGATGGTAGCATATGTGAGGTCCATCTGCAAAGTTCCCCCCATTCTTTTTATCCAAGATCTTGATAACAACATACCGAACTTGGGGGGGACATCAACCACTACAATATCCATGACCACACTTTTCATGGGCAACTGAAACAAGGTCACGACCAGGTCTTTGATAACTCCTAGACATTGAAATTTTCTGGAGTCAAAGGAATAAAGGTCATGATAGGCTCAGGTGACTTCTAGCCCTAATTCTTCCATGACATTTTTGGGCATGAGGTTGTGAGAAGCCCCCGAATCCATCAGGCAATTGTGCAGTACCTTGTCATGTATGTTCAAGGAAGTGTAGAAGGGAGGGGATGAGTCATTCCTGTCTTCTACCATAGGACCTAGAATAACGGCAGGCTTTTCATCTTGCAAATTGATGGAGTCTGTGGGAAGGCATGAGACCTTAGACTGTAAAAGCTCAGAGAAGTGTTTCTTGAACCCTTCATGTTTAATCAATTCGGTTAGGGGCACAGGGATTCTGATCTTTTGAATTTCATGCTCGAAATTAAAAGAAGATGTAAGCTTCGGGATTTCTCTTATTTCGGGAACCTGACTCTGGACTATGGGAGAGAGGGGTCGGGGCTTCTTACCTCTGTGACTGTTCGCCACTTCATTAGTAGGTTTCTCTGTTCTAGTGGACTGCTCAGGAACATCAGGTGCTATTGTCTTTTTTTTAGACCTCGGATCATACCTGCCTTGGCTGCCACTAGCCTTGTCTCCCTTGCTCGGTTCATTTAGCTGACTGTACATGAGAGACTCCTCGTATGTTGATTGAGTGAGATGAGGAAAAGGAGGAGTGTCTCCGAAGCAATGGATTTCAGGATCAAGCTCATCTGTTTCCCCCCCTTCTTCCTCGGCCATAAAATTATTTTGAAAAGGGGCCTGAATCTTCTGGTCTTCTCTGTCTCTTCCCCTCTCTCTTTGCACCGTTGGGGAAGTAATATTGTTTGGCCTCCTGAAACCTACTTTGTTTTTGGTGTTTTGAGGGCCCTTGTATGCTTGCCTCCCCTCCACCTTCAATCTCTCCATCTCTGCAGACAGAGACTTCACCATCTTAGTCAGTTCATCCACTTGAGGGTGGGGCACCGATGGGCCAGAAGTTGAGGTTTCTGATCTTCCCTTTCTTCTGTCTGTGTCGGCCTTGTTCCTCAGTCTATCAGCTGCTAATACATTGGATTCCACTTCTATGGCCGCATCTTGCATTTGAGCTAAGGAGGTGGCTCTTCTTTCTCTCAATAAAAGATAGAAATCGGGGCCAAACGCACTAGCATAAGAGATCTTGGTCGAGGCTTTTGAGGGTTTTATTTCGGCAAGAATTTTATTATACATCTTATTGAATCTTTTGGAGAAGTCAGAAACAGACTCTCCTTCCATATTTTTCAAAGACCCGAACTCTATCATATAATACATGAAATCCTTCCTATCTCCCCACTGCCTCAGGAAAGCACTATCCAGGGCTTCAATCCCATCAATAGATCCGGGGGCCAATCCTCTAAACCACTTCCTCACCTCACCATCCAGGCTCTGGATGAAGACTCTCATCCAAACATCTTCATTTTTAATGTTCAGGTTGTCTGCATAACTATAGAAAGCAGCCAGGTGCTCTTCCGCAGTTATGTCTCCTTCTCCAGTGAACTTGGGCATATACTTCAAGTAATCTCCAATAGGGAGAGGATTAATAGGATGGGGTAGGATTAAGGGAGCATATTTGGCAGTGACTATGGCATCCATTCTATTTAGAGGGGGATTAGCACCAGCCATAGGAATATTAGGTGGAGGAGAATTTGGAGGAGAAGGAGTTCGCGAAGGGGCTACTGGGAATGAGTCTCGAAGTGGAATGGGAAACAAAAGGGGATTTAAGGAGAAGGCTAACGGGCTCAAGTTAGCAGATGCTCCTCTTTGTGCATGAGTGGTAACAGTAACAAGAGGAGGAGTGGTAAAGATAGGACTGGGGAAATCTTCAGCGGTCCTGGGTCTATGCCAAAGTACAACTTCAAAGGAAAGGGGAGTGACAAGGATTTCTCCCTCCAATCCCATACCAGGAGGGGAAAACTCAGCAGGAACACTCCCAAAATTTAGGAAATGAGAAACCTCAGAAAGAGGTCTATTAAGAAACTGAGGAGGAGAAAATGGAGTTCCTACAAAAGGAGATGGTGGATTACCTAGTTCGGCGGTGGAAGCTTCTTCTTCAGAGGCCTTTCCTTTTCTGAGAATCACCTCTGGATCAGTTTCAAGTGTAGCTAGAGGCAATTGTGGATGAGACCGTGTGTGTCTACCTCTAAAAGCCACAATTAACATGGCAGGTTCGCCACAGTGGAGTCGTCACAATGGAGTCGCCAGGTGCACAGTAGCAATCTTTAAAGGCTCTGATACCTGATGCACCTTCAGAATTAGAGGCTCAATGTCGTTCAATCCCGGGGAAAATCTTCAACTTCGTCCCCGGCAACGGCGCCAGAAATGTTAGCGTCAGAAGTCACTCCTGGATTGCTTGCAGGAGTAGAGCCCAAGGCCCATCAGTTTTATGTCACGATAGTTTTTAATGGGTGATCAAATGGGTAGAGACTCGGGGAGATATTACTCTAACTTGGGGACTGGGTCTGGTATGCGAGGAACAAAGGAGGTCTTGATCTAACTTCAGTCAGTGAGTTTCTTAAAAGATGAGGAGGTGGAAGACTTGGTAAGAAGAGTGAACAAACTACCTCAGGCAACAAGCCTTTCAGCAGTTTGTGGAAGAAAAACCCTGAATGCAAGATCCTCTTGGTTTAGGGCTTCAAGAAACTGAAAGGGGGACTTGACTGGATCCTCCAATTCCAAGTTGTTCAGCGCTAAGGAAATCACAGAGACCGATTAAAAACAATGCAACTGTTATAATGATCCAACCTACATCATCCTATAACAGTTACAACTCGACTGGATCCTCCAATTCCGAGTCGTTCAGCGCTAAGGAAATCACAGAGACCGATTAGAAACAATGCAATTGTTACAGTGATCCAACCTACATCATCCTATAATAGTTACAACTCGACTGGATCCTCCAATTTCGAGCTGCTCTAATGCAGTGTAAACAAAGACGTGAAAGAAACTGACATTCATAAGGCAAGAAGTCTCAAGAGTCCATGCATAACCAGAATAATAGTGCTTCATTAAATTTTTACAACCCGGAGCCTGCTCAACCATCGATCATTACAAAAAATAAAGACTGAGTCTATATACTCAGAAAAACTCACCTAACAGAGGCGTGCTCAGTCATCCAAATTGGTGTCCCTTCAGCCAAATTCGGATGGATATTCTTCATCAGACGCCACCTTAACTGCGCATGGCTTCTGTAAGGGGAGTAGCTGAGCCATTAAGTGTCGAGTTAGCATGTGTAGACCTCTCTGGCTAGTCAAGGACTCGGCATGGCTTCTTTGGAAAAAATTGGTACGCAGGACCCTCTCGAGCAGACAGCTTGCCAGACCCTCCATACCTTACACTTAATGACTGAGGAGAGGTTTCAACCACCCCTTCTCACCTTCATTTACTCCAAGCGAAAACCAGGATTGAGGTCGAATCAGATGGCACCTGGAGATCG
>ML781820.1:128686-147813 GCA_009831015.1 Picea engelmannii
AATAATGCTTCCTCATGTTTTACTTATCTGGGAATCTTAATTTATATCTTCCTATAATATTTACTGTTTTTTGACTGGCAGTGTAAACATCAACTGGCAGCAAGAATGGCAGATGCGCATAAACTATACAAGGAAGAAAAAATTTCTGATGAACAGCTTGCATTACTTTTGTTAAAACATTAAAAATAAATGCACTGAGAATTGGGAATAGCATTGGGCGAGCTTGCAAATATATCCAAGATATCGATTCATCCTCTATGCATGTCTGTAGATATTTTTTGTGGATTTGGGGTTAAATGCTTGGCGTGCTTAGTGTATCTAGGCCTTAAAGTTGTAAGCGATAAATGAATACTTTTAAGAGTCCCCAAGTTAAACTAGCAAATAGACCTAATTGCATCCCCTGATAGAGGTTATCCTTTTTTAGTAGTTAAATGCGTACAAAGACATTTGGTGGATGCTTAGTTTGTTTGATTAATGCCTTATGTACAGATTGTCTCTTTATGAGTGAACTCTCTCTGTGCAGAGTGTGTTTATAGCAAGAGTGAACTTTATAACCACCATGCTAACATTTTTGGTTGCATGACAAGCCATGCACAACGTTAAAGAGAAACTAAAAACACTAGGATTTTAGTGGTGTTGTTATTTATTTTGAATGTTCAGAGGCAATAAGTTGATTTTTCTTACAGAAAATTCCAGTGCCAGGGTTCTTGAGCCTCTTCCCTCAGATCTTGCTCTGAGACAAGGGTCTAATATGCATTGGTGAATATAATGTGCCATGTAGAAAAAATGATCTTCTTATACCGGTGAACCATCATCTAGATTCACATTGTATTAAATCTCCTTTCACAGTGATATCATTGATGGCTTGGGAGTTTTGTATGACAATTAAGGATACATGAAAATGATGTTGATATACAGGAAAACAAACAAAATATTTTGGCATCAATGTTTATGGATTTGTCTGAGTTCTCTTCATGTGTCAGACTTGTTTTCATATGCCCAAAACCTCGTTTCTGTGATTTTATTGAAGAATACAGGCCTAACTGCAGGTGAAAAAGGGAATATTCTGATATGGAGCATGTTAGCTACAGGTGGGACAGCATTTAAATTTTATGAGTCTTTTTCAAAGATACATGCATCTATCTGCCCAAACTTGCAAATTCTGAGAGTAGTCAGCGACTTAGCATGGCCTATGGCAGCTATGGTTGTAAGTTTAAAGCAATGCTTATGCTGTTATGGTTTGAAAGTCTGTTTTTACATTTGAGTTTCATTCATCTACATATTTGAATCAATTTTGGTGTCTCTTCCATACAAGATTCGATTTTGGTGTCTCTTCCATACAATGGTTCTTCACGATTTATTCATTATTTTTCTCCATTTTGAAATGTTCCCGAGTCTAAGAGTGTTTTTGAAGAGAATGGGTTTTTTTTGATCAGTTCTACATTTAAGGGCATCGTCTAAAACACAGTAGAATATGAAATTATTTCCCCAGTTTCTTTATTTATCCTCTTCTCAAAACATCTCTTTAGCATCATTTCTCCTTTGTATCCTAAATATTTGTTTAGGAAATTTTGTTTATTTTTGGGCAATTTCCAAAAAGACAACCCAGTGAGCAATTTCTCAATGGACAGTTTTGGTTATCTGCTCTGCAAACTTAGTTGGATTATGGATATAAGCCCTCCTTTTTGAAAAGGGCGAAAATGCCTAGCATGGATATGTGTTTCTTGGGAGTGGACAAGTGTGCATATTTTTGTCTGATCCTAAGTAGAAGTAACTTTCAAAGAGAGATTAAAAAGCATAGCTTGTACATTCTTTCAGACAAGCATTGACAGTGGTTAAATTAACTAGGTTTATGAAGATGACGATGGGTTTTGGACATGTCTAGTACCATTTAAACTTTTTAGCAGCCAAATGTAGGCACCAGTCATTCTATATACATATTAAAAGTAACAAATATTGCAAATTTTGCATGTTCTATATGTGAAGTGGCAAAGAATATTCATATTGATCTTGCAAAATATTATAATTTACATGAGAAAGAGAACGATCTTAGGTTCCTCAATTACTTTGGCACATACATCCAATGTTTTGGGTAAGATGGATGATCCACTCAGCCATCTAAGTCTACAAGTAGATTGAAAAGGGAAAATAGGCACAGAAAACCCATTTGTGCAGATTTCATCTCTTCCATTGGTTTGGATGTAAGTTGGGTACCAGATTGTTATACATGTTCAGTCATGGTTTTGAATCCCCAAAGAACTCTAGTGCAGGGTCAAGACCCACTGAAGGTAATATGTAAGCCCAAAGGGGAAATGTGGTTGATCAAGCTGTAAAAAGACCTTTGACATGTCAATGTGGGCTTCAATTTTGGCATTTCCTTGTTGCTGAAATGGCTGATGCTCTTGAAAATTAAAGAAACATGATATTGTGTTCCTCTGAAAGGTCTTGAGGTTGAAGATGATCCGTATTTTTCAACTGTGAAGCTAAACTGTTTTAAAGTTCTTGCATAAAAAACAGGCTGCATGCAGTTAGAAACGATGTCCTCTGCTTTGGTTAATATTTTAGTTCCATGGCCTAGTTGTGTGATTGCTGAAAAATTGATTATTCAAGTGATGGATCAGAAACTTTGTAATAAATCATCGATGAAGTCTTAACACCCAATATCGTTGAATTCTGTTTGTTATGCCTAGTTTTGATTTGTTGTTGAAGGGATGATAATTTGGAGCTAGATGAAACATCTTTGTGAGGGGCATGCTTATCCATTGCTGCAGTTTGAGTTATTAAGAAAGTCAAGTGCCGAGTAGAATATAATTACCATTTGGAAATACAATGAAAAAGTTAAATTTAAGTTAGGATAGAATCATAAAGCAATGACATTGTGGCTAATGTCATGAGACATAAGAGGGTAATATAGGGCTCAAATCAACTTGTTTTGACGATCAATTGATTATGACATGTTAAGATATAGAGATGGCAGAGGAGCGTACTTATTTCAGAAAAAAGGACTTGTGAGCAAGAGCCAATAAGCAAGGAGCCACAATTCCACAAAACTCCCATCTCAAGGCATTTTGAAAGTAAAAAGAAAACTATCAAGTGCGGACCATGAAAATTGATAATTGCTCTATACTTATGATTGTGGAAGGCCCTCACTCGATATTGCACTAATGAAGGATTATTAAACATTGTTCCTTGAAGGTACCCATTGGATATTGCACAAAGGAAAGGTTATGAAATCTTGTTCCTTGAACAAAACTCAAATCATGGCCTAAATGCCAAGGGAAAAAATATTTTACGTCGGGTAGGATAAGAGAGGGTTTTAGATGTCTTCATAATAGAAAGTAACAATTCAAAGCTGTAATGCAATTGGGATATTTTAGGCGTGTTATCACAGGATTTGTACTTATGCAAAGCCCTACACAAGACCCTAAATCTTGCGTAACTATGGAAGAACCTATCATTGTCACTTTAGTAGGGACTTCCCTTATTTTAGTGATGGAAGAGATCCACCACAAGGGAGGCTTCCCTGGTGACATCAATGGATCAAATAGCAAGTATAGTAGCCAAGCCTATGGCCCCCTATCTTGATCATCGAATGGTTGATCTAGGTCAAGGAAAAGAAGATGTTTTGAGATGATTTGATACCTGCCTAGAACAAGAACACTTTATAGCATATGCATAACAATTTCCAAGCTCAAATATGCAATAAACACCTCTTTTATGCACTAGATCAATTAGATTGGGCTGTTGCAAATTGCAGCTGTAGAACAATTTTATAACAAGAAGATATAATTTGTAACAACTACAATAACAAGTGCTAAAAAATGCCACAATTGACTATGCAAATTAAGCATGCAACTGTTAGAATACTATCCAATTGCTAGATGCAATTTCTAAGTGAGTTAGGCCACCTTTATATGAGTTTATGCATCAATTTAATGTGATTTAGATGGCCGCAACAAACCTTTTATAACAACAAGAAGAAATTTAGTGAGTTTTCCAAAGTTAGTGTTAGTGTTGTTAGTAGAAAGCTTGAGAATTTTAAGAGAGTGAGTTCATCAATCAATTCACCATGAGAATGCTTCAAGACTAGTGCCTTTAAGGGTTATGGAGTCTTTCAAATGCAACTAAGTTTGAAGGATGTCCTACTTGAAACCAAGAGGTAAGATTTAAACTGTAAGGTGCAAGCACATTTGGGCCCTAGAAGCTGTTCCTCCCTTCTTGTAGCTTCAAATAGGTCAAAGGTCAAAAGTCTAGGGCTAAAATCTTAAAGTGCTAACACTTTAGGGCTTTAGGGTTCTAACCCTAGCAAGGACAGTTAATCAATTTTTAAACAAATATAACCTTGTGAGAGGAAGAAGATGTTCCTCTCGTAGGGTTTTACCAAACAATATTCCTTGCAACAAATAACAATTTCACCATAAACATTAATAACATGAAAATAAATTGTAGAAATGCACTTACTTCATCCAATAAACCAAGAGAATGTAATCCTAATTGCAAAAATATCCATCCAAAATCAACGAATCCATCCACAAGAGACCATTCCAAGCCAAGTGCATGAGAGAGAGAGAGAGAAAGAGAGAGAGAGCTAGTAACCCTTAGAGGGTGAAAATTTTAGATGTGTTACCCACAAAGGTGAATGAAAGATGATAAAAATGAAAGTGAGGGTAGCCTTCTTATATGAGGCTACCCTAACATATTTGTCCACAGAAAATGTCAACAACAAATTAGAAGTGGGGTCGACCCCTCTTTAACCCTTTACAAAATGCTAAAGTGCAAAAATAAATCAAAATAGCCCACATGTGAGATGTCAAAGCTAGGTAGGGTGATGTCAAGCCTCCAAAGGCTAAGGTAGGGCCTCCAAAAGCCACGTGGCATCCTCCAAGGTGAAGCAATGTCAAGTGAGGTGTCTCTTCACCCAAAGTCATGCCAAATCATCTCTAGTACCCATCCATCCATCAAACCCTAACAATGTCAAACCCTAGAAGGTGACGTCAAGGTCAAGAGGGTGATGTCAAGGGCCTCTAGGTGTTGCGTCCAATGAGAGGAGGGTTGCATCTCATCTCTGAATAATGTTTGTGTCATTGTTGTTGGAACGTCCTCCATCCTATGTGTAAATAGGCGCTAGGGTACTCTGCCTAGCCTGTGGGGCTTCCAACCCATATGTGTGCCATCATGACTACATCTGCTCAAACCAAGACCCATTTTTCCATCACCCAGGGTTCTGAGGATGTGAGAGCCAATATCTGAGGGGGGTGAGTCACCAGATGACCCATTGTTCTATATCACACCTGTCAAAGTCCTACAATAAAGGCACAACGTCCTAGGTACAAGCACAGGTTGTCCCTCAAAGAACCATGTCAGGGCCATCCAAAACAAATCAAAGTATAAAACGGTTAGCCAAAGTTCACAAGAAACATTAGTCTTTAAAACATGCAAAGTACGCTGCAACATAAGATATAAGCCATGCAAGACGATTCACCTCAATATCCCCTTCAAACATCACACCAGGCCAGGATCCCATGTGAGTTACCAAGTTTAAGTATGGGAGGGCCTTCATCAAATCCTATCAGGTGTGCCACCTAAATAAGAAATAAAATAACTCGGGTAGAGGGATAAGTCTCGAGAGTGACAAGGGAAAGTAAAAACCCTTCAAGAGTAAGTGTGATAGTGGTATGGTTTTATGGCTTACTTCATGGCTAATGATGTCATCGAATCCATCTCTATGAGTGCCTTTGTGGAGGGTGCGCTTACTCTTGAGTTACCCCATATTTATGCTATTTTTTCCAATCCCCCTTATCTACCTTTTTTTAAGTTTTGCTTTATTATATTTGCAAGTTCCCCTTGTAAGGTTTCAAGCCATTAACATCGCATTTTTTAGACCGGGGTGAACACTAAAAGAGTAGAGCTCAAGTTTGGACTGGCTTTTGTTAGTCCTCTTTTCTATGATTCCTTTCTTTATTTAGCATCATTTTCTTATTCTTTTCATAGCAGTTGCGAAACAACCTCTGGGCCTTCAACCCCTCTTCTCATGAGAGAATGGACCATGACCCATTGTCGAAGTTTAGTACACTATGAGAGGCTCGAAGATGGAAAGTGTTAAGAATGGTGGGGAATGGAACGCTACCCTTGAGAGAGCCTCCCAGTAGTACCCCTTATCCAAGGGTGGTGACAACACGGGACTAGAGCACAGAAGCTGACCACCAAGGTGAAATAAGGCAATTGACACAATTTATGAAACCAGTGATCCATAACCAACTTCAACCAAAGATCTTCATCCACATGCTCGATAAATTAAACACAACACTTTGCATAAAAGGATTAACATACTTCACGGTGACGATGGCTTATCGACTCCCATACTTTGGGTTGCTTGAATGTGACTAGCCTTGGTTGACTTGTAGCTGTAAAGCTAAACAAGGGGGGTTGTCGGGCTGCCATTTGTGGACATGCTGATCATCATCATGGTTAGGATCATGTTCTCCATTGTGGGCTACAAGACATGATCTCCTTTAGTTACCCTAGGCATGGGGGGGGGTAACATCTCGCTCCAACATGGGGACATGTGTTCATTGTAGAGCGTATGAGAACTTCAACATCTCTGGTTGTCCAAAACCTGCAATCCTGTGCCCACTTCAACCAACAACACCCTTTAGAAGATTTGTTGATGGATGTGATCCATCGACTATCAGTGATAAATCCAAAACCATGCTATAAATAAAATTTTCCTTAGATACAAAATGATAAAGCAATAATATTCAATGATCAAGTGCAATTTCCTAAAGTGTATTCATTATGTACAAATGAGGATGCAATATATATGGGAAAGATGCAAGACTATACTAACACGAATGCATGATGCAATATATACAAATGAGATGCAAGATGCAAATGTCCTAACCTACCTACCCTAAATGCTACAAGGTCAAGTCCTGTAAGGGAAATATGGTTTGAGAGGGCTTCCTTTAACGGGCAATGATAACTTCTCCCCTTCAAGTGTTGCCAGGTTAAACGAGTTGAGATCAGCTTCGCTTACAATCCGATAGGGTCCAGTCCACAAACTATCAAACTTCTTAGGCATCCCTTGTTTCTCCCTTCTTTTGTCCCACAGTGGTACTTGGTCTCCTTTAAAAATCCTCTCTTTTGCTCTATGATCAAACATTCCCTTAATCTTCTCTTGGTTGTGTGCCATTTGATCCAAAGCAGTCCTCGTAGACTCATCTAGTTCTATAAATTGGTTAATCCTTCCTTGTAGAGCCTCACCATTAGTCATATACTATTGTGCAAAACGGAAAGTAGGAATCTAGAGGTTAATGGGCAATTTGGCTTCCAATCCAGATACTAGCTCGAACAAGGTTTTTCCTATGGCAGTATTGGTTGTGATGCGATCTTTCCATAAAGCATACTTGATATTACTATCCCAGGTCTTCTTGTTTTCTCCTACAATATTCATCAGATTCTTATTACTTGACTCTGCGAGGCCATTTCCTTGGGGATAGTAGTTGGAAGAATGAGAGAAGACAATCCCATACTTGAAGCAAAATTCTGCCAAAGAAAGGGAGCTAAATGCCTTTTCATTGTTGGTAGTAATCTTAGCAAGGGCACCAAACCTTCTTATTATTCTATCCTCAAGAAAACTCATGACAACTTCCTCAATTGCCTTTTTTGTTGGGATGGCCTCTACCCACCTAGTGAAATAGTTATGTTATCGTGCAATCTATGGATTGGGCAAAGCCCAACCCAATCCACGTAAGTGTGACAACTATGGGACTACCTACCCACCGTCACCTTATATAAACACTCCCCCCACTTTAGTGATGATGAAATCACCACAAGGGGAGAATCCTGGTGACCCTAGGGGGATTGAGATGGAAAGTGAGATGATGATGAGTGAGTCCCCTATAGGTCAAGCTTGGAGATGAAGAATGGCTTGGAAAAGAGTCTTGTGAATGGGGAGAAGGTTGCCAAGTGTTTTGTACCTACAAAACAATGTCAGCCCTTCTCGAAACAAGACAAATGATCATAAACCAAGCCTTAAATCAATGGGGAATAAACAAGATAGGTTTGCTGTCCCAAATTACAGCAGTATGGAAATAGATAGATCAACAAACAAATATGTTACTAGTTGCAAAATCAACCATCCAAAACATCAAATAATTATTGGGTAATCAAGCTCTAAACATGTAGAAAATATTCCAATATTTAGACACAAGTTTTGATAGTAAATTAGTGCTGCTAAATGTTGTTATCAACAATATATTAGAGAATCCTTGTGGCTGTCGCAAACTTTTGCTACAACAAAAAGTTCCAACCATTGAAATTCACAAGAAAAATACTTAAGCAAAAACCATTAACAAGAAGAATAATTAGTACTATTTACTTGCAATTTTTAGCGGTAAAAAGAGTGAGACAAGATAATGAAAGAGTGATTTGCTGCAACCCTAATGGCTGTAGCTTTTAGTTTATAACAACAAGAGAATCACTTGGCTAAAGAAGATGCCTTAGAGGCTCAATGATGTTTGTAACAAGTAAAATCAATTCCAATTTAGACAATTGCAATATCTCGACATTTCACGCATATCAATGCAATGATTTTATTTCTCCAATGTAAATTAGACTAGTGCCTTATCAATTGGGTTATGAGGTCTCTTGTTGTAAGGGCTAGTTGTGTTACCGCCCTAGGGGTGTAAGCCTTTTACTCCCTAGGGCAAACAAAACTAGCAAGACAAATCTATGAGGGTGTAAGCTTTTTTACTCCTCCTAGCAACCTTTGCAAATTAACTTATCCAAAACAAATGTGATAGATCTTAATGGAGGGTGTATGCCTTTATACTCCTTCAAGGGTTTAAACAAGAATAACCATGAAACAATAAGAAAAACCAACAATATGCAGAATTTTCCTTCCTAATTCCAATAGATAGTAAGATAAACCCTCTTCTATCAACAAATATTCCACCACAAAGCAAGAACAAGCATCCAAGAGAGATAGTGCACCACTTCCTTCCACTAGACAAGTAATTAGCATCCAAATAGCACAAGAGAGAGAGATATGATTTCAGCCAAACTTTATGTAATTATCAAGTGTGTTGCATGTCAAATGAAAGTGACAAGGTCTCCTTTTATACATGACCTTATAAAAACAATTTGTCCACTGAACTTAGGGTAAAACACAAATTAGGGAGGTCGACTTCCTAATTTTCCCCTTTCCAAATTATAATTTAATTTTACAAAAGAAGCAAGCCCTAAAAGATGATGTCATGCCCTCTAGGGGTGACGTTTTGGCATAGTGAACAAGTCGTTGAGCTATTTGAGGGAGACGTTGGGCCTCCAAAAGCCAATTCTTCAAGGTGCAAGGGTCTTCCTCCATAAAAAAAAATGCCGAGTCATCATCAGAGCATCCATCACCATCAAACCCTAGCTTTCCAAGTGTGACGTCATGCCCCATAAGATAAGGATAAGGCCTCCAAAGGCAAAGGTTGGGGTTGGAAAGCTAGTGAGTCACCTCCTAGGGATACTCAAGTGCCTCCAATGGCAACATCCATCATTCAAGCTATCTAAAGGAGAGGGGGCGCATCATCCAATCTGTGGGCTTCCTGCCCCAAGTGAAGGTCCAAGTGACCTCGTGCTTCCAAGATCAAGCTTTCACCTGTCAAGGACCTGCAAAGACAAGCAAGTACGCCCTCCAAGGGTCTACAAGTCACAATATCACGCCAAGTAAGCCATATCCAATAAAAGAACCACCAAAACATGTGCATCAAATCTCCCCTTTTCAAAATAAACATATGCTCAAAGACCTTATACAATTTGTCAAATTTAGGTATAGGAGGGGTGTCATAATGCCTTATTGAGTGGACCATTTCCTAGGTCAAGGAGTGTTTCCCAAGTGGAATCCCTTCTAAATCATGTAGTGGTTATGAGGTGGATGAGGTTAGATTTCTAGGAGTGTGGCTTCATGACATACGAGGGCTCATATTGTCTCATTTATGGGTGCCTTTGTAGAGGATGTGCTGCTCTTCGTCCGCGATGCAACATTTTTCCAAACCCATTTGCCATTAATTTATTAGAGTGTTTCTAGGTTGAAGACGATATGGGGGCACTAAACTAAGCAATAAAAACAAAGCCCACATACGCTCTACCCTGGTCACAATGCTTCCCCAAGTTGAAGACAATGTGGGGCACTAAACTAAGCGATAAATACAAAGCCCACACACGCTCTACCTTGGTTGGCATGATTGATTAATTAGTTATTTTTAGGGGTCCCTCAATTTTTTCAAGAAACATTTCATTGTTCTCGGGATCCCCGGGAGAGAATTTGGAAGGTTTATGATTGGATTTTATCTTTTGCCAACTACAAGCTTTTGGGCCTTTAGCCCCTTCTTCCCATGAAATGAGGTACATGCCCTTCTTGGATCAATGTGGCTTGAAAACCCAAAAGATGAGGATACAAAAGGGAAGAAAAATGAAAAGTGACAAGTATGTGCGGGAGTGGTATGATGACTTTTCAAGGAGACCTCTTGGTAGCAACCCTTTCCCTAAGGGTGGCCACTTACTAGGAAATCATGACACTCACCAAGGTGAAATAGGGCAAAAAGTATAATTTCCAAGCAAATGTTTTCAAAATCAAGAAAGGACTCTTGCAACATGTTCAAATGCTTGAATTATTAGAATGACACTTACCACATTACTGAACTTGTTACCTCATGGAGCAAGACCTACTGTCCTCTGTGATCCAGGCTAGGTGTGGTGGACACTATTGGCACTGATTAGATGGTAATGTGTGGTGAATGAAGGACTTTGTGTGCTGGGCTGCCTCTTGGTACTCCATCTTTGCAGCATGAAGGCTTCAAGACATCATCTCCTTAGTTATCCCTAGAAGTGGGAGATAACATCTGGCTCCTACTCGGGGACATGTGCTCGTCATAGAGTGAATGAGAACCTCAACATCTCCTGGTAAGACATGTGCCTACACACACCGAAAAGAGAAAACTCTGGATATCTAAGGTGGCTCACTCACCCTTTATTCATGCGAATATGTACCTATATTGGCGAATTAGGTGTAGTATACCATCTCTCTCAGCCTTAGTGGCCTCTTCCCTATTTTCACCATCCTTAGTTCAATCTTTGACCCTATGTTGAAATCCAAAACTTTATCGGACTGGTCTACAACAAGTTTTTCGATGGTCTAAAGACCACCTTTATTTTGCACAAGTCTTGAAAGACCCCTTCACAAGGTTGTATGGTGGATGCAGAGACAACCAAGGCATCAATGACATAGTTTTCTTCTCTAGGGACTGCCCCAATTGAAAAGTCATTAAAAAGTTTCATGGTGTCTCGCAATGAATCCCTATATCTCCTCAATCTTTCATTTTTCATAACAAACTTTAGATTTACTTGGGAAACGATTAGATCATAATCTCCTATGACCTTCAAGCGCTTTATATTCCTATTGAGGGCCAAGTTGAGTCCTATGAGCAAAGCTTTGTATTCAACAACGTTGTTTGTACATACATACTCAAGTCTATATGGGAAATAGGTGGCCTCCTTGGAGGGGGTTGTGAGGACAATGCCATCTTTGGAACCAAGGCTAGAGTGAGCACCATCGAATTCTAAGGTCCACATTCTGCCAACATCTTAACACTACTCAACTTGGAATGTAGGTTCGATGGAATAGAAACTTCCCATTTTGTCATCCAAGTAAAATATTTTATCCATGGGACCCTTTGTGGACTCAACCTGTTATCTAACAATGGGTTCACTATAGAGGGTAACAAAGCCACCCTCGGGGTGAGGGATGGTAGCATATGATAAGTCCATTTAAAGGTTACCCCCCAAGGTTGCCGTCCACTCCCTGGATAATAACATTCCCCAAACATCAGGGATATCAATCACTACAACATTCATTGCAAGGGAAATGTAAAGAAAGGCGACCAAACTAAACTTAAGGTCCTTAATAATGCCACATATCGTGATAGGTTTAGATTCCATTCCACACACATTTCAGTAAGGTTGTGAGATTTCAAGGCCAAGTTGTTGCATCACCTTTAAATGCATAATATTTGTGGAGGCACCTGAGTCTAACATGCAATTATAGAGGGTGAACTCGTTCACCAGGAGAGAAATGAAGAAGGGTACATGCTTTCCATTTTTTCTATCAATATTTTCAGCATGAAGCACTATAGGAAGATCCTCTTTGTCTTGAGATTCTTCAAGGGCAGGGTCCTGTGAAGGTGTGAGGTTTTCAACGTTTTCTTCTTCACTAGGGCCAAATGATGGTGGAAGATCATCAGGGTTGGAAATTTCCATTTCGTCACTATTTTCCTTGGGGATAGTTGAGGTAGGAAACCTAATTTCCTCCTCAAGGGATCCATCTTCCCCTTCCAATTCTCCACTCATGAGTGCTTGGAGCTGCATTTTAGTTTCCCTAACGATATTCACAGTTTCAGTGTGCCATTTTTTTCTTAGTGATGGGGTATGGTTCTTCATGAGATGTACCTACCCATGCAATATCATTCATGTCTAGTTGGTAAGGGGCACACCTTTCATCTAGGGCATTTACCTTAGTCATGAGGGTCTTATGGGATAACACAAGATTCATAATCTTTTGCTCAAGAGTACTCGCCATAGGAGGGTCATGAAGCTCGCATGAATCTAAATTGTTTTCTATTTGGGACGCAAGATCTTGTGCCTCCTCGAGGGTTTTAGGGAACTTATTCTTTAGCAAGAATTGTAAGTGCCCTTCGAAAACATTCAAATATTGGGTTAAAGTAATTGCCTCTATGGGTCTGCTGCTGAGAGGAAACTCTTTTATTAAGGCATCAAATCTGACGTTGAATTCTCTTACAGACTCTTGCTCATACTTCTGAATTTTGTGAAACTGGGAAAAGAGGAAATCTTGATCCTTTCCATCACCCCATTTCTTCATGAAACCACTCTCAAAATCCTCCCAGATTATAATGCTCTTTCTTGGGAGGTTGTCATACCACGCCCTCACTTTTCTTACCAAAGAGGCAGAGAAAAGCCTCACGATCATGTTTGAGTGTCAATTTTTTGCTTTGTGGAACCCATACTTGTTATAGAACCTACTCAAGTGATCATCCGCCTTGGTATCATCATTACCGGAGGTATCAACTAGGTCAAAGGTCAAAAGTCTAGGGCTAAAATCCTAAAGTGATAACACTTTAGAGCTTTAGGGTTCTAACCCTGGCAAGGACAATTAACCAATTTTTAGACAAATATAACCTTGTGAAAGGAAGAAGCACTTATGTTCCTCTCTTAGGGTTTCACCAAACAAGATTCCTTGCAACAAATAACAATTTCACCATAAACATTAATAACATGAAAATAAATTACAGAAATACACTTCATCCAATAAACCAAGAGAATGTAACCTTCTTATATGAGGCTACCCTAACACATTTGTCCACATAAAATGTCAACAATAAATTATAAGTGGGGTCGACCCCTCATTTAACCCTTTACAAAATGCTGAAGCAATTTCAAGTGAGGTGTGTCTTCACTCAAGGTCATGCCAAATCATCTATGATACCCATCCATCCATTAAACCCTAACAGTGTCAAACCCTGAAAGGTGACATCAAGGTCAAGAGGGTGATGTCAAGGGCCTCTAGGTGCTGCATCCAAGGAGAGGAGGGATGCATCTCATCTCCGAATAATTTTCGAGTCACTACTACTGCAACGTCCTCCATCCTGTGTGTAAATAGGCCATGGGGTACTCTTTTTAGCCTGTGGGGCTTCCAGCCCATATGTGTGCCATTATGACTGAATTTGCTCAAACCAATGCCCATCTCTTTGTCATCCAGGGTTCTGAGGATGTGAGAGCCAATATTTGAGGGTGGCGAGTCATCGAATGACCCACTACTTTCCATCACATGACAAAGTCTTGCAATAAAGGCACACCGCTCTGGGTACAATCCAAGGGCGTCCCTCAAAGAACCATGTCAAGGCCATCCAAAACAAATCAAAGTATAAAACATGGTTAGCCAAAGTTCACAAGAAACACCAGTCCTTAAAACATACAAAGTAAGCTTCAACTTAAGATATAAGCCATGCAAGACGATTCACCTCAATATCCCCTTCAAGCATCACACTATGCCAGGACCCCATGTGAGTTACCAAGTTTAAGTATGGGATGGCATTCATCCAACTCTATTAGGCATGCCACCTAGACATGAAATAAAATAACCTAGGTATAGGGATAGGTCCTGAGAGTGACAAGGGAAAGTAAAAACCCTTCAAGAGTAAGTGTGATAGTGGTATGATTTTAGGACTTACTTTATGGCTATTGGTGTCATTGGATCCTTCTCTATGAGTGCCTTTGTGGAGGGTGCACTTTCTCTTGAGTTACCCCATATTTACCTGCTATTTTTTCCAATCCCCCTTATCTGCGTTTTTTTAAGTCCTGCTTTATTATATTTGCAAGTTCCCTTTGTAAGGTTTCAATCCATTAGCATTGCATTTTTTGGACTGGGGTGAACACTGAAAGAGTAGAGCTCAATTTTGGACTTGCTTTTGTTAGTCCTCTTTTCTATCATTCCTTTCTTTTTTTAACATCATTTTCTTATTCTTTTCATAACAGCTGCGAAACAACCTTTGGGCCTTCAACCTCTTTTCTCATGAGAGAATGGACCATGACCAATTGTCGAAGTTTAGTACACTATGAGAGGCTCCACGATGGAAAGTGTTAAGTATGGTGGGGAACAAAACGTTACCCTTGAGAGCCCCCCCAATAGTACCCCTTTTCCCTAGGCAGTGAAAACACGGGACTAGGGCACAGAAGCTGAACACCAATGTGAAACAAGGAAACTGACGCAATTTCCCAAACCAGTGATCCATTATCCAACTTCAACCAAATATCCTCATCCACATGCCCGACAAATTAAGCACAACACTTTACATAAAAGAAAGACTAACATGCCTCATGGTGATGATGGCTTACCATCTCCCATACTCTGGATTGCTTGAATGTGATGAGCCTTGGTTGACCTGTAGCCGTAAAGGTGAATAAGGGGGGCTGCTAGGCTACCATCTGTGATCATGCTGATCATCATCATGGTCGGGATCATATTCTCCATTGTGGGCCATGAGACATGATCTCCTCTAGTTACCCCTAGGCATGGGGGGGGGGGTAACAAGACTCAACTCATTGGCAAGCAAAATAAGGGAGGGGATATTGTGTTGCATCTAAACACACCAATTGTTTTTTGAAACAAGTAACCCATGCATTTTTGGGTCAAAACCATCAATTTATTATATATATTTTTGTTAAGAATTTGAGTAATGAAAGGATATTTCATTTTGGTCAAAATAAGGAATGGAATGGAATATCGTGTTGCATTTGGGCACACCAAGCAAAATGATTGCATTTCTTGGTCAAAACCATCAATTGATTTTAGATGTTTTTCAATCATTTTCATAATGAATGGATATTTCATTTTCTTTATAATTGGATGGTTGCAAATTTAAATGTGAATGCAAATGCCTTGAACAAACATGCATCTTATCCATTTAGGAACTTTAAAGATAATAACAAAAGCTAGTCTAACTTTGTTGATCATCATTTAAATTTGTTAAGGTTATCCCTAACATAACATGTATATAACATAATTTGCATGATTATCAACCAAAAGTGGTCCAACTTTGATGATGAGCATTTACATTTGTTAAGGTTGCCCTTAACATAACATGTATATAATATAACTTGTGTGGTTATTCAACTAACAATGGTCCAACCATGTTTAACATATTAAATATATAAAGTGATCACATCCAATATAAGTAGTCAACATTTTGAATTCGGAAGTTATCAATAAGACAACTAATGATGCATGAGTGGATTTTCATATTACAAAATTAAGAATAAAAGTATTATTAAAATTTGTGCATTAACAAGGATGTTTGGAGTGGAATATTGAGATAAGACATGTGAAATACTTTATTTGAATTAAAATACATAAAGAAGTGATAAAACTCATGTTATGAGTGGAATCTTGAGGTAGTATAAGTGAAAAGGCTTTTAACATGAGTGGAATCTTGAGTATTACAGTGAAAAAGACTTTAACATGAGTGGAATTTTGTGATAGTCTATATGAAAAAAACATTTAACATTAGCGAGATCTTGAGATAATATTTAAGAAAGAAGCTAGAGCTTTAGAATCTTTTCACAAAATTAGAGCTCTGAAGCTTTTAACATGAGTGGAATTGGTCATTGCATGCATCTCTTTTGAAAGAAGCTAGAACTCCATAATCTTTTCACAAAATTAGCACGCTCTTCCCTCATTATTTTGGAGTTTATCAATTTATGAATATGCGTGGAGTCCTTGATCTTGTTGCTCAACGAAACACATTCCATTCCACTTACTCCAAGCATTCCCTCTCTATTCTTGAAATCAATCTAGATGGGTAGGTGGTTAGAGATGTGGAAGAACCACAAGGAAACGTAGGTGGTTCATACGTTTTGCATTATTCCTAATCTTTAAATCATCCAGGACATGGATTTTAAGGGCTTGTAAGACGAAGGTGATGATTTGGTCTAGGATTTAAAATAATTCGACGAGCATATAACATGTTTTTGTGATAATGGTGATGACGATATATTTGATAACATGTTCTAGTTGTCAATCTATATCCCATATTGTTAAGTGGTTGTCGTGAAATGCTTGAAACCTTGGGAAAATATTCCCTTGTTTTTCATTGCAAAAATCACATGAAGTCGATTAATTGTGACTTAATTGAGTGAAAATTGGAGGTATGTTGTGTTGAGGGCTCAACAACACAAATTTTTTGAGAAAACAATCAGGGACCTTTTTCCTTTGATAAAAATGAAGTCTCTTTTTTGCTTTGTATTTGCATTTCTTTCTTTTACTCTTAGCTAGGGGATGCTTCTCTTGAATCCAATTGAGGCCTTGAACCCTTTACCTTCCGTCACTCGAAAAATGGCTTTGTTTTAATTTCCTTTTGAAAATGTGATACTTTTTATTATCCTTGATTTCAAAATCAGGCTTCATTTTGCTTACCTTTTCGAATTATAAGGGTGATTTTCAAATCTAGTTCAATTTCTTGATCATGTGTCTTTTCCACATTTTGAACCATTTAGCTCCCCGATTTAAGGACCCGACCCCTTTGTTTTCTTTGTTTATCATGCTTTTTGAATATTGCATTTTTTCACTGATTTGTTGATCGGGAGAATCCCTATTCATCCTTGAATCGCTTGATCATGTTTATTCTATTTTAACATTTTGAAAGGCTTTTCAAAATTTCAAAATTGTCCTTGATTTTTTAATTGGGCCCAATCTATTGATTGGGTTCATTTTTTCTCCTCTTTTCAAAATGTCTCATTGACTTTTGAAAATTGGGCATCTTTTTTTTCTCTTTTGAATTTCAATTTTCATCTTGATTTTAAAATCAAGCTTGATCTAATGATTGAGCCTCATGTTGTGTTACTTGTTTCTCATTCAATTTTTTATTTCGTGATTTTTGAATTGGGCTTGATTTAAACGATTGATTCCTACAAATCTTAAAACTATAGTGAAGTGATGATTCAATAAACTTGAAGATTTCATTGTTGTTTATTGTAGCTTCGAGAGGTATTCCCACAAGAGGCCAAGGTGTTAGGCATGTGGGAATCTTCGTTTGCACTAGATTAGTCTTTCATTTTAGTGAAATTGGCCCTAGAAGGAGGCTAGGGCCTCATGGGAAAGTTGATGGGCTTTGTGGGCAGATGGGGTGTAACACCCACAAAGAGGAACACAATATTCTAATTGATTGTTGAGCTTAGAAGGGTTCCTAAACTCACTCATAAGACTGCTATATAAGGAGAGGAGAGATTATGACAAATCATTGTGACATTGTGTAAGGATGGAGTTAGCATAAGCGAGTCTGCACTTGTGCTAGGAGGCTTGGTGATTTCAACAAAGGGAAATTATGCAATGGTTACAAATCTGGACTAGAGGAGAAGAAGTTGCAGAAAGCGAATTGTACGGAGGTGTCCATACACGTTTTTCTTTGTGCACTTGTACCTGGATTGTAGTGGGAGGAATTGCGTAAATACACAGGTTGCAGAGAGCACAATAGTGTATGTACGCAGGTTGCAAGAAGGTGAATCACGTATACATGGGTTGCAATGGGCACAATCACGTATGTACACTAGTTGTAGTAAGGTGAATCACATACAAGGTTTTCTAGGCAGGTCCAGGTCTGTATAGGCTGACAGGTGACATCAACAGGCTGTATAGGTGGTCTGCAACAAATTTGTGGTCAGAGGATATTTCTAGTGATATTGTTGAGGTTTAGTTTTCTGATTTGTATGGTTATTGGAGGACAAGGATGTCCTCAGATTTGGTGATATTGTGTTGGCTGGGAGGGCTATTTTTTCCTTTAGGATTTCTGAATTTGACAAGGTTACAAAACATAAATTTTGTGTCTTGTGTATTTATGATTCATCCTTGATCTTGTTGTTTCCACTGCATATGTTTTTAGTCAATAATTTTTAGTGTAAAATTGTTCAGTGATAATAGGTAGGGTTTTACTATTAGTTCACTAGGAAGCAATTTTCATATCTGAAAGTTAGTCACATATAATTGCATGTGAAAATTGACATGGAATTAGAGTTTGGGATCTGAAGAGAAGGGGATCATCTTGAGACACATTTTTCTTACAACACTAGAAGAGTGTTTTTCTTATTCGTTTTCTAGGCAGGTCACCATGGTGAATACATTGAAGCTTGAGGATATGTTGGAAGGGGAAACCAACTTCCAGGATTGGAAGGCAAGGGTTCTCCTTCTATTGGAAGAAATTGACCTCAAGGAGTATGTTGAGGGTGTGGTTGCAGCTCCTACCGATCTGCAGGAATTGGCAATTCACAAGAATAAGGAAGTGAAGGCCAAGTGGGTATTGCTAGAATCTGTGAAGGATCATTTGATTCCTCACATTGCTGAGAAGATATCTGTCAGGGAAATGTATGTGGCTTTGGTAGGTCTATACCAAAACATGAATACAGAAAGGAAGTTGCATTTGAAACACCAACTTCAAATTGTCAAGATGTCCATTGAAGACATTGTTGTGAACTATCTTATGAAGATTACTCAAATTAGAGATCAACTTGCAGTCATG
>ML781820.1:148986-176443 GCA_009831015.1 Picea engelmannii
ACGCATGACTGATGCCTGTAGGGTTTGGAACTTGAACTATGTTTGATTAGTCTCTGGTTTTCAATTCGAATATCACTTAGAATTGGAATGAACTTTGCTTTGTCAGATAGTTAGTTACCCTGCTTAGTTAGGATAGTTAGATTACAGTTAAATTAGATGAAGCTTCCGGTACCAGTAGGGTAAGTAGAGTAGTTCTTTATCTTTCCTGTAGACAGAATTAGATTTGTTTTCAATGTTTAGATTAAAATAATTTTAGGAAATACTCTTTTTGTCATGGCTTGAATCTAAATGGTGATGATAGATGATTAAAAGTAGTGGTGGAATAATCTTGTGAAATCACACTTCTGAATGGAAATAGAAGCACCAACATTTAAGCATAGGACTGTTTTCTGTTAATGACTTAAATAGGAAATGCTAAGTTTCAGGATAATCATTAGGATTCATGTTCTCAGAGTGAGTTTGTGTTTTCTTCTAAGGATAGCATTCAGATAGCGATTAGATCCTTACCCGCACATACAGTGTAGCAGCTCAAAGTTTACCAACCCTGGTTTGACAATTTAGTGTTTCAGGTCATTCAAATCTTCAATTTAGCAGCCTGACAGGATCTTGGTATGGGAACCAAGCATGTAGTACAAGGATCTGGTATGGTATCGTTCCGATTGGATTCATGTGAAGTGTTGAGGGTGTTGAATGTGTTATGGGTGCCAGAAATCAGGAGTGTTCTCTCATTCTTGAAGATTGAGAAGAAGGGATACCATATATTATTTTGAGATGTACATGTCTTATTTGTGCCCAGACGTTCTAGGTTTAGATCAGTAGTGATTCTTGCAGTTAGAGAGGGAAACCTATATAGGTTGAGGGGTCAACCTATGCATGTTGTGATCAACGAGAGTAGGGAGACAGATGAGGAGGAGAAGGTAGTTCCACCAGTGATGAGGCATGTAGCCCCATCAATAGTGCCAATTCAAAGGGAGCCATAGTTCAGATGGAGTCAACCCTCAAGATCCAGTAGTGGGGAGCATCCTTCCAAGAATTTTTAGAGGAGATTAGATTTCAAAGGAGGTCAACAGGTTTAGAGGATGAATATGGCTCCAAAGATTGTACAGACTCAGAGGGAGTAAGGTTTTAGAGGGATCATTCAGACTTAGAGGGAGCTCGATCTCATAAAGAGTCAATTGAATCAGAGGGAGATTCAACCATTCATAGGGAGTTCCCTCTCAGGTTCAAATGGGAGAGATGCATCCTACAGGACTCACAGGTAGGTGTCATGGGTTGAGGAGGCCAGATAGGAGGTTCATAGGCATGAGGCTTCTAGGAGTTGTGTGACCTCCATGGAGGATTCATTTGTTTCAACAAGTTTTTTTATAGTGGCAGAGGATGCAGCCATTCAGGAGGACTGAAGAGAAGGATCTACTTCGGTGACAGATGGAGCAACCAGTTAGGGGGATTGGAGTGCACTTGTGGTAGAAGAGACATAGTCACTTCTAGTGTGGGAGACAAAGGTACATCCAGATGATGGTGGATGGGAGACCTCCCTCACTAAGAGGGAGTGTTGCTCATTGTAGCTTCGAGAGGTATTCCTACAAGAGGCCAAGGTGTCAGACATGTGGGGATCTTTGTTGGAACCATATTAGCCTTTCATTTAAGTGAAATCGGCCTTGGAATGAGGCTAGGAACTCATGGTAAAGTTGATGGGATTTGTGGGCTTGTGATGGGGTGTCATACCCACAAAGAGGAATAAAATATTCTAATTAATTGTTGAGTTTAGAAGGGGTTCCTAAACTCACTCATAAGACTCCTATATAAGGAGAGGGGATATTGTGACATTGTATATGGATGGAGTTAGCATAAGTGAGTCTGCACTTGTGTTAGGAGGCTTGGTGATTTTAGAAAAGGAAAATTATGCAATGGTGAAAAATCTGTCATAGAGGAGAAGAGGTCGCAAAGAGAAAATTGTATGGAGGTGTCCATACAAGTTTTTTATTTTATTATTATTTTTTTTATTCTGTATTTGTACGCAAATTGCAGTGGGAGGAATCATGTATATACACGGGTTTCATAGAGCGCAATGGCGTATGTACGCAGGTTGCAGGAAAATGAATCACATATATGCGGGTTGTAGTGGGCACAGTCACCTATGTACATTGGTTGCAGTAAGACAAATCATGTACAAGGTTTTCTAGGAAGGTGCAGGTCCGTACATGATGACAAGTGACATCAACAGGCCGTACAAGTGGTTTGCAACAGATTTATGGGTAGAGGATATTTCCAGGGATATTGCCGAGGTTTGGTTTTCTGATTTGTATGGTTATTGCAGGAAAATGTTGTCCTCAGAATTGGTGATATTGTATTGGCTGGGAGGGTTGGTTTTGCCCTCAGGATTTCTGAATTTGACAAGGTTACATAACAAAAATTTTGTGTGTCTTGTGTATTGATGATTCATCTGTGATCTTCTTGTTTCCGTTGCATATGTTTTCAGTCAATAATTTTCAGTGTAAAATTGCTCAATGATAACAACTAGGTTTTTACTGTTAGTTCACTAGGAAGCAATTTCAGATCTGAAAATTAATCACATAAAGTTGCATGTGAAAATTAACATTCATCCATTCACATTAAATGAGCACAACATGTGAAAGGTGATCAATTGAAAATCCAAGGTCAAGCATTTTTGTTGCATATCGTAATTACTCAGACATGGCTAATCCTTCCTTAAAAAAATGCATCATCCCCTCTAAGTTGTAAAGATCCATTGTTTCCTCTTCCTAGTGTTAGAAGCATATATAAAATTTATAAAATATTGGGAAAGAAAATTCAATTCATTCTAGGGGAATGCAGATACCTTTGTTGGGGCTATGGATGTTCGTTGGTAGTGGAGCAATATCTATGATGTTAGGGTGACTCTATTGAGACTATGGACGCTCTCCAGTAGTAGAACAACACTGCAAGGAAGTGAGATGACCTATTGGTAGAAATATTTATTCCTACTTCAACCAAGCCCCGTGACTATGACTATAGTTTGGAACATAGAGTGATGCTTTAAGGAAATTAACTTCCTACTTTTTTTCTTCAAGGTACGTTGCTAAGTCACTAAAGCTACTTGATTGAGATATTCTAAGATCATATCATGAAGGAAGTTTATGAGAAAACCATATATTGCAGGTTTAAGGTACGAGTTTTGATTAATAATTTAGTTTTCCTGGGTTAGAGTTATGTTTGAATGGTAAAGTTTTAGAGGTTCATAAGTTTCACCTAGTGTGTTGCCATTTATTGAGGTTTCAACAACCCCCAAACTTTTTTTAGAAAAAACCTAGGGACCCTTTTTTCTTTGATACAAATGAAGTCTTATTTATGCTTTGTTTTGTCTTCCTTTCTTTTCCTCTTAGCTATGGGATGCTTCTCTTGAATCCATTTGAGGCCATGAATTCTTGTACTTTCCATCATTTGAAAAATAGTTTTGTTTTAATTTCCTTTTGAAAATGGGATACCTTTTATTATCCTCGATTTCAAAACTAGGCTTCGTTTTGCTTACCTTTTTGAATTATAAGTTGATTTTCAAAATGAGCTTGAATAGTAAATAAGGCCATTTTTCCACCTTTCGAACAATTTACCTCATCAATTGTAGATTGGGGCCCAATATTTTTATCGGGCTCCTTTGTTTTCTTTGTCATTTGGAATGATGGATTTTCTTTCATCGATCTATTAGTCGGGTCTTCATTTGAATCTCTTTTAATCATCGATTTATGAATCATGATTGATCCTTTGATCAACCCTATTCTATGTTAACATTTCAAGAGGCTTTTCAATTGATTATGAAATTGTCCCTGATTCTCTAAGTGATCCCATTTTCTCTTCTCTTTTCATAAAGTCTCCCCAAATTTTGAGTCCAACATGATTTTCAAATCAGGCCTCTCTTTCTTCTTTCCTTATGAATTTCAGTTTTTATTCACGATTTTCAAATCGGGTCCGATCTTATGATTAAGCCTCTCTTTGCGTTACTTGTTCCTCATTTGAAAATGATCTTATGATCTTAAAGCTTGATTTTGAATCAATATTTCATTGCAAGTTAAGAAATGGCGTTTTTGTGGTCATTTATCTTTGAACATGTGTATTAATAGATGTCTCATCACCTTGAATATTTGATGACTTCATTTCACTTAATGCCTTCAATTCGAAATCCTCACAATGAATGAAGGTTGACCTTTTGAATAGAATAATAGATTAATTAGTTGATTACCCCCATCTTTCGAAAAACTTTGTTGATATGTTCTTTGCTATTAGAGCCTAGACACTGTTATTTGATCAAGCATATGTTGCGATTTATAATGCTCGAAATAAATGAGTATGTGTGCACCGTTCTACCACCCCAATTCACTAATTATCTAGTTATGTGTTGATAGGTACTTGATTCGAGTTTCTCTCCTTTGAATTGTCAATTAAAATTTGCTATCTTTAGGTTAAGACCATTTTCATACATTGTTGAATGTCTTGTTCTTTCAAAATTCTTATTGTTTAAGAAATGCATTTAGATAGTTGAAAGCTAGTTTGTATGGATTAAAATAAAAAAAAATTCTTTAGATAAATTGTCTTTGATAAGATTTATGATCCCATTTCATCAATCTTTCTCCTTGGCTTCAAGCTTGATTTGCGAATGCTTAATTTCGATAAATTACCTCTTGAAAGCTTTAATTACTGGTTTCAAATATAGAATTGTTTAAAACCAAAAGAATGCCCTTTCCTTCCACATTCATACCCCCATTCTCTTTTGACAACCATCATTCAACCCAAATTGTGGATTTCTATTTCGAAAGTAATGGTTTCCAACCCTAGTGGTTTTGAGACTCACATAGTTTGGAACCCTATTTTTTATTTAAAAAACTAATGAGTTTTATGATCACCTTGGCAAAATGCGGCTCAAATTTGGGTTGGCACTTTTTTACTTTCGAAAGCCAACTCCAATTTTCAATGTTGAAGTGGGTTATAGTATGGAATTGATTTTTATTTCAAATCTCACATATTTCATATGATTTTTTGTTCGAATAACTAACATGCAAGTACTTATACATTGCTTTGAAGGGATATGGGAGAAGAAAGAAGGTAACACAAGAGGAGTCAACATAGTAGTTTTCTAAAGGAACTTTGATAATAGAGGAAGTTCTTGTAACATAACAACCAACTCTAGAAGTAGAATAATTGGCCAAGAAGAAAAATACGTCAGTGAAGGATAAACAACTTGCTATTGATACTACTAAAGACTACAAATTGCCCATATATTTAAACACTTTCCATCATAGAGGAATTGATGGTGCCCACACCTACAATGAGTTAATCATGTTGATTAAATATGGGAAAGGATTTCCAAATGTTGAAGACCCAAATGAAAGAGAAGAGGAAATTGAGGCAACTCAAAATCTAAGCAAATCATACTTCCATAATGTTGCTGCTAGGTCACCAATCTTGCCATGCACATAGATTATTAGATGTTTGATATAGCTCATAAATGTAAACACCAAATATATTTTGAATGAGCAAGGAAAATTTATTGGTTCCTTTGCATCCACAGATTTGTAAGCCACAATAAAGGCTATCAAAAGTTGAAATCTATTTTATTAATGAATGGGTGAGAGATTTCACCCACACACATCAATGCCATGATATCTTTGTTGGATGGTATTAAGAAGGGATAATTTTTAGATCCACAGACACTAAACCCTATCCTATTACTAATTTTAGATTAAGCATGTGCTATCCAATTAATAAGTAGACTCTAAGGGGAAAAATATTCAACTCATGTCAAAGTTGCTTGGGTGCCAATGATTCATGAAATCATTGAGCATGGCAAAATTTCCAATTGGGTAGCCATTTTTTCCAACTCTTAGTAGAACCTATAAAGAAATCCTATACTGATGCACAGATAAATCCCTTAGAGTTTTACATGCCATAATGTCTCTTAGATGTTGTTTGTGCCTCCAATTCATTTACATGATTAGGATGGTTCTAGTCACTAGAGTAGCCCCTTGTTCATGTATATTTTAAGGATTTGTGGAAGCACAAGTATAAGTATCAATATGCTCTCATTTATGACTATTTCCTCACCCTCTTGAATGAATTGATTTTTTGTGAACCTTGTCGAGAGATATCTCCAGAAGTTATTGAAGTGATCAAGAAGATTGGATATTGGTACATTGACAAGTGGTCCACTTACATAAGAATTTATGGGGCAACTTAGATACCTCACACACTTCTAGCCTATGTGCCCAACAAGCCGACTATTCAAGAAATTGGTTATCAAACTATTGTGCATGGTTTCAATGCTTGTTTCAACAAGCATCAAAAGAATCTTTATCCATCACATTCATTGTCCATATAAATGTGTGGGCTAATTGGTTCTACTTGGGCTAGAATGAAGGGAGAACAAATGAAAAAATAAAATTTCACTTTTGAAAGGTTTCAATTGCACGATCCTTTAAATGTTGTTGGGAAGCACATAGTTGAGATGAGGATTGATTTCCCTTATCAACATGATAAGAACGATATTGGAGAACCAAAAAGAAGAACACTTACTTCTGATGAAGTTTAGAGAAAACATTAGATTCTTATAGTAGAAAAAGAAAGGAAAAGGCTTAAAAGGTTGTTGATGAAAGAAAATATTTGCAATAGAAGAGGAATAACAAGAAGAAGAGTTTAGAAGCACTTGAAAAATCCAAATTACATGTTGAGTGTAACCACCCGGTTTTGATCCTCAAAATAGTAATGTATACATGTATATGATGAAAGGATGAGAGCCAAATGATGCAATATGTAAATGATACATTGATAATAATAAAAATACATCACATGTCGTAGATGAAGAAGTACAAAAATATGGGGGGTTATGATTCCACAAGAGAGGAAAGAAAGGGGGCTTAGGGATCTCAAGAGGGCCAAAGTAAGATAATATTATTTTATTGTGAGCTTAAGTCCTTAAACTTTTAATTTAATAAACCTTGAACTTATGTTTCCCTAAGTCTTTGGACCTTGGGATTAATTGCCAAAAAAGATACACGGGCTTCCTAGGAAGACACTTGGTGTATCATTGGCATGCAAATATAACCCATGATTTTGGTCATGCAAATTTTATTGTTTGGTTGTCATTTGTTCATTATTCCTTGGGAATTTTGTCTTTGAGCCTAAGTTGTTGCAGTAAGTTTGTAATAAAAATTATGGAAAATGAAACCATGTGGAAATTACGATCCTATGTGAGGGAAATTTTTTTCATTGAGAAAAATAATTACAATTGAGAATCTATGGAGTCCCCAGTAGTGATATTCCCTAGTTGGTCTAGGCTGGAGCCTTGGAGGGAAGTGGGATAACTCAGGGGACTACGTGGTAGATAAGGGAATCCCATTCCTTGGGTTGTGCAGGCCCATGGTGAGAGAGGGTTGGTGGATTGAGATAGTTGTAAGAGTTTGTAGATGGTGAATTTTTAGGAATTGGGTTGCGTGAGAGAGTTAGAGCTAGCCATATGATATTTTGTCTTTGTGGGCTCATAGTTTTTCAAGGGTGGCCTTGTTGTATAAATAATAAGGGAAATAGAGAGCCTAAATTTGGGTGGAACATCCTTTGTTTGCATCCAATTAATGATTAAATTTCCAAAAAGACAACTGTTACAGTTTAATTATGATTATGTTTATTTAATGTTGTTTATGTTAAGAATTGATTTATGGTTATTCAATTTTTTTTCCATATATATCCCTTATCTATATCTATGAATGATTTAATTGTGTTAGTATGACCCTGCATTGTCATATCTCCATGCGTTAATTAGTCAATAGCATGACAGTGAGGGAATTTGGTATCAAAGCTAAAATAAATGTGAAATGTGTGTAGTATGGATGATGGGTACATTACAAAATGGTATTAGAGCAAGAAGTTGGTGCAAATTTGTGGTTTTTGAGAAGTACCCCGCAACCTCAACATAGGACAAAGGTTGCTGGGTATACTACAGAGTGGTATCAAATCATAATTTTAAGTAGTGGGAGGAATTTGGAGTACCCCACCACCTCAACAATGTTATAGGGATGGATGGGTACATTACAGGGTGATATTAGAGCCACTGATTATAGCATTGGGGTTGTATGGGTGAGGAATCAACTTACATAAGAAGAAGTTACAATTTGCAAATTAAGTGTTTGACATAATTTCTTAGAGATAATAATTGGGAAAGTGTTCTAAATCCAATAAATTTTGGAATGATGGTTCAATTTCTTAAAATTGGATTCTTGTTACAATGTACAGAGGTAAAAATGGATTCTTGTTACAATGTACATAGGTAAAATTGGTGCAGTTCGTGTTTACAAAGTTTATTTCTATAGAGGAAATTGAGAAGCATCATAGAATTTGTGGATTAAAATTCCTTGCAATGGCATCGAATTTGGTAGGCAATGGACCAAAATTTGATCCAAGGGGTAAATTGATGCACAAAGAGGATGATTGGATTAGTTATGTTTGAAAAATCCATGGAATCCATGAATTATTGGAAATATTTTTTTTTCCAAGGAAATCCTTGCGGAAAACTCTCCGAGTACTTCCCCATGATTCATGGATGGTAAATGGGGTAAAATTTTGGCTCAGATTACGAGGCCTAACCCCAAGGGGATCAAGAGAATTGAACTCATGACCTCCCCAACTGATCACCGGGGGAGAGATCTCACGTCAAGCTCAAAACTGCTTGAGCTAAACCTTGGGGCTATGAATTATATATATATATATATATATATATATATATATATATATATATATATATATATATATATATATATATATATTCCTAGGAATACAACACGGGAAACCCCCGAGTACTTCCCCACATTTTGTGGATGGTAAATGAGGTAAACCGTTCGGCTTGATTACGAGCCTAACCCAGTGGGGACATCAAGTGAGGCCCCAAACAGGCTCCTGGCCAAGGATTCGACCCTGGAACCTCATGCAAGCAAACAACGACACTCATCCACTTGAGCTAACCCACCATGATCTCTCTCTCTCTCTCTCTCTCTCTCTCTATATATATATATATATAAGATTTACCAGATATTTTTTTTCACACATATGATGTGGGCCCTATACTGGTGATGTGGAAGCATCAAGGTGTTTTCATGTGGAGTTCAAGTGCATGTGGAAACCCACGAAGCAGGGTCCAGGGTGGCAGAGACAGGTTGCATGAAAAACAATGGTAATCGTTTTGCGGAGGTATCCGAGGAAGTTTTCTAAACATGAGTTTTGGATCTGCAATTGTTATCGTGGCAATGCATGTCCCCTAGGCAACAAATGGTCTGTGGAGGGTAGAGGTCATTTTAAGCATCGACAAGTCCAAACTCTGTAATTGATCTCAATCATTGATCTATATATTTTATGGAGAAACATGTAGGTTGGGAAATGGATGTCAGAGATGGGACCCCTCGGTCACATCAATGAATAACTTCATGTCAAGTGGTAGATAATGGTAGAAGGGTATAGGTGGCACATAATTAATTAAATATAATATTAAAGTTAATAAAGTAAAGTGGTGTTGATACCTTTACCTTCTTTTGCATGAGCCTTTGTTTCAATTTCAGACCCTTTCTATAAAATTCCCTAGCCATGTGGATGCAGGAGAAATTTCCCTTGTCAACATCCGAACCCTCCTGCACTTGTATCCTGGATAAGCATGGTAATGCAAAGGTAGAGGAAGTCACCTCAAACTTATGTTCGCTCCCACTATTCCCGCATCTATCATTCCACATAGCGCATTCTGCATAGCCCATTTTTGCATCCCGCATTCCCACAACTTTGGATTTAGTCTTTTTTTTTTAACATCTTTGAGTCTCATGAGGAGGAACAAAAATTGGACCATACTCCTGCACCCTCTTTTCATCCCGCTTCTCGCATCCTGCATAGGACATGATTTATATTTTTGAGGTAATCATACCACACCTACCACGCATCTTCCACACGATGAGAACGATTGTTATTAATTAGTGACGATTAATTTTCGCACATTTTCCCCACGTATTTTGTATGTAAATGATAGTTACCATTTATGAAGGACATGCAACGAATGTATGAAGGGGAAATTTTGAACAGTAGGATTGACCCCTAATTAATGGTTAGTCGGGCATCTATTGGATAGAAAATCTAATTTATACATGTAATCCTCACATCTACCCACGCACATTGAAGGTGAAAAAGATAGTGAAAAAGAAAAGGAGATCTGGAGATACAGTGAATTTGCTAACCCATGAAAGACGAGAGTTCCATTGGTTGACCACTATAAGTGGTATTTTTCTACTTCCCTAGAAGATAAGCTTACACCAAAAATGTAGATGCTTGTGATAGCTAGGGTGCATGCCCGAAGTATTCGATTTTAGAGAACTTGTAGCATGGTGTGCTAGTAGATTTGATCCCACATCGATTGATTGAAGTGAAGGAAAGTGGAAGGAATTTGGTCCCTTTGACTTCAAACACCTTTAGAACAATGTTGTGACTTCCAACACTGGAAAAAGTCAAACTCTCTAATGAAGATTCTTTCTTGGATGCTTAGGGTGGTAGGGTGAGTTTGCTCAAGGAATTTTTGGTCCAACCTCTTGTCGGACCTGCTAGCACCAATGATATTAACATATGTATGTTGGATCAATTGTATTGGGAATTCACATGGATTTTTGCACACCTGGAAGGTCAAGATTCAACTTCTTATGTCTCAAGGGATGTGTTGTACATCATCCACTATTTTGTACGAATAAGGGTGATTTTTGATTGGGACCAGATTACCTTGAATGATATTTCTCACCAACTATCAAACTTCATTCAGACCAAGAGGTTCTTCATGACCTCTTACTTTTTTCTTGCTTTAGTTTATTGTAATATGTTTGAAGACATGAACCCAAGGGGAAATGTTAATTTCAATGAAGGTCCTGCACAATTCTAGTACCCTATATTATGGATGCACAAAACACCATTCCATTTCTATCAAATCCAATATTCTTTTGTTAGAAAGTGTATAAGTATGCTCATTGGGTTGGAACCAACTAGGATAACAGAGGCATGCATATGATTTCTTATGGGGAATGGAGTATGTATATTTGAAGAAGAATTCACATACATAAGGTTCTTTGGCTTTGGAGGGAAGCTCTTTCTTCTTCCCCATTTTATTTGTGATAGATTTTTTGTTTATGAACTATGTAGACAATACAAAATGTGGTCCATGTTTTTTGATAAAAAGAGGAATTGATAAGTCATCCCCATTCCTTTCAAAATTGTTGATATTTCAGTTAAAATCTCATCTAGCCTAGTTGAGATGACTGGATTCTTTGATTCCTTCAATATGAAAGAGGTTGAAGCACACAAGGTCTTTGATTATGAAGGTGTTTTTATAGTTCACATGGTTCCGATCGGCTATGGTTTAGTTTTCACTAGGTTGGAGGAAATCGTAGAGGGAGCAGATGATAACCAAGATACACATGTTGAAGACAAGGTGGTAGCCACGACAAGTAAAACTACTCCTAAGAAGAAGAAGCAAGTCGCTTGTGACAATGAAAATAAACGAAAAAGTTCAAACATTGGTGCGAAGAAGATCCCTCTCTAGGAAGGAAACAAACAACCACAACACAAACATAGGGGCAGATTCACGACTAGTGCTAGTGGTGGTTCTATTAATTACTCCCATAAGAGTTCCTCTTCCGGTTACCAAAATCAGGAAGCTAACGTAGAAGGAAGAGAGAATAATGAAGGTTGTGTGGGTGATGGAGATGACAAGGACCCCCTTGAAATCAATTGGAGATAACTCATACGGTTAATCCTATTCCAAAGAGAAAAATAAATCCAGATGGAGGTAATATTCAATACCCTAGGGGTTTGGAAGCAAATGTGGAACATATGGAAGTCTATGAGGTAAATGAAGTTCCCACATGGGTTGAAATGAAAGTAGTTGAAAGTAAACTAATCATAGAGAAGTTGGTTAGGGAGGTACCAACTTCTTTTTAGGAAGAGTTTGTGACTCTACATCATGCTAAATATGATAAACAGTCTAGGAAGATTCATATTGAGAGAGTCAATCTAAAAGACAAAAGAGTAACATAAAATGGAGCTCTGAGATAGATGTTAAAATTTTGAGGCCCTTAGGGGTTTTCAGATTTCATGAAGTCACAGGTGAAGCACTAGCTCACTCAATAACTAAACACGAGCGAGAGAAAATAAAGCTGAAGAAAATGATAAGGGAGCTCGAGGTTTCCTTGAGTCTGAGGCCATTATTTGCAGACCATTTTTCAGTAATGATCCCGTATGAATTTCCTGAAGAAGTAACCGGATCAAGCTCCAAGGTCACAAAGGTAGCTAAATTATTAATGGGTATCATAAAATATGTGGTTGAGAACATAAATAAAAGACTTGGCATAATCCTGGAAGCTTTGGAGATTGTTATAGAGGTAGGTGTCATGACCAGAAGGATCTGTTCCCTTAAGGAATATTTGCAAAAGTATTTACATAATGATGAATATTTTTATAAAAACACATTGAATACCTTCGTGGCAAGAATATCAAGCGTGGACATGCTTGCAAGGTGGAAACACAATTTTCCTTATAAAAATAGACTTAAGTAGATATACGCTAGTTGGCTAAGGAGGATAGACACCCTCTGACAATTGATCACTACTTGTGACACTCTTTAAGGAAGGAGAAGGGAATTGTTTCTAAAGGTGGCTGATATTGTGAAGAAACTTGAAGGTTCTCCATTGATAATGGATTCAATGTTATTGACTAGAGATCATATGGAAGTAGAGTTGGGTATACTAAAAGTTGCATGGGGAACCAAATTTTATGACCTCACGAATTCCCCAAAAGATGAAATTCGACATTGGCTAGTCAGTTTCATGAATGAGAATGAAGACCAAGTGACTATTGCATAACAACAATGCGCCACATTGAAAGGAATTGAAGATGAGTTGTCTGAGGTTAGGGTTAAACATGAAATAATTATAGCATTGTTATGTGATTATATTTAATAATGGATAAAGGGTATGTTAGAAGTAATAACTAGCCCACTGTGATCTTGGAGATTAAATAAAGAAATATGACAACTCTAGTTGATATGCAATTGATTATTTAAAGACTAGGAAAAATGCGAGATGACATCAGAACCACCATTTCTTGCTTCCATTTTTGTGAGTATAAGTCTTGTTTGAAGCATTTCCCTTTGTTTTATTATTTCTCAGTCTGTAATCATTTATCTTTGTCATTCGAGTTCTGTTGGTGTGCAAGGCCAATTTCTGACTGCTTCCTTTTATCTTCCAGGTCGTCTCTACTTACTATATGGTCTATGGGAGCCCCGTCCTAGTTCGATAGGACGATCACATTTCATATTTTTTCGTTCAAGTATCATGGATATTATGTAGTGCCGATTTTACACACATTTTATTTGAACTTGAACAATAAATTTGTATCTATTATTTCATTTAAACTCCATAGAGAGCTATTTTGGAGCTCACGACTTTTTTGGTTTTTGACTTTTATTAGAGCATGAAATCTTGAATATTCATTTCCTTTGCATCCTTATGATATGAATGGTATAAAATCATTTAAAGTTCTTTGGAAAAAGCCATTTATGCTGCTCATTGTTATGTATGTCTTGCTTCAAATATTTTGTTTTCTGTTACTATGATAGGGGAAATGGCTACTGTGGAATGAAAAAATATGATTATTTTCTTGTGTCCAATTGTTTCCATGAAATATTTTATCTTTATGCATCCCATTGCCTATTCCACTCAAAGGAATTAAATGTTTGATTTTGATCATCCAAAACCATAATATAACTATCACGTGAGGGAGAAAGAGAGGAGAACCACCTCTATAAAAACATAAAGGGTATGCCCACTTCCATGAGAATACCCATATCAGTGGTATCGAAGAAATATTCTCTTTGTTGTTTCTCGGTGCATGTCCCTGACAAGGTTACGGTACAAAGAGTTGCATCTCAAGCTAATATCACTTGGGGAAGACCACTCTCATTGGCCTAGGAGGCCTCCCATGGTGGAAGAAAAGAGAGATGATGGAGCAGGGGATCCTATCAAGTTGTTTCTAGAGGAAGTCCTCACATGGACGCGATGATGGGAAAATTTTCCCAGATCCTTCAAAAAATGCCAACGATGACCGAGACACCTTAAACAAGAAACCATTTTGGAGGTGCGACACTCTTCAAGGTACAGGTTAAATTTTATATCCCTCTATTTGAATTCCAAATAGATGCAGATGCTTTGGATAAATGGATAAATCTGTTAGAGGGTTATTAGTCTATTCAAAATTTTTCCAACATAAAAAATATCACCTTCGCACTCCTTAAAGCCCTTCCCCATGTCAAATATTGGTGGGAAATTTATTGGGAGAGACATAATGAATATGAGTCTAGAAAATTTGGGACACAACCCACTTGGGAGACCTTTGTTGATTCCTTCAAGAATGAATTCTACCCCATTGGAAACTATGATAACCAATACAAAATATGGACAACTCTATGTTAGGAGAGAGACTGGATGGTGCCGAAGTACATTGATATCTTCCATAGATTGTGCTCAAAGCCAGGTATTAGAGACTTTGAGTGGCACCTAGTTTTGAAGTACCACAATGGCCTACATAGGTACATCCAAACATAGATGGATTTCTTGGACATCTCCTCATTGGGAGCCACTTATTGATATGTTACCAAAATCGAGCAAAAATTTAAGTATTGGAATAAGAAGGAGTTTGGGTCTGCAAATCCACCACAATAGAAGAATGGTAAATGTGGCCCTAACTCATAGAACAAAGGATATATAAAGGATATCCAACCTCAAGACAACCATTCCAAGCCACATGCAAAGAAGGGTAATGGGAAGTCAAAGAAGGACACGGGAAAGTGGTGTAATTTCCATAAAATTGCCTGGCACAACGCTAATAGATGTCACTCAAAAAAATCATTGTTGGTTGAGATTAAATAAAAATAAGCTCACTTTGGCTCAAGCTATGATTCAAAATAGGATAAGGGAAATTTAATCATTGATGCAGAACCTAGTGTTACCATTTCAACTTAAAAGATCCAACTAGAAGAGGCAGAGGAGCTGGGGGAAGGGGGGCGCTTCTTCCATTCATAGATATGGGTGAAGGGTGTTGGAAATATTTCTCTTTTTGATTCACTAGTTCAGTGGTAGTTTACTGGAGCTAGTTCTATTTTAGACCATCACTATTATGCATGCATTCCTAAGAAAATCTTACTGTTTGTTCGCTTTTCTTAATTATGGAATGTTCTTTCCTATATGAGTGTATATCACTCATTCATTTTCTCATTCATATTGATCAACTCATTGGAGTAGTGTGAATATATTTTCTCATTCTACCATATTGAATCTCTCGTCCTTTTCTTGATAAGCTTTGTTTGTATTTGCTTTAGTTAGGTCTCCTGTGCAGGTTTCAATGAAACATTGACATGGTATAAGAGTCGAGATTCTTGGATCAAACCAGACAATCCAGAGAAGAGGGAAATCATAGTTTTTAAGAGCGTAATCCGTGCATATGAAAGTGTCGCAACCTCTCCCTGTCGAAAGGTGCGATAGTTGCAAACACACTTATAAAATTGGAAATTTATGGACAGTGTCGCAACCACTTGTTCACATTTTTTGAAAGTGTCGTAGTCTAGCCTTGCATAGGGGTGCGACACTATCCTAAGTGTCACAATGTATCCTTCAAACAGGGTGTAGCAATGTCTCAGGCTTCCCATTGGGATAGTGAGACACTCTTGAAAAAGTGTTTTTTTTTTTAGCGATTTCTCAGGCAAATTGTTCTGGGTTTTTCAAAATAAGTAAGAGGTATGGATACAAAACCAATTATTCAGTCAAATTTGGTGATAATTCTTACACTGTACAATTATTTTGAATGGAATCTGAAGGACGAATTCCAACTTAAAAGGAAATGATTGTACAATTTGACGATGACGACATAAACATAACCTACAACAACAATTGAGAAGACCAGATGGGCGAACCGTAAGGATGAGGCCACAATAATTCTTCTTGAATTAATTTTAGCTGATTTATGGTTTCATGTTGCCGCATGCAAGACTCAGAACGAGATTTGGACCACCTTGGAAGGTCTTTTCGGAAAGCAGGATGAGATGAGAGGTCATATGCTTGAGGTAGAGTTGAATACCTTGGATCCTAAAAGTTTTGATAATATACCTGATTTCTTTACCAAGTTTAAATATTTGATATTGATCTTGTCATCTTGTGGTATTGATAAGTCTAAACAAGTGAACCAACTTATTCTAACAATATTGGCTAAGCTAGGACCATAATATGTTGTTTATGTCTCCTCTTTACATTCTAGCAGATATCTCTTGGGATCAAATTGGAAAATGCCTACCATGGAGCGGTTCATTGATTCTCTTACACATGAGTAGACAAAACTCATTCAAATGGGTCTGATTAAGGAACCCAAAGCTGTAGGAAATATGAGCAGGCAGAGAAACAAATAATAACACACAAAAATCATCATAAGAACGCAAATAAAAATAATGATACATCTCTCTTACACACCCTACATTCGTGAGGCCTCATAATATATCATTGAGGTTCTCATAACGAGATGTCCAATATAACATAAAAATATCCACAACTATCTCCACAATATCTCCAAGAATATCTCCATCCCTAACTTCATTCGTTGTCCTCATCTTTGATCATACGTAGACTTCTAGAATAAGTCTACTTACATTAATAATAATTTCGTCGTATAATTATCACAAGTATGAATTATTCCTTCATACTCCCCCTTAATGAATACTTGTAATTCAAACTAGATATCCGAGTTGTCTTCATTTGTGTCTTTTGTATTCTGCATCACCTTTAGTCCTATGCATCCTCTCCGCATCATCTTCATTCTTCTTCATTTGAATTTGTTTCTTCATTTGACGTTGTCTTCTTGAGCTATATCTGAGTCAATCATATGAACTACATCATCTTCATATGAAGGATTTATAGCTTACCCTTGACCTTCCCATGAGTTTTCTACGAATTACCCTCAACCAATACATCATATCCTGGGTTTTCGCGGCTTACTCGTAACCATTACAAACTCAAAATGGTTTCACATTATTACGAACCATTCATTACATAAGTGGTTTTAGCTGACCAAAAACTTACATCTGACATTACAAAGTGGTTTTTGGGTTACCATGAACCAATAAAATGACTCAAATCAATGCCTCAATAAATTGACAACTCTTTCTTAAACATGTACAACTGACTTTAATGACAACTGACCTTTGGGGGACCAACTAACTCATGAACTTTATATGTGAGATATTGTCGTACATTTGAACACTTCAACCTGTAAAATCCTTTCAACATGAACATAACATTTTTCCATTCAGGGACATCTATCCATCCACATTGTATTTGTATATGAGACTTTGAAATTTCTTTGTTCCAACACTTTTGATGATCATGATTTTTAAGACCACAAATACTGCATGGATATAAATTCCAACATTTTTCTTTGGCATGTCCTGTTATTCCACACTAACTGCAACATTCTTTCGTCTTATACTCATGCTTTTTTACTTGGTTGGATGTCGTGGTTGTTGCACCAGTTTCATTGCTTCTGCTGCTACTCGTAGATGATTCATTTGCTGTCGATGATTTTGCTTTCACAAATTTGATGTCGCCATTGCTTGTGTTGCCTTCATAACCAAGGCCTTCATTTATTGGTCTTACATATACTTGTATGGGCTTCTGGATACCTTGAGAATTCTTTCCTAAACCTTTACCATCATAACCCATTTTATTCAAAAGTTTTGAACCTATTCCTTTAGTATGTTTTTCAAAGAAACCTATTTCAACATCATCACTATCATTTGGAACATCATTTGGAGCCTCCGAACAAGAGAGAGATATATGTACATCCTTATCAATCAAAACCTAAGAACTATCAATCAGGTCACTTGTATCACATGTTGCATCACACTTTACTTTTTCTTTCTTTAGCTGTTTAACTTTATTTGCGAGTTCTAACAACACATTCTCCTTTGCTAACAATTCTTGCTGTAGTGATTCAATCAATTTGTCCTTTTGATCTTCAATTTTGAAAACATCATCCATAGATTTATCTAATGATGTCAATTTTTCTTCTAATGTGTCAATGCGTTGTGTAGCAGAGCATACAAATTCATGATAGAGTTCATTGTCTCGTGTCCTAAATTCTGCAACTTTTCCAATTATTGATTGATTTTGTTTTTGTAATCTATATATTTCTTGCAAAGCATCTTCAAGGTCTTGTTGTAATAATTCAATTTCTTGATTAGTTGTTTGAAATATTTTTCCTCCTTTGCCCATTATGAATTGTGGAATCACGCTCGCTTGTTGAAGAATAAATGCAATAACCAGGGTGTCGGGTACAACCGATCATGCACCCTTCTTTCAAACAAAAACAATAATATTTGGGTGTCGGGTACCACCGAGCGTGCACCCAAAATAAATACTTCAAACGTTGTGACTTGACTCAAACTTCACCTCTTTACATCAATAACTTGACTTCAACACTACTAACTTTTATCCCACATTTGAACAACAATAATAAAATTTTATGAAAACACCTTAATTGTGATGTTAAATCCCATAATATTTTATGACAACACATTAACTAGTATCACCTATGCCTTATACTTTCTCACCTAAGGTTTCCATACAATATATATATATACTTGTCTTTTCTTTTTAATGAAAGTAAGCCGTCTTATCCATTCCAATGAACATAATGATGCACTCTTGCATTGCGGATATACTTTCCTAGATGATGTGATTCTTCAGAACTACCATGTTGACTATGTGGTGGCTCTCTTTGTTAGATCCACCGCTATATTTACACAAGGAAGAAATGAGTTATCGTAGAGCGATCCTCCCTTAACGTGCAATTTAATGGCGACTTCTTCTTGCAAATATCCACCGGGTGCCTACAAATTGGAACACAGGCACATATTTACATGGAAACTCTTTTAATTTTCACATTGAATGTCATAATAATAGAGTAGAATCCTTGAAATGGTGACTTTGAACATTGAATTCTTACGCGGACTTTCTACCGATCGTTCCTTGCTGCCAATTTCTTGCTGCAAATATTCTTTGTTTGCTTCTGGACAACTCACTGACCTTCTTATGAAATGAAAACTACAACAACTCAGGAGACAATGATATCTGAAACAAATGGATTCATAGCTTGCACACCTGCGATCTGCAAGACTAAAAATGATAGGTGAAGGTTGCAAGTAAGTCACACAAAGCGATACTCAAGAGTCCACAAACGTCCGTTGGGAAATTTGCAGCAGAAATAAGAAATCAACAAGTCAGGGAAGTCGAGTGCATCTCGAGACTTTCAACACCATCGGGGATACCTCGTTGGCTTATGATAAACTCTTCTCATTCACAGAACTTAGACCTCTTAAAATTTTTCTATCGATCTCATACTAGCATGGAATCTCAATAGCACATAGATCTATGTCATTGGAATGTCTTCTGCTCACATAGGCCCCTTTGCTGGTCTTCCCACAATCAACAACTTCAAACTAGTAAACTTTTCTTCAGAACGAACTAAAAATTTAACTGCCACAATTCTTCTTGTAATCTTGTTTAGGGTGACTTCAGAGCTTCTCCTCGCTGATCCACGCAATTTATTCCATACCATAGACAAACAATGGCTCACACAAAACTATGGACATACCATAGCAACAATCACTCCAACTATTTACTTTTCATTTCGTTGGGCCCTCCCATAAGGGAGTAAAGCTCAATTCGCTCTGAAATATCCATACAGGTATCCAAACGACTTTATTTCTCTACGCCGCACTCCTCTCAGCAACAATTACCGTCAAGCAATAAACAACAAAAAATGATATCCTTCATGGCAGATCCTCCACAACACTTATAGTGGCAACAACAACAGTTTCAAGGAATTATGAGCATACAAGACATTGATTCCATTACAACGACCGCAAAAGTCCATTGACGAGTAATGAAACAAGCTTACGAAGGCGTTGGGTAGAGACATTGATTGCAAATACATTGATACCATGATAAAATGGTAGAGTAGAGACCTTGATTCCATTACACAATGCAGTGGCAGATGCAAAGCTCGTATCTCATACCAGTGTTAATACATGGGATCAAAGTACTCTCTCTCTCTCGAATGGCAGTTATGGATGTTTCCTGGTAGGAACAACTCCAAGGATCACACCAGTCCACATGCAGGCACACCAGTTGCAAAATCCTCTTCCACGCACTTCTTTGATGAAAACTCCAAAGAAATTATTTAAATAATAAAGTTAATGGAGAAATTACTAAGTAGACAAGTGGTTAGAAGTGGGTTAACCTTAAAATAAGGAAAGTGGGTTAAGATGGTTAAAAGGTAACCCTTTAAGGAAGCTACATGAAAGTATAAATAAGATGAAAGACTCTCTCATTTCAATCACACTTGAACATATTGAATATATACAAGTGACTGAGGTAACCAAAGGATATCTAAGCTGAATTTCAGAGGGAAGGTGAAGTAAAGAAGGCCGAAATTCAAGGGAGGATAAATTCTTTTGATTATGCTTTCTAAGGTATGTTATTTACAGGGCATCTCACCATTTTCACAATAATTTTTTTCTAGAATGATTAAGACCGTGAAATTGGGAGGCCATTGAATAAACATATCCAAGTAGATGTGGTACAAATTTCAGCTTGTGGGTCGTTTTATTTTTGGAGTTACACTCTGTGGAAAATAGGGGTTGTGGCTAGTCCTGAAACTAGTCTAAAACATGTGTTTCAGGTAAAAACGTCATAATTTATTCATAACAGATCCAAATTTAGTAAGACAAAATGTGTTGGTTAGAGTACAATATGTAGTATTATGTGTACAATTTTCATATCCATACAACAAATATTCCGTGCGGGGCACGCTCTACAATTTTTTTTCTCTAGAATAAGCCAGAATTCAACAAGTTAAAGAAGGTTTGCAGGTATGTGATCATATACACTAGGTCTATTACAAAGTTACAAATCAGATTTGGATGATGAAATTGATGAGGGATTTTGGTTGAGGTACATGTTGGGTACATGGTTGAGACAAGTAGTTGATGAATTGACACATACATGAAGTGTATAGTTGATGATGTTGGTACATCTTGATGAGTCATAGTTGATGAGTAGTTGATACATGATTGGTACATACTTGGTACATGGTTGGAGGCACTTGTTAGTAGTATTGTTGACACATGGTTTATGTATGATGTAGTATACTTGTATTGGTATATTATTAGAAGCACATATTGATCTTGGTGAATATTATGAGTTGTTGTATTATACTTGGTTGATGCACATCTTTGAGAGTTGTCTTGGTGATTGATCTTGGTGAGTAGATCTGATTTGGTTGATAAGATTGATGAGACATGTTGTTGTGATAGGTTGTTTGGACATGTTATTTGTATAGGTTTGTTGCATGGTTGAGGCACTCGTTGATGGTACATGTTGGTGCATGGTTGATGCACTTGTTTATGGTACAAGTTGATTACAGGTTGTTTGGTACAGGTTGGTGCATGGTTGATGCACTTGTTTATGGTACGGGTTGATTATAGGTTGAGGTACAGGTTGATGCATGGTTCATGTTATTGGTACAGGTTGTTTGGTGCAGGTTGATTGGTACAAGTTGTTTAGTACTGGTTGATTGGTACAGGTTTACAACAGTATATCTCACAGTGATAGTGTGACAGTGGTTCCATCATTCTACTTATACATTAGGGCGGTTGGACGGGGCAAGGACATGTGGTTGTATCCACCTTTCGGTTGTAGCCAGAGAACATAGGGGGTTGTAGCCTCCTTTTGGTTGTAGATAGAGAATTGGGGAGTTGGAGCTTCCCTCAGGTTGTAGCCTGAGAAACTAGGGGGTTGGAGCCTCCTTTCAGTTGCAGCTAGAAAACAAAGGAAGTTGGTGCTTCCAATGAATGTAACTCTTAAAGACATATAAGAAAACACATTCCGTGGTTTTCTCTCACTTTGGGTTTCCATGTAAAACACTGGTGTACTGTGTATGTGTGTGATTTCTCATTTGTTCATTGTTTATTTACTCTGCAATTATTGGATGATAATGCTACATTGATATAACACTTGCAATTTATGGTGAAAAATGATTAAATTTCTCTATTACTGATTCACCCCCCTCTTAGTAATCCAACAATTGGTATCAGAGCCGGTTCCTTTAGGAAACAATTTAACCACTAGAAGGAGATCATGGATTATTATAAGAATGGAGTACCAATGTTTAATGGTTAGAATGGTTTTAAGTATGAGATGTGGAGCAGAATGACGAAAATATTTTTACAGGTACAAAGACATTATATTTGACTATCAATTGTTACAGGATATGATAGTTCAAAAAGGGAAAAGACTACGGCCAATAAGGAATTGAAGAATAGTAACAAAATAACAAATGATTTCATCTGGGAATGATTACCTAATCCGGTAAGAGAAAAGGTTGGTAAATGTTCATCAGCCAAAGAACTTTGGGATAAGTTACATGATATATATTCTTCACCCATCGCAGATTCAAAACAATCCAAAGAAGATGCAGATACAGATCAAGAAGAATTATGTTCACCATGTCAAACAGATTCAGAAGATGAAGAGTACATAATCACCAAAGGTATGTTGTTTTGCTTTAATTATGAAAAATGTGGACATCTTGAAATAGAATGCCTTGAAAGAAATGAGACATAAAAACTAATTGAAAAGGAAGACAATTATGAAACCGAATTGATTAGTGCTTTATATGAACTAAGAGAAGAAAACAAGTCACTCAATAAAGAATTGATGAAACAAAATGAAAGTGTTCACATTTTTGAAGAAGCCCAATAGGTCATCGAGAACTTAAGAACTCAGCTAGAAGAATCCATAAAGATCGAAGAAAATCTTGATTATCAAAGTAGTATTTGGAAGTCAACAGAGAAGCACAGAAGGAAGAAGCAGAAATGAGAGAAAATATATTGACAGATCATCTTAAGAAAATAACTAAGGATATAAACCAGTTTGAGGCAGAGTTTGGTCAAGAAGAGAAATGACTCGAAGAAGAAACAATCACATTAAAAATTCAGCTTAAAGAAGCGAAAAGAACAGAAGAAGTAATGAAGTCTCAGATAATGAAAAAATAAGAAGAGGTTGAAAATCTTGAAGAAGAAGTTGTCATATTGAGAAGTAAAATCGTCAAGCTTAACAAGAATGTTGAAGAGACAGAAACATCCACATTAGTTATAGAGAATGAAGAGAAGCACTCTAGGTTGCTAGAAAAGAAGAATGAAGAAAATAGAAAGAGTTATGCAGAAGTACTCAAAGGAAGGAATCATGGTCAACCAGAATCTAAGAAAACTATTGAAGATACATCTTCAAGAATACCATCCATGTTCAAGCCACAAAGAAGCTTCAATCATGATCATGATCAGTCAAGGAAAAAATTTAGAAGGACTACACCACAAAGAAGATCATTCACTCCCGGGTATGCAAATTTATTTTATGGTCATTGTTTTTATTGTACTAACTTTGGACATAATGTTGCAGATTGCAGGGATTATAAAAGAAATGTTCAAGCAATAAATGCCTATGTGGCCCCACGTAACATTGTATGTTACAAATTTCATAACTATGGACACATAATTAGTGATTGTAGAAGCATGATCGATACTTCCATGAAAGAGAACATTGATATCAGATATAATAAATTGTAGATAAGAAAACACGAAGAAAAGGTGAACAAAGACCAGGTCCCAGAGATCGCAAGATTGACAATAAAATGAGATGAAGAAAATTCTATAGAGAAAAAGAAAGATTTCAGATACATAAAGGTTTGAAAAATAACTAAAAGAAAAAAAGAACAGATAAATAAAGAACAGGTTCAAGAGATTGTGTTTTCAGACATTGTAGTGAAAGATGAATCCACAGACAGAAAGAAAAAAATCAGAACTCAGAGAGATGATGAATCTACCAATGAAGATGATGATGAATACACATCAGAGTAGGAATTGTTCTGAGCCATTTGGCTTAGAGACTCCCATGTAATATGAATATTAGACAGGGGGAGTCTATGCGATAGCTGTGACAGACCAAAGAACCATCCTTCAAGCAACTTGCAGAGTTTGAGAAGCCATATCCAGAGAAGTCAGTTAGCAGAAGTATAGTTTGATAGAGTAATCAAGACTTCATGATAGAATAGTGATAAATGGGTCAACATTATGGAAAATTGCGCAAGTAGAGCCTTGAAAAATATGAACATAGATGGATTCGTAAGAATACTTAGCAGGTTTGGACATATATATGATAGTGGACGAGAGCATGGATTCATAGATTGGTTCAGAGAGTGGTTCAGAGACAAATGAACATTATCATAATGGATGATAATTACACAAGAATGGCTTGAATTATGCCAATGGATTCCAAATTGACATATATTTTTTGGACACATGCAATGAATACATTAGTTCACATTCAAAATAGAGTAATGCTTAGAAACAACAATGACAAAACTCCCTACGAACTGTGGAAAGGAAGTGAAGACAACAACCTCTACATCAAGGTAACTCAAGGTAGTTTATTAATTGAAATTTATGTTGATGATATTGTTTTTTGAAGTAGTAATGATAGGTTAAGCTAGAAATTTGCAAAGGATATGCATAATGAATTTGAAATGTCATTACTTGGAGAACTATCCTTCTTTATGGGTCTTCAGATATGTCAAATCAACCAAGAAATCTTTATTTCTCAAACTAAGTATATCAGAGAAATGCTAAAGAGGTTCGTAATGGAAGATTGCAAACTAGTTACCACTCCTATGCAAACCAGTTGCAAGTTGAGCAAATATGATGATTCAAAGTCTATAGACTATAGACAATACATGTCAATGATTGGTAGCTTACTATATGTGACAACATCTAGACCAGATGTAATGGAGGCAGTTGGATAGGTGGCACGATTTCAAGCAACACCAAAGGAATCACATGTATTAGTAGTGAAAATGATTTTTAGATATCTCAAAGGAACATAAGAGTTTGGATTATGATATCTAAAAGGAAAGGATCTATCACTTATTGCCTACACAGATGCAGATCTGGAAGGTTGCATTGATGACTGACGAAGCACCAGTGGAGAAACGTTCTACTTAGGTGAGTGTTTAGTATCATGGTTAAGCAAGAAATAATCATCAATATCCTTATCTACAACCGAGACATAGTATATTGCAGCAACAACATGTTGTACACAGGTTCTATGGATGAAACAAACTCTAACAGATATACAAGTTGAGTATGATGATCTCATTCCAATATATTGTGATAATACAAATGCCATCAGTATCTCAAAGAACCCGATGATGCACTCCAAAATGAAGCACATTCCAATCAAGTATCACTTTCTACGGGAACAAGTTGTAGAGAAGAACATCAGAGTTGAATATGTGGGCACAAAATAAAAAGTGGCAGAGATATTTACAAAACCGCTTACACGGGAAGCCTTTGAGTATCTTCGCCAGAGACTCGGAGTAATTTCTACTCCAAAATGAATGCTTTTGAATGCTTATCTTATATGTCTTAGATTTACATGAGGAAGCACCATAAAGATGACAGTTTAAGTTGGGAGATCAGTTTCAAGAAAAGTTCAGTCATGGGTACTATCCCCAAGGAAAATTTAGTTAGGGGGAGCAACCCCATATGGAAAGACACCTTTGCCATTGATGACAAAGGGGGAGAGATTTATCAGATGTAGGATATAAATGCTTGGAGAGAGAGCACATAGGCATGTAGACAGGGGGAGCAACCCTAAAGGGAGATACCCTTTTCCATTGATTTCAAAGGGGGAGAGATAGAAACATTGATGAGGAGTAGAAGCATGAATGCTATCATGAATAAGTGTTGCCATTAATGTTGGTGTTACCATCAATTCCAAAGGGGGAGATTGTCAAACAATTGTTTTAGATTGATGGACAATTGGTATGGATTGTTGGTTGTCATTGATGTCAACCATTTGAGAGTGATATTGTAGATTGATGTCAACCATTTCAGAGTGATATTGTAGATTGTTTTCAATCCTTAGTGATTGATTTAAACCCTTGGAGAAAGTCCGGTAGCGAATTCCGGTAGCACCCAGGTTTGGGTAATGGACCCAAGTTTTTTTTATGGATAATGGTACGAGTTTTGGTATATTTGCAGGAAAGACTATTCTAGATGGATAGTACATGTCATGCCATTTCCAGTGGTATGTGGACGTCACATAACTCACGGTTAGAGAGTTATGACCATGTGAAGTTGGAGAATCCTCATGAGTCATCTAGAAGCCCCAAAAAGTCAAAGCAGTCAAAGTGTTTGCAAAGGAGAAATTATTTAAATAATAAAGTGAAGTGATGAGTGTACTATAAATCAAAGTGGATACAAAATAAATTATTTAAATAATAAAGTTAATGGATAAATTACTAAGTAGACAAGTGGTTAGAAGTGGGTTAACCCTAAAATAAGGAAAGTGGGTTAAGATAGTTAAAAGGTAATCCCTTGAGGAAGCTACATGAAAGTATAAATAAGAGGAAAGACTCTCTCATTTCAATCACACTTGAGCATATTGAATATCTACAAGTGATTGAGGTAACCAAAGGATATCTAAACTGAATTTCAGAGGGAAGGTGAAGTAAAGAAGGTCGAAATTCAAAGGAGGATAAATTCTTTTGATGACACTTTCTAAGGTATGTTTTTTTTAAACTATAACGGTTATGGGTCTTTATTATTCAAAAAGGAAAACAGACTGCCCGAGTTTTACATTTAAACAGAGACTGATGACAAATCTATTCCTTACTGCCTGGGAACAGGACAGAACTCCCTGGGAACAGAGCTCTGGTCTTTGGCGATCTGATGCTTTTTCTGAACTGGGCAAACGAGATGACATTCCGGTCTGGTGTTCTTCGGTCAGCCAGAGATAAAGCGACGCCCACACGCAGCTGCAGCTACAGCCTGACTCGGCGCCTTCAGAGCTCCAAACGCGCAATGGTTCTCCTGAGTACCTGAGGATCAGCGTAGCTTGTCTCATAACATCTAGATCGAGATGAGCCAGGCTTTTTAGACTTTCTAATAAGCTCTTCAAATCATCTCAGCCTTTCGATGGATCCAGCAGCAAGGGGAGTGAGCCTGGCAGAGATAGCAAAGTCAGAGGTCGTTCTCCTAAAGGCCCCCAGCTTCCACATTCGAGGTCGCTGCTTGCCTGAGAATGATTGCTGAGTGATCCTGCCAGCTGGGATCTCTGCATCTTTGACTTGATAACGGTCCTGCCTTCCTTGATCGCGAGAGTTCATTGCTACAGTGGGACTGCCATTGAGTCCTTAAGCTGAGGCGACAACCCCTTCCCGAGATGGTAGGAGAAGATCTATCACT